>CATIWC010001473.1:0-439338 GCA_948472305.1 Vicia faba
TGCAATGCTTTTCATGGGTTAAGCACTCAATGCCACAATTTATTTTAAACCTTAAATATTTGTTCGTTGGATAATTTTTCATAATTTTCTAGTACTCATATTCGTCTACAAATCTTGATGATGTTATCAATTAAGAGGAAAACATTGAACGAGAAAAATGAAGAGAAAGAATTTTGATAGTTTATATTATTATAATATTGAAAGTTGAAAAAATATTTTTAAAAAAAATTATATAAAATATTCATTCTCCACAATACAAGTTTAAGTTTCTTGTTCATCATTGTCGATGTTTTTATTTTTATAATTTTTTATAAGTTTCAGTATTATATTTAAATATTATAATTCGATTCAAGGTCAGCCTCTTCAATTAGATTTGACTTTGAGCGTGGCGTGGTCAATTTTTATTTTAAATTTTAGGATAAACAAATATATTATAATTGTGATATTATGTTTTGAGAATTGCCTCAACAACCACACTTTAAAGCTTTCTCAATCTCTTTATTATGTTCATATTTGTTGATTACATAAACTTCGCTAAGCATCCTATGATATAGTCAAGTAAGAAACTTACCAAAAGTTACATAAAACAACTTTTATTTCACTTTAATAATTATGGTATCACAATTATCCCTTTCTAACTTTTTTAAGCATGTGGACATTAACACATATTAAACCTCTTTTCTCTCATAATTTGATTCATCAAACAAAATTAGGGTAAAAAAGCAACTTAACCACATTTATGAAACATTTTATGTGACAAGAATTGATGTTGATGTTGGAAAAAATTGAAAATGGAGCCAAAACATCACAAAGCTACCAAAGAGACAGCACATGCAAAATGGGGTTTGTATCCGTACACTTACTCAAAGAATCACTTTTTAATTAATCACAAAGAAAAAGTTTCTAAGACAAGTTTGGAAATATGTGGGGATTTATGTATGTGCCTTGACACCTATAGTTTCAATAAGAGTGTATATTTTTTTGGCATATATAGCATCTAAGAAAACACAAGGTAGTGGATACAGCTTATGATAGAAGATAAGACTTTATATGTATTGTGATGCTGATCGCGGTTATTCTTAGAATTATTATTAGTTTTTTCTTATGTTATTTTTTTTTATAATTAAAAGTTTATGTGACTTGAGTTTTATCTTAAGGTTTTAAAAGCACTTACAGAAATATTTACAAATTATTTATCAAAAATATATTTATATTAATAATAGAAGTTGAATCCACGATCTCTCACTGTTTGAATCAACTCTTTATCAACTGAGTCAATTTTCTTTGATATTTTCTTATTTTATTTTGTTGCAATCTGTTTTATAAAACCTTGATTATATATATATAATTTAATCACTCAAATTTTTGGAACATAATAAGGGACCATTTTTATTTCTATTAAACTCGTGTCTTTTTTTATGTGTCTTTATTGGTTTGTTGATGTTAAAAGATTATGTTATTGTTGATTAATTGACTCATATGCTTTAGTAGGAAACTTTTTCAATCAATTTTTTACTTGTTTGTTTTATTTATTTACTTTGATAGTGATGAAGAAAATTTGGTTTTCTCTATTACTTGCCTCACCCTAAACAGAAACTGATTTGTAATGAAAGTTCTCATATTCATTTGTGTGGGGCTTGTAATAAAGTAGTTCAATTTTCTTTGCACCGACGAAAGTACTAGTTATTTCTTTTTATTGATATGAAAGGATGAATGTATATAGGGATTTTCAACTAAAACAAGTACTTATAGTGAATTCCTGTGATTATATATATATGTAAAACTATTTGATTAATTGTTGAGTTTTAACTTTGGATTGTAATCAATTCCACTTTGGATTTCATAGCTAATTATAAAGATTGATGGAGACTGGTCTTATGTGGTCCATTAGGAATTATACAAAGTCAT
Source organism: Vicia faba (assembly GCA_948472305.1). Taxonomy (NCBI): domain Eukaryota; kingdom Viridiplantae; phylum Streptophyta; class Magnoliopsida; order Fabales; family Fabaceae; genus Vicia; species Vicia faba. Next base: position 1,909 of record CATIWC010001473.1, read on the forward strand.
GGTACTCAAGGTAATTGAAGATGATATAGATCTGAGATAAAAGTTGTTTTGTAATTGAAGATGATATAGATGTTTGCATAGAGTTGTGTAAATGTGTGTTGGTTCCATGATGAATATACTAGAAAAGTAGCTTTTTTATGTATGTTGAAGAACAATAGTCCATGACCTATCAAGATACTAAGAAGAGGAGAATGAGAATGAAAAAGGAGGGGATCATTCAAGATAAATGGAAAAGAAGTTATAAAATTTAATTCAACTATCATATTTTTATAACCTTTTGTATGTAAAAGAAACTCATCTTGACAAAAGAATGCAAGACTCGGACACAAGTTTGAGCACTTCAAAATAGTTGAGAAAGTTATTAATTTTAAAAACTAGCAATGATTTAGAGACAATTTGAGAAAAGAGTTTCGCAAAAATCAATCTGAAAGAGTTGTTTGTTACGTAATTGTTAGTGTGTGCGATATTTTTAGTGAGAAGAGAAAGAGAGTGAATTAGGAAATAAAGATTAATATTATTGAATAAATGAAAATTAAGTTACAATATATCTATTTATATATAACTAACATGTATACTAAGTAACAAACAAACCTTAATTAATTTGGATTTGGGCTTAGATAACTTAACTTGGATTATATCACAACATATTTCTATGTAATCCAAGTTGTTGAACATATGCTAATCATAGTCGATCTGAACTATTCCTAATTTCTTTTTTCTCAAGTTCAGGAATTTGTCGATCTTAGATTCTTTGGTGAAATGTCGGACAATTGTGCTTTACTTGAGCAATGTCTTACTTCAAGTTAACTACGATTTAACTTCTACCTTAAGAAGTGAAATTTAGCTTCGATGTGCTTACTCCTTTCATGCATAATTGAATTCTTTACAAGATTAATGACTGACTTATTATCGATCTGCAGCACCAGAGGTTTCTTCACTTCGACCTCGATCTCTTCTAGCACAGATCTGATCCAAATTGCTTGACACAAAACATAAAATCATGTTATATATTCAACCTCACACTTTGACAATGCCACCACAGGTTGCTTTCTCGAGCACCGTGATATTGGGATACCAAAGACTTGAAAGAAATAATCAATTATGCTTCTTCAATCTTCCTTATTTCCACACCAATCTGTATCTGAATAACAATTAATCACAACTTATTTTCTTTCAAAGTCTCGTCGAAATAGAATTTCATAGTTTATTGATCCTTTTAAGTATCTCAGAATTCTTCTTGCAGCCTTCATGTGTGACACCCTTGGTTCATTCATGTATTTGTTCACTAATCTGACTCTAAAATCTATATATGGTCGGCTGTTGCACACATATCTTAGAGATCCCACATTTTGTTTAAACTAAGTAGCATCAACCTTTTCCTCCTCTCCATGTTTTTCCAGTTTCAACTTTGACTCGAGATATTAGGATGCAAGATTCAACTCATCCATTATGAATCTCTTGAGTATCTCTTTGATATACTTACTTTATGTAGTACCATATCTTGCTTCTACATTTGAAATTATATGCCTAGGAAATAAGACTAGTTTCCCAGATTCAACATTTAAAATTTTCTCATAATCAGCGCTTTGAACTTTGACAAGTTCCCCAAGCTATTTCAAGTTATCAGCAAGTCATCGATATATAATCAAATGATTTTTATATCTTGTGTCACAACCTGAACATAGACACCATTCTCAGACTTGTATTTTATGAATCCCAATTGACTAACTATGAGTCGATCTTCTTATTCCATGCCCTAGGTGCCTGCTTGAGGTCATAGATGACTTTGTGCAACTTGTACACTTTTCTTTCTTCCTCCTGATGAAAAACCCAGGAGGTTGTGTGATATATAGCTATTCATCTAGAGAACCATTGAAAAATGTTGATTTCACATTTAAGTGGAATATCGACTAGCCTTGCTTGCATGTAGAGGCGACCACTAGTCAAACAATCTCCAATCTTCCTACTGGAGCATATACTCCAGAGTAGTCGAGTCCTGATCTCTGAAGAAATCCTCTAGCTACCTATCTCTCCTTATGTCTTGCTATTGACCCATCAGGATTGTGCTTCAAATTGAACACCCGCTTCACTTTGATAGCTTTTGTTTGTGTTTATAATTTGACTAACTCCCATGTGTTGTTTCTTTTGATTACGTGTAACTCTTCGACCATAGTTGAATTCTATTGTTTATTCTTTAAAGTCTCGTTATAGTTGATTGGTTTAGCACCTGCAAGTAAAGAAAAATGAAATAATTTTCCATTTAATGTGACTTCATCATCACCAGTCACTTCATAGCCTTGAAGTCTTACTGGACGAACTCTAGTTCTTTGAGATCTTTGACTTGTTCTAGCCACACCCTCTTTGACTTCAACAATGTCGGTGTGATACGGTGGGAGAACTGACTTGGTGTTTTGCGTTTTATCGTAATTGTTGCGGATAGTAAGAGTTGCCACCGACTTTTATTTTATCCAATAAAGGAAAGGGTGAAAAGAACAAGAAATACCTTTTGAGAATATTCTTGGGTTCAGGGAGTAGGTTATGAAAAGGGAAGGTGTTAGCACCCTTTTCATCCGTAGTTATCTATGGGCTCTTAATTGCTTGATCACTTTGAAATTCTTTTGTGAATGTGTTTGTTTGAAAATATTTTGAAAAATGTCGTCGTTGGGAAAACTTTGTAATGATTCCCGTCTCTATAAGAATGCATACAAAGTGTTGGCTTTGAAAATATTTCAAGAAAGTGTTGGTGTATTGAAAGTTGTTGTTTTTGAAAATGCCAATGTAAGGAAATTTTATAATGATTCTCGTATCGTTGAGAATGTATACAAAATGTTTGTTTTCAAAGATGTTTTGAAAGTGTGGGGCGTAAATGGTTTTGTTTATGAGCAAGCAATTACGAGCGTTCTACCTACTCAAAAGAAAGTCTTTGTTCTTTTCCTCCTCCTCTAGATAGTGCTATTCTACCATTGTTTGATAGAGAGCCATATCATTGGATGTGAGGGACGAACGTGGGTCATCGTATAGTCATAGAAGACAACTTATAGGACACTTTAGCAATTTCCGTAAGGGACTAAGATCGTTTATCAAAGACAACAACGAAGGGTCGTCGAGGGACTACGATCTTGTGATTGAGGGTCTTTGCTAAAACATCCCACGTTCGAAGGACATGACTACTTTTCATCCGAAGCAACAAGTGTGGATTATCCTAGAGGTACAAGAGTATGATGTTTTTTGTTTTCAAGTATATTTTATTTGAATTAAGGTTGTATAAGGTTGATTTTAAGGTCTTTCCATATAAACCCTAATTACTAACAATAATATGGAAACAGATAAATTGCGGAATTTAAATGTCCTACGCTATTACAATACTTTGGGGGATGGGGGATACAAATTTACAAATTTACAAATAGGGATGACAAGTAAAAATAAACCCTAATTACTATTACAAGACATTGACAATTACATAAATTGTAGCGTGAAATAATAAAATGTACAAAAATGTGAAGATGAAGAAAAGAGATTACTTTTTAGGGTTTTTTGATAGAAAAGGTTTTGTATACAAAAGGAGTTAATTAATAAATATAAGTCTAATGATTTCAATTATTTTAGAAAAAAAACTTGAATGTTTTATCTAGAAAAAGTTTTTGTATAGTGTTAGGCCATCTCCAAGCAATGCAATATGTCCAAAGTTACCTTAATGATCTAAAACTACAGCAAAACCTCAAGATTTAGGAATTTTAATGCCTGAGCTGACACGGGAACCCGTGTCAGAATATGCCCCTGGCCTTGCGCATGTTTTTCTGTCCCAATTGAATTGACACAGGCCGTGTCGTGTGACATGGGCATCCGTGTCAGCCCCTGTCCTGTCTCATTGCACGTTTCTGATCCCATTTGAATTGACAGGTGTTAGAACATAGTTTGATTCTACAACCCTCGTAAGAGTTTTGATGATAACAAATACAAAGAACAAATATGCATTCTAAATTTGTGTTCTATTGTGTACAGAAGTTCTGACAGAAGTGGATCAGAAGTTAAGCTACAAAGGTGCTCAAGTTGAGTAAGCAGACTGTTATCAGAATGTTCTGAAGAATGAAGATCAGAATTTGCGCTAAAGAGAAAGACGTCTTAATTCTGAACGGAAGTCTAACGTGCAAACAGAACCTTATGAGTCTGACTTCCCAAGTTCTGAAGCAAAGCAGCAAGCAAGTTCGTTGTGTTCTGAAGCGTTACTTTTCCATCAAGGCAGTATCAATTACAACGGCTACAAACAGATAAGGATCTTCATATTATAGAAAGTGCATTAAGTGCCAATTATCATGTTTCCATTTTCACAGATTTCCACACCTATTTAAACAAGCATCAAGGCTAAATCGTTCACGATTTACACAACTGCCATATACAATCTCTCAACGCTGCAAAAATATATTCATACTATTCTCTAAAATTGTGTAATACATCACAAGTTTGTGATACAATTTTTGTAACGAAAAATAACTAGTACACATATTATTTCTTCTTTTGATTAGTGATATTCCTTGAGATAAACCGGGTTGTGGTTGTACTCAAGAAGATTTTGGCAGTTGTCGAAGTAGAATTGTAATCAGTTTTGATTAGTGGATTAAGACCTCGTTGGAGAGAGGCGAAATCACCTTGGTGGGTGAACTGGAGTAGTTTGAGATCAAGTGAACCAGGATAAAAATCATCGTGTCAATTGCATTTGATTTTTAAGTTTCAATTCAACCCCCCCCCCCCCCCCCTTCTTGTGTTTTTCACTTTTTCAATTGGCATCAGAGCGACTGGTTCTGAGTTCATACACTTAATTGTGTTAGTACAAGATCCAATTTTAGAAAAACACTATGGTGGTACCAAGTCAGAACATCAACAATGACTATCATGATGATAAGGACATAATCAGCGGCAAACCTCCAGTCTTTGATGGAGAAAACTTTGACTACTAGAAAGACAGAATTGAGAGCTTCTTTCTGGCTCATGATTCTGATTTATGGGATATGGTAATTGATGGATACATGCATCCTGTGGATGAAAGTGGTCAGAAGATTGATAGAAAAATAATGTCTGACCAACAAAAGCGTGACTTCAGAAACCATCACAAGGCCAAAACGATTCTTCTTAGTGCCATCTCATATTCAGAGTATGAGAAGATCTCAAATAGAGAGACAGCCAAAAATATGTTTGACTCTCTGAGAATGACGCATGAAGGCAACATACAAGTTAAAGAAACCAAGGCCCTTGCGCTCATTCAGAAATACAAAGCCTTCAAGATGGAAGAAACTGAATCCATTGAAGAAATGTTCTCAAGATTCCAGATTCTAGTTGTTGGGCTGAGAGTTCTTGACAAAGGGTATTCAATTGTTGATCACGTAAAGAAGATCATCATAAGTTTACCGAAGCAATGGAGGCCAATGGTCACTGCTCTCGAGCTGGCAAAAGATCTCAACAAGATATCTCTGGAGGAACTTGTCAGCTCACTCAGAAGTCATGAGATAGATCTAGAAGATGACGAGCCTCAGAAGCAAGGTAAGCCTTTAGCTTTAAAATCTAACAAAAAATTTGATTCTAAAGTTTTGTAGGCTATGGAAGAAACCTCTGATGGATCCTCATCGGAAGAAGATGAATTGTCTCTTCTCTTCAGAAGAGTCAATCAGTTGTGGAAGCAGAGGCAAAGAAAATTCAAAAACTCTAGAAGAATAAGGAATTAGAATGAATCACCCTCTGGATACAGAAAGTATGAATCCTCCTCTGGATACAGAAATTCTGAACCCTCCTCTAGACACAGAAAGTCTGAGTCTTCTTCTGGTCACAGGAATTCAAGCAACAGGGACATCATCTGCTATGAGTGCAATGGACAAGGTCACTACAAAAGCGATTGTCCAAGGCTTCAGAAGAAGAAATCCAAAAATAAGTTCTTCAAGGAGAAGAAGAAAAGTCTCATGGCAACATGGGATGACTCATATACTTCTGACGCAGACACAGAGTCAGATGATGAAAGAGCCAACATTTCTCTTATGGAAAATGTGACAGAAGACAACGAAGCATCTGGGTCAGAATCAGAATCAGACATAGAAGATGTATTTCCTTACTTTACTATTAATTTCACTAAAGCTGAATTAGGAGAAAGTCTGAGTGAAATTCTGGAAAGGTATCAGCAGCTCAGAGTCAAATTCAAGAACCTGAAAAGGATCTTGTTTCTGACTCTAAAGAAACTGAGAGTCTTAGATTAGAAAATTATGAGTTAAAAGAAGAGATTTCAAAACTAGAAAATGATTTACAAAACTCTCAGAAAGAAATAATCTCAGAGGCTCCCAGTAATGTTGATAAGATCATAAAAGAATATGATCAAAGCTTTCAGAAGTTTCTGGCTAAAAACATAGATAGAAGTAAGATGGCTTCAATGATCTATGGAGTTAGCAGAAATGGCAGAAAAGGTATAAGATACCAAGGTAAAGTACCCCCACCTAAGAAAGTCATGGACTTAGTAATTAAACGCACACAATTAAAATCTCACTTCACTTATGGGAACACACATGATCTGAAATATACTAGCAATGATTATTCTTCCAAACCAAAATTCAAACAGAATTTTGGTAAAACTAACATACAAGGACCCAAAAAGATATGGGTGCCTAAGGACAAAATTATATATGTAGCAGATATCTTTAGAAGCAAGGCTAAAACACCAGTCATGGTACCTGGACTCTGGATGCTCTCAACACATGACGGGAAGAAAGCATATGTTCCAAAGTCTAGAACTTAAACCTGGAGGCTACGCGGGTTTTAGAGGCAATCAAAGAGGGAAGATCATTGGCTCTGGAATAGTAGGTAATGGTAACCTCCCTTCTATTAATAATGTTTTGTTAGTAGATGGATTAATGTATAACCTGTTATCTATAAGTAAATTAAGTGAAAACGATTATGATTTAATCTTTAATAAAAATTCATGCAAAGTTGATAGTCAGAAAGATAGAACTATCCTATTTAATGGAAAGAGGAAAAATAACATTTAAAAGATAAAACTTTCTGAACTAAAGAGTCTGAATGTAAAATGCCTTCTTTCTGTTAACAATGAGCAATGGGTCTGGCAAAGAAGATTAGGGCATGTTAGTATGAGAAGAATATCTCAGATTAACAAACGCAATCTGGTCAGAGGACTTCCTAATATGAAGTTCAGCTCAGATGCTCTGTGTGAAGCATGTCAGAAAGGTAAATTTTCAAAACCTTCCTTTAAAGCAAAAAATGTTGTTTCTACCTCTAGGCCATTAGAACTTATGCACATAGATTTATTTGGACCAGTGAAAACTGCGTCTGTTAGTGGCAAGAATTATGGGTTAGTGACCGTAGATGACTATAGCAGATGGACATGGGTAAAGTTCTTAAGACACCAGGACGAGTCACATTATGTGTTCGTTGCTTTCTGTAACCAAGTTCAGAATGAGAAAGATCTTAGAATTGTCAAAGTCAGAAGTGATCATGGTGGAGAATTTGAAAACAAAAATTTTGAAATATTTTTTAATGAAAAAGGCATTTCTCATGATTTCTCTTGTCCTAGAACTCCCCAACAAAATGGAGTTGTAGAACAAAAGAACAGAACATTGCAAGAAATGGCCAAAACCATGATCAATGAGACTAACATTGCTAAGATCTTTTGGGCCGGAGCAATTAACACAACATGTTACATTCAAAATAGAATCTCTATAAGACCTATTTTTGATAAGACTCCATATGAATTGTGTAAGAACAGAAAGCCCAACATTTCTTATTTCCATCCTTTTGGATGTACCTATTTTATGCTTAACACTAAATAACATCTGAACAAGTTTGAATCTAAAGCACAGAAGTGTATTATGTTAGGATACTCTGAACGCTCAAGAGCGTACAAAGTATACAATACAGAAACACAAGTTGTAGAAGAGTCAATCAGTGTTAGATTTGATGACAAGCTTGGCCCTCAAAAGTCAAAGCAGAATGAACCTCTTGCAGATATAGAAGTTGAATTCACAGGTGCTGAAGGCAATTCATCAGAAGTTCCCAACAGAGACGCTCCAATAATATCAGAAGGAAATGTCATAAACAATTCAGCAACTTCTCTAGAACAACTCTAGAAAAGACTATCCAGAAGCAGCATAGTTCACCTTGAAGATAAAATTCTGGGAAAGAAGGATGATCCAATCAAAACAAGATCAATGTTCAGAAATTCTGAAGAATCCCTCATGGGATTGGTATCTCTAATTGAACCAACTACAATTGATGAAGCTCTTCTGCACAACAACTAGATTCTGGCTATGCAGGAGGAGTTAAATCAATTCACCAGAAATGACATATGGGATCTGGTTCCCAAACCAAAAGGATTCAACGCCATTGGATCAAAGTGGGTGTTCAGAAACAAACTAAATGAACAAGGAGAAGTCACCAGAAACAAGGCACGACTGGTTGCACAAGGTTATAGTCATCAAGAGGAGATAGACTATACAAAAACCTTTTCTCCAGTCGCCAGGTTAGATTCTATCAGACTCTTAATCTCTTTTGCTGTAAATAATGGCATCACTCTGTATCAGATGGATGTCAAAAGCGCATTCTTAAATGGTTACATTGATGAAGAGGTATATGTGCACCAACCCCCTGGGTTTGAAAATTCCAAACACCCAAAATATGTTTTCAAACTAAATAAGTCACTTTATGGTCTGAAACAAGCTCCCATAGCTTGGTATGAAAGACTAAGTAACTTTCTGTTAGAAAAGGAATTCACTAGACAGAAAGTGGACACAACCTTGTTCTGTAAGACATTTAAGAATGCCATTTTAGTTTTTCAGATTTATGTAGATGATATTATATATGGATCTATTAAACCTTCTCTGGGAAGAGAATTTGATAAGTCTATGCAGGAAGAGTTTGAGATGAGCTTGATGGGAGAACTTAAATTATTTTTGGGCATTCAGATCAATCAGACTCCAGAAGGAACTTACATTCACCAGAGAAAATACTTCAAAGAACTTCTGAAGAAATTTGATCTATCAGAATGTAAGCCATCAAAGACTCCAATGCATCCCACGTGCATTATGGAAAAGGAAGAGGTAAGTAAAAAAGGTAGAGCAGAAGATCTACAGAGGTATGATTGGTTCTCTCCTTTATCTAACAGCTTCAAGGCCTGGCATTTTATACAATGTTTGCTTATGTTCCAGATTCCAATCAGATCCTAGAGAATCTCACTTAATAACTGTTAAGAGAATTTTCAAGTATCTGAAAAGTACTACTAACCTGGGTTTGTTTTATAGAAAAACCAGTGAATACAGTTTAGTAGGGTACTGTGATGCTGATTTTGCTGGAGACAGAGTAGAACGAAAAAGTACTTCTGGAAGCTGCCAGTTTCTGGGAGACAATTTGATCTCATGGACCAACAAGAGGCAGTCCATAATTACGTTGTCAATAGTTGAACCATGGCAAACTGTGATACCTGTATACACGGTTTCTTGATGTGTTGATGCGTGAGAGTGGTCCAGATAGCTCCCAAATACGCCTAGGAAGGGATTGCAGTCTTTGAAACGCCTTGAATATCTCTCTAGAGAAAAACTCGTTCCACACTTTTTGTCAAAATTCTGAACAGACTTGAGTGTTCTACACGGCCAAAAAATTCTCTTTTCTTGATCAGGGTTCGTTATGTATATATAGTAGAATGAATTAGGTTAACAAATTTGAACTGAATCTTGAAGATTGAGTGAGAAAAAGATTTGATTTGTCTTGTATCTTTTGTTTCTAAAATGGCCAAGTCTTTGTGTTTTTTCTCACGCGTTTTCCTTGATTTGCCAGCCTGCTTCAATCTTCTTTCAATTATGGGCTTTCTGGCTTATTTTGGACCAAGTCCCAGCTTCATTCCTTCGAATTCCTTTCGTTCCAGCCTTGAACTTCAATTCTAACTAGTTAGGACCTTCCTTATTAGAACCTTGCTCTCCTTGATGGTTCTGAGTAGAACTGTGCCAGCTTCAATACTAAGACTTCTTCGATTGGACCCCCCTTTGCTTCGATTTCGTGTCCATTTGAAGAGAAGTCTCTTGTCGAATCAGCTCTTGTGGCATTGTGACCCAACAAGGAAAGACTCTGGCCTGGATATATATTCAGAATTCCCTCTTGATGGGCTCTTTCGATTGGCCTGGAGGAAGTCCTTCGAAGGGTCCTTGTCCAAGTACCAATCGAAGGGTATTTATTAGAATATCAAACAAAGAGTCATTTTCTACACCAATTGAAAGGATTTGACACAATTCCCATCGAAAGGCTTGTCATGATGCCAATCAAAAGGCCTTTTGCAGATGCCAATCGAAGGACACTGTCTAGATGGTAATCGAAGAGTGCTATATAGATGGCAATCAAAGGACGCTATATAGATGGTAATCGAAGAGCTCTATATAGATGGAAATCGAAGGAAGCTATATAGATGGTAATCGTAGATCATTTTGGAGATTCTAATCGAACGACACTTAGTAGGTTCCAATCGAAGAGCCTCGTTAGCAGGCCAATCGAAGGCAACTTAGAAATAGGTCAATCGAAGGAAACTTAGAAATGGGCCAATCGAAGGAAACTTAAAAACGGGCCAATCGAAGGAAACTTAGAAACATCATTTGAAAATTTTCTTTGTCTTTAGGCAAAGATTTGTAACCACCTATGCAAGAGGAAAATCTTGGGAAAATATGAGAGGGCAAATTTTGGGGTACAACAGCTGCCCCTGTTCAATCTTCTTAAACCTGAGGATGTAGATTAGCTGGTATGCCTTTCGTGATCTGAAGGTGGAAGATGATTGAACACTCAAGTGCCCAGAAATTTGCACTCGTCTGAGATGATACTTGACTGTATATATGGTATTGGGAATGGGCTTATAGATGCCATTTGGAAAAGATAACGACAGATCATCGAGGATGGGCTTAAAGATGCCATCAAGAGAATATGACAGAGAGTCATCGGAGATGGTCTTAAAGATGCCATCCAGAACAATGTTGATTTCATGAGATGTCCCTTTGGGGGAATTCCTGCTCTTGCTGTTTAGAAAGGACTCCGTTGAGGAACGTTGGTCTCTGTTTTAAAACATAGAGTTTTAGGAGCTTCAGTTGTCCGTTACTCTACTGGGGAATCATCACTTGATTGAAGATATGGAAGTAAACTTCTATCTGGTCAGGATCAAGGCTTTACATTGGCTTGCTGAGGATAATAAGGCTAACTGCTATCAGGTCGTGCTTCAGGCTCCACAACGACTTACTGGGGGATGAGATTAAACTGTTATCTGGTCAGGATCCATGCTTCACAGCGTCTTGATTGACTATTATCCGGTCAGTTTCCGGGCTTCATAGCTTCTTTAACTAGAGTAGAAATCTTAGTATCGATTTGACTGGACCAGAGAAATGTCTCAAGTTGTCTTCAACTAGGATAAAAATCTTAGTATCGATTTGACTAAACCAGGGGAAGGCCTTGAATTAACCTTGACTGGCATAGTAATCAGGAGAATCTTAGTAACGATTCAACTGATCCAGATGAAAGTTTCGGAATATCTTCAACTGGAATAGTAATCAGAGAGATCTTAGTGTCGACCTGTCTGACCCATGGAAAATCTTGGATTAACTTTGACTGGCATAGTAATCAGGAGAACCTTAGTAGCGATTCAACTGACCTAGACGAAAGTCTTGGAACATCTTCAACTGGCATAGTAATCAGAGAGATCTTAGCATCTATCTGACTGATCCAGAGAAAATCTTAGGTTAACTTTGACTGGCATAGTAATCAGGAGAATCTTAGTATCGATTCAACTGATCCAGACGAAAGTTTCGGAATATCTTCAACTGGAATAGTAATCAGAGAGATCTTAGTGTCGACCTGTCTGACTCAGGGAAAATCTTGGATTAACTTTGACTGGCATAGTAACCAGGAGAACCTTAGTAGCGATTTAACTGACCTAGACGAAAGTCTTGGAACATCTTCAACTGGCATAGTAATCAAAGAGATCTTAGCATCTATCTGACTGATCCAGAGAAAATATTAGGTTAACTTTGACTGGCATAGTAACCAGGAGAATCTTAGTAGCGATTCAACTGACCCAGACGAAAGTCTTGGAGTATCTTCAACTGGAATAGTAATCAGAGAGATCTTAGTGTCGGTCTGGCTGATATAGAGAAAATCTTGGGATAACCTTGACTGGCATAGTAACCAGAAGAATCTTAGTAGCGATTCAATTGACCCAGACGAAAGTCTTAGAGCTTCTTCCACTAGAATGGTAATCAAAGAGATCTTAGTGTCGACCTGTCTGATCCAGAGAAAATCTTGGGATAACCTTGACTGGCATAGTAACCAGAAGAATCTTAGTAGCGATTCAACTGACCCAGAAGAAAGTCTTAGAGTATCTTCAACTGGAATAGTAATCAGAGAGATCATAGTGTCGATCTGGCTAATCTAGAGAAAATCTTGGGATAACCTTGACTGGCATAGTAACCAGAAGAATCTTAGTAGCGATTCAACTGAACCAGACGAAAGTCTTAGAGCTTCTTCCACTGGAATGGTAATTAGAGAGATCTTAGTGTCGACCTGTCTGACCCAGTGAAAATCTTGTGAGGACATCTTTCTAAGAAAAATCCTGGGATAGCCCTTTGTTAGACGTAGCTTGTTGATTTAATCATTTCCCTGAAAGGTAAAGAGTTAGTTGTATGCAATGTCATGATGTATGAAATGCATTGTGATGATGTTCTCAAAATAAATGAGATTGTGTTATATGCAATATGTATGCGTATGCCATGATGTATGAATATGGGATGCTATTGCGATATTTTTTAGTCGGGGAAAATAAATCCCAGACTGCTGCTGAAAAGTATTAGGAAGCCGAATTCTTCATTTCCGTTGGGGATGGTGAATGGATATGACTATGCTAGGGATTTACTCCTTTCTGTTTGCGAATATTCTGCTGAGGAGAGACTCTGCCTGAGAATAACTCTGTGGGGGAATAATTCTGTTTGCGAGAGGAGATGCTTTGCTGGAAGATTTTGCCGATTCGGAGAAATAAACTCCACCAGGTGATGAACTTCCGTAGATGGAGAAATAAACTCTGTTGGGGATTGAGCTTCTGCATTCAGAGAAATAAACTCTGCTCAGGAGAAAACTTTATGAACCGCTTGCGATTATAAAATTTGGCTAGGGAATATAGATGTCGGCTCTCTGAAGGAACTTTGATGTGGAAAGTAACTCCTGTTTGGGGAAGCAGATGTCAAAACTTTTGGTTGCCTTTACTCTGTGGGAACATAGACGTCACGGGGTCGCATGTACTGGTGACTTCGCCTCAAGCTGTCCCTGCCCCTGTACCTGCTGGAAGGAGTAACTGTCAGAATTACAAATTGTTTTCTTAGATTTTGCCCCGTTCCTTAAGTCATGAGCAACTGTTTTTCCGTTTCTTATGCAAATATTTATGAATAGAAACCATATTCAAATGCATATGTCAAGAATAAATCATTGGACGTTTTTGCAAAACAAAACAGAAAAAGAAAAACAAATGGTTTTGTAAAAATGATTTGTATTAATTTTTGAAATTTGCCTATAACAGGCGTTGTGTACAAACAGGCTAACATTCTAGTAGGAGAATGCTGCCGTGAGAGTGAGGACTATACAAAATAGTGTACAAATATAAGAAAACAACTATGTGTAATAATCCCATTGAGTTTCAATTCTGCTATTACCGCTATGTCTTCGAGCATCTCATCACTTTGCTACTTGTCCGAAGCTAACTGGATTGATTGGTGCCTTTTGAGCTTGATAGTTGATATTGATGTCTAGTTGCACGGTGATCCAATGGGAAATAGTGATACGCTTAAAATCCCTAACTTTTTCCTGGACCACCCTTTCGGGTTTTCAGTCCACCAGGATACCCTTTTTTGTCCAAGCCGCCTTTTCAGGTTTTCGGCTTGCCGGGTGTACAGATATTTTTTGTTTTCATCCCTAATTTTTGACCGAACCCTTTTAGTTCGCCGGGATGCTCTTATTTTTTCCTAGGCCAGTCAACCTAGTGGGTCCTATTCATGCGTAGTATCTTTTCACTATGTCCGCATTAACAGGGTGAAGAAGGTCGTCACCATCCATGGTGGTCAAAATCATGGCTCCACCGAAAAATATGCTTTTGATCAAAAATCGCCCTTCGTATGTGGGAGTCCATTTTCCCATGGGATCACCTTGCGGCAGTATGATGCGCTTGATCACTAGATCCCCGACTTGATATACTTGACGTCTGACCTTTTTGTTGAAAGCCTTGATCCTCCATTTTTGATACATTTGACCATGACAGACAGCAGTCAGCATTTTCTCATCGATCAGATTCATTTGATCAAGTCGAGTCTGGATCCAATCGTCTTCATTCAAACCTGCATCCTTCATGATTCTCAGAGAAGGGATTTGGACCTCAATAGGCAGGACAACCTCCATATCATATACCAAAGAGTAGGGTGTTGCCCCGGTCGACGTTCGTACGGAGGTGCGGTACCCTTGAAGAGCAAATGGTAACATCTCATGCCAGTCTTTGTATGTCATTGTCATCTTCTGTATGATTTTATTAATGTTCTTGTTAGCAGCCTCCACAACGCCATTCATCTTCGGTCAGTAAGGGGAAGAATTATGGTGCTGGATCTTGAACTGTTTACAGAGTTCGGTGATCATCGTATTGTTGAGATTTATACCATTGTCAGTGATGATTCTCTCTAGCATGCCGTACCAAAAAATCAGGTTAGGCTTGATAAACTGCGCCACAATGTTCTTGGTAATAGTAGAAAAAGAGGCAACTTCAACCCACTTCATGAAATAATCAATGGCCACTAGGATGAAGCGATGCCCATTGGAAGTGGTAGGTCTAATCTCTCCGATCATGTCAATTCCCCACATTGCAAAGGGGCCAAGGAGCTGTCAAGAAGTTCAAAGGAACTGGAGGTATATGCACCTTATCAGCATAGATCTGGCATTTGTGACAAGTTTGGGAATGCTGATAACAGTCTGCTTCCATAGTGGACCAGTAATATCCTGCCCGTAGGATCTTTTTAGCCATGGTATGTCCACTAGAATGGGTTCTGAAGGTACCTTCGTGTAGATCTGTCATAATCCTCTATGCTTCTCTCTTGTCTATGCACCTAAGTAAAGTAGAGTCATGGTTGCGCTTATAGAGGATTCCATTGCTGAGGAAGAACTTTGAGGTGAACCTTCTCAGAAACTTCTAATCATTGACAGATGCCCCCTCAGAATACTCTTGAGCCTCGAGATACCTCTTCACTTCATAGAACCAAGGTTTGTCTGCTACTTCTTCAGTGTCAATCTCATAGCAGTATGTTGGTTCATCCAACCTCTCAATAGTGATCTGAGGAGCCTCGTTGTCCCATTTGAACTTGAACATAGATGACATGGTAGCTAGCGCGTCCGCTAACTGATTCTCTTCTCGTGGAAAATGTTCGAAGGTGACCTCTTCAAAGTGTGGAAGTAATGAAAGCACATGTTCTTTGTACGGGATGAGATTCGGGTGCTTCGTATCCCACTCTCCTTTGATCTGACTTATTACCAAAGCCGAATCCCCGAAAATGCTCAAGAACTTGATCCTCAGGTCAATAGCAGCTTTGAGACCCATGATGCACACTTCATACTCTGCCATATTGTTGGTACAGTTGAAACATAATCTGGCGGTAAAAGGAGTATGACAGCCTTCAGAAGATATAATTACAACACCAATTCCATTGCCAAGTGTGTTCGAGGCTCCGTCAAAAACCATAATCCATCGGGATCCTTCTTCAGGTCCTTTATTCGGTTCAGGTTCTTCATAGTCAGTCACTAGCATAATATTCTCGTCCGGAAACTCAAAATTCATGGACTGGTAGTCATCCACAGCTTGATGAGCCAAATGATCAGCTAGTACACTTCATTTGATTACTTTATAGGTTGTGTATTGAATATCATACTCGGTCAAGATCATTTTCCATCCTGCTATTCTTTCGGAGAGGGCAGGTTTCTCGAAGATGTACTTGATCAGATCCATCTTAGATATCAGCAAAGTAGTGTGGGCCAACATATACTGTCTCAGTCGGCGAGCAGCCCATGCCTAAGCGTAACAGGTTTTCTAGAGCAGTGAGTATCTTGTTTCACAGTCGGTAAACTTTTTTCTAAGGTAGTATATTGCATGCTCTTTTCGACCAGACTCGTCATGCTTCCCCAGCACACACCCTATTGAATTATCTAACACTGTTAAGTACATTATCAAAGGTCTTCCTTTAATCGGAGTCATCAGAATTGGTGGTTCTTGAAGGTATTCCTTGATTCTTTCGAAGGCAGTATGACATTCGTCATTCCACTTTACCACTTGATCTTTCTTCAGGAGCTTGAAGATTGGCTCACAAGTAGCAGTTAGATGGGAAATGAACCTATTTATGTAATTTAGACATCCCAAAAAGCCTTTGACCTCTTTCTCAGTGCGAGGAGCCGACATCTCTTGTATGGACTTCACCTTTGCAGGGTCTACCTGAATGCCCTTGTCACTGACAATAAAACCTAGCAGTTTACAAGACCTTACCCTGAAGGTGCATTTGTTTGGATTCAACCTCAGCTTGTACGTCTTCAACCTATCAAACAGATTTTGTAAATGATCAAGGTGCTCTTCCTTAACTTGAGACCTGGATATCATGTCATCCACATATACCTCTATCTCATGGTGAATCATGTCATGAAATAAGGCGACCATGTCTCGCTGATAGGTTGCCACGACATTCTTTAATCCAAACGGAATCACTTTGTAGTAGAAAGTTCCCCATTGCGTGACGAAGGTTGTCTTCTCCATATCTTTGGGTGCCATCTTGATCTGATTGTAACCATAGAAACCATCCATGAAGGAAAAGATCTTGTGTTGTGGGGTATTGTCAACCAGAACATTTATGTGGGGGAGTGGAAAGTCATCTTTGGGGCTCTCCCTATTCAAATCTCTATAGTACACACACATCCGTACCTTACCGTCTTTTTTAGGCACAGGAACTACGTTGGCCACCCAGTGGGGGTAAGAGGTAACAACTAAGAAACCAGTGTTGAACTGCTTCATAACCTCTACTTTGATCTTCTCTGACATTTCAAGGCGCATGCGACAGACCTTCTGCTTTAACGGAGGGCAATCTTCTTTAGTTGGCAGACAATGAACCACAATATTTGTATCCAGTCCCGACATGTCTTCATATGACCAGGAAAAGATCTCTACATAATCATGCAACATCTGTATCAACTGCTGTTTAACATTAAGCCCCAAATTTACACCGATCTTGACTTTTTTTTTCTGTCTACCTCTGTGCCTAAATTTATTGTCTCAACTGGCTCTTCATGAGGTTGTATAGCCCTCTCTTCCTGCTGTAACAGTCTAGCAAGTTCTCCAGGTACCTCACAATCTTCCTCACCTTCGTCCTCGACTTGATTGATCGGATTTTCTAAGTTATAACTGGCAATAGCAGAACTACTATCAATGAGATCCAGAGTGGATATGGATCTGCAGTTTGATACGTGAGTGTGTGTAAGAGCATAGCTGTATAGACAAAGTAAAAGTAGAAAATAAAAACAAAGAGCGCAAAATTTGTATGCATAAACATCCAATGCTTTATTGATGCCATATGAAAGTGAAACATGATAACCCTCACAAATAAACTGATGTGCCCCAGGTAAGACACATGGCCATAAAGTTACATTTTTTATTACATATCCAAAAAACAAGAAAGAAAATTACTTCTGAACAAAAGTAATCAATACAAAATCTTTTTCCGTCCAGTTACTGAGTCCACCGTTGGTAGTAGGGAAGATCTAATTATCCATGTCATTGGCACCGTCTCCGTTTTCTACAGCGTTGACCCCATGATTGTTGATGTGTATGGGAGGTCTTCCAGCACGAGCACGTTGAACAACCCTTTGAGCCCCTGAAGAGAAACCCAAACCAAATTTATCAGACTTGTATGGAATATTAGGGAGCTGGCCCTAGATGGTAGACCCACCTTCTGAAGAAGTGAAAAACACAAGAAGGGGGGTTGAATTGAAACTTAAAATCAAAAGCGCAGTAGACACGATATTTTTATCCTGGTTCGTTTGATCTCAAACTACTCCAGTCCACCCTCCAAGGTGATTTCGCCTCTCTCCAACGAGGACTTAATTCACTAATCAAAACTGATTACAACACAACTTTGACAACTTCCAAAGTCTTCTTGAGTACAACCACAACCCGGTTTATCTCAAAGGAAAACTAGCTTAATCAAGATAAAATAATCAACTGTGTACTGTTGTTTTTCCTTACAAAAATTGTATCACTATTGTGATATTTTACATAATTTTGAGCGTATATATGAATATGTAAGATTGCAGCGTTTGAGAGGTATATTGCAGTAGTCGTCAAAATCATAAATGATTTGTCCTCTAAGCTTGTTTATATAGGCATGGAAATCTTATCCAACATAAAGCGTGATAATAGACATTCAATGCTGTTTCCATATTGAGAAGATTCTTGTCTGAATGAAGCCGTTGCATATGATGCTGTCTTGATTGAAAAGTAACGCTTCAGAACTTAGAATCTTGCATGCTGCAATTTCTTCAGAACATTGATGACTCAGAGATGTGAGGATCTGATGGTATATTAAACTTCTGTTCAGAATCAGAGTATTCTTCACTTCAGCGCAGATTCCGATCATCATTCTTCAATGCAGATTCTGATTACCTCAGCTTGAAAGCTTCTGTAGCTTAATTTCTGATGTTATTTAGGTCAGAACTTCTGCATACAAACACAAATTTAGAGTGCATATTTGTTCTTTGTGTTTGTTATCATCAAAACTCTAATTAAGGGTTGTAGAATCAAACTATGTTCTAACAATCTCCCCCTTTTTGATGATGACAAAAACTAGATTTTCAATGAAAAATACAGAACAAAAAGCTTTAGGAGAGTCTCCCCCTGAGTTGATTACTCAGATAGAGATGAGTTACTTCCTTGAAGTTCCTTCTCGTCATAGATTTTGATGCATCTCCTTCTGTCCTTATCAGAATATGTTCCTGTTCAAGCTTTTCAGAAAAACATAGAGGTTAAGATATTCAGAATGTTTGAGACTTTGTCCCGATATACTGTTATTGAAAATATCTTACTTTCTCCCCCTTTTTGCCAGGTATCAAAAATCAATATAATCAGAGTCAAAAAGGATGATTTATATTGAAAACAGAATGCTATGACAATTTTCAGAAACAAGGAGGATAAGATGAAAAATAAAATACAGGTAAAGATTTAAAGAAAATCTAAGAAGGAGGGGGAAGACGTGTGAACAACACTTCCAACAAGCTCTTAATCTGAGTGCTTGATTCTTCTTGCTTTCCCAGAATGTCTTTGATTTCTTTTGTTGTATCTTCTTGTTTATCCAATATATCCTTGATCTCTTTGTTTGTGTCCTCTTGCTTATCCAGTCTGGCATGGATTAAAGCATTTTCCTTCTTCAACTCTTCCAAAGTTTGCATGACTAGAGACGAAGCTGGTGTAACTTCAGGCGTTGCATGTCGTTCTTAACACTCTGCAATCTCTTCTGATTGAACAACTTCTTATGTTGCAATCATCTTTTCTGGAGCATTAGTCAGAGGGTGACTATCAGAATCTAGTTCAGTGACTTCTGAATGTTGGTGCTCTTTCCAGGGAGCATTATCCACCAGAAGAATTTCTTTCTTGTACCATTGGCTCAGAACTTGATCTTGGAAGGATTTCAGCTGATCACTGAAGTTCTGCTGAGCCCTTTCATAGCTCAATTCTTTCAGCTTCTGGGTTTCAGAGTTGAGCCATTTTCTGAATCTTTCCCACAGAGAATCAGAAGCAGCAGGATTAGAAATCTCTTGACTTACTTGTTTCAAAGAAGTAATCCATTCATGTATTTCTATTTCAAAGACCAACATATTCTTACCAACATCTGATTTGGTTCAGGTTGGTTTAGGTTTGGGAGAGGCAATTTTGTTTGATGTGGAAGCTAGTTGGTCCAGCACTTGTAGATCATTGACAAATCTGAGTTGGTCAGCTGGACGGTTGATAGGTGAGGGAGTGTAAGAGTCAGAAATCAGGATTGGTGAGTGAGGGGTGTTTGGTGGTGTAGATTCATATGGTGAAGGGATTTCTGGAATATCATGAATGGAGAGAGGTAAACGAACCGTAAGAGGTTCTGTTATCCCAGGAATTAGGGTAGTTGCATCAGAGTCTGAAAGGGAGTCTTCTGATTGGTTTGCGGTAGCATGTTAAATTTTTGGTTCAGGTATTTTAGAAGATGGGTTTTCAGATTGAGGAGTGAGAGGGTTTTCATTCTCTGGTTGGGGTGAGTTGAGGTTTTGATGTTCTAGTTGAGGAGAGTGTGGTTGTGGATTTTCTGGTTGAGGAGAGTGAGGTTGTGGGTTTTCTGGTTGTTGAGGTTGAGTGTTTGGATTTTCTGGGAGTGGTGAGGAGTAGTCTTGATCAAACAGTTCAATCTCAGATAGAACTCTAGCAAGTTCTGGTTGATGTTGTTCTAGATTTGGATTTGGATTGGGGAAGTGAGGTTCATTTAAGAAATTTCCAAGAGTTACATATGGGTGAAACTCTATGTCAAAATCCTCAAATGTTTGGGGTGAAGGATTTTCTGTTGGATGAGGGGAATGGTTTCAGATGTTGGAATAACTATTGATTCTACAACAGAAATAAAAGAAGGGTTACCTTTCTTTTTCGCAGCTTTGGGTGTCCTATGAGAGGATCCTTCTCCTGCTACCTTCCTCTTTCTAGATTTCTTTAGCACAACCTCTAGAGCTGGCTTGTGCAGATCTTGGATGTTGATTTCTGGAATAGTCCCATCCTCCTTGCAAGCTTCAAGGTATCTGACTATAATCTCTGGAGAGGCATCTATCTCAGAAAATAGTGGAAAATCCTTCAGAGGGATTCTCCTAGAAGTGATGACCTCATGAGAAGAAATTGTTGGTTCCTTCTTAATGTTCTTAATAATATTCATTTTCTTCAGATTCTTGGCATTTAAAGGTTTCCCAGCAGTTGCTTCCAGAGTACTGATTTCTTGAGCCTCTGTCAGATGTTCTATCAGCCTGTTTTCTGTTAGAATATCTAAAATCAATCTTAGTTCTTTCTTCTTCTCTTATCTCTTTCACACTTGTTCTGAGATGGTTGAAGAGCAAATGTGGAAGGTTTATCTTGGTCTTCTTTGCAATGAAGTAAATTAGAAACTGCTGATCAATATTGATATAATTAGGGGAGCTTGTAGGCTTCCTGTGATTGATACATCCCAGAATTATTCTAGCCCAGATTCTGTAATGGTCCTTCAAGTCTCTGATCTTGCTGGATGGTTGTCCAGAAGTGAAGATTTCCCTAGCAATAGATTTTAGGTCAGAGCACTTATCATCCATATCAATGCATCTGACTCCACCACCATTGTATCCAATTAGTTTCCCAATCAAATCTTCTGTAATCACTATCTTCTTCCCTATAACATATGATATGACCTGGTGGTTGAATGACGTAGCATGAATCCAAAACTCTTTAACAAGAATGGGAAAAGTTGGACCCAACAGACGATCAAAGTATTTGTTCCATCCCTGTGCAGTTACATCTTCATGCAGATTAAACCCATTTTCTTGTAAGCTTTCAAAATCCACGATCAATTCACAGAGAACTTCAAGGTTTTCAACCGGAGTGAGTAGCATTCTAAGGGGCTCCTCATATTGTTCAGTAGATGAATATTCAGGAGAACTATTGAGATTCTTGAGACTTGATGATGATGCCATTGTTCACACGGATTCTTTGAAGAAAATTGATAGAAAGGGTTTTTGAAAAAGAAACTAGAACAAGAGTGAATATTGAAGATGGTAAAATGTGAATGAATGAAATAGTAAATTGAGTTTATATAGGTTCTTTTAGAAAACGTAATCAGTAAGAAAGAAAATAAGTAATGATTATATGCATTAATGAAACCTGAAATTAGGGGATTTAGAGAGATATTTAACAGTTACCAATGACAAGTGTCTCAATGCATCCAATCAGAGCCTTGGACCCTTCAGAATTTGAACGCGTGTTCAGCCTCAGAAGGTAGCTTGTGAGGGGATGACATACGTTTTATGGTGTGAACTGCACGCCTCTATCCTTGAAATGGAACGTTCAGATCTTCATAGATAGATTCTGAGGCAACTGTACTTCTAACTTCTGAAGACAAGTTGATCAAATGTTCACAGAAAACAATAAAGTTCTGAGGGTTAGGATATGCAAATAAAACATTTTATTCTAGACACAATTTCATGCTGAGATGTTTCAGAATGAAATTGAATCTATCTTCAAAAAGGGGTTTTGTAAATACATCAGCCCATTGATGGCCTGTGTCAATAAATTTCAAAGTAAGAATTCCTTTATGAATATAATCCCTAGTAAAGTGATGTTTCATTTCTATATGCTTAGCCCTAGAATGCAAAATGAGATTTCTAGAGAGACATATGGCAGAAGTGTTATCACAGAAGATAGGAATGTTACTCTCAAATATGCTGAAGTCTTCAAGTTGACTTTTCATCCAGAGCATTTGAGTGATACATCCAGCAACTGCTATGTATTCAGCTTCTGCTGTTGACAAGGCTATTGTGGACTGTCTCTTGCTGGTCCATGAGATCAGATTGTCTCCCAGAAACTGGAAGCTTCCAGAAGTGCTTTTACGCTCTACTCTGTCTCCAACAAATTCAACATCACAATATCCTACTAAGCTGTATTCATTGGATTTTCTATAAAACAAACCCAGATTAGTAGTACCTTTCAGATACTTGAAAATTTTCTTAACTGTTGTTAAGTGAGATTCTCTAGGATCTGATTGGAATCTAGCACATAAGCAAACACTGAATAAAATATCAGGCCTTGAAGCCGTCAGATAAAGGAGAGATCCAATCATACCTCTGTAATTTTATGTTCTACCTTTTTACTTACCTCTTCCTTTTCCAGAATGCACGTGGGATACATTGGATTCTTTGAGGGCTTACACTTTGAGAGGTCAAATTTCTTCAGAATTTCTCTGACATATTTTCTCTGATGAATGTAAGTTCCTTCTGGAGTTTGGTTTATCTTGCCCAGAAAGAATTTGAGTTCCCCCATTAAGCTCATCTCAAACTCTTCTTGCATGCACTTAGCAAATTCTCTTCCCAGAGAAGGTTTAGTGGATCCAAAAATGATATCATCTACGTAAATATGACAAACTAAAATGTCATTCTTAAATGTATTACAGAACAAGGTTGTGTCCACTTTCCCTCTGGTGAATTCCTTTTCTAACAGAAAGTTACTTAGTCTTTCATACCAAGCTCTGGGAGCTTGTTTCAGACCATAGAGTGACTTCTTTAGTTTGAAAACATATTCTGGGTGTTTGGAATTTTCCAACCCAGGGGGTTGGTGCACATATACCTCTTCATTTATGTAACCATTTAAGAATGCACTTTTGACATCCATCTGATACAGAGTGATGCCATTATTTACAGTAAAGGAGATTAAGAGTCTGATAGATTCTAACCTGGCGACTGGAGCAAAGGTTTCTGTCTATTCTATCCCCTCTTGCTAACTATAACCTTGTGCCACAAGTCGTGCTTTGTTTCTGATGACTTTTCCTTGCTCATTCAGTTTGTTTCTGAACACCCACTTTGTTCCAATAACGTTGAATCCTTTTGGTTTGGGAACCAGATCCCATACGTCATTTCTGGTGAACTGATTTAATTCCTCCTGCATTTCCAGAATCCAATCATTGTACAGAAGAGCTTCATCAATTGTTGTTGGTTCAATCAGAGAGACCAGTCCCATGAGGGATTCTTCAGAGTTTCTGAATGTTGATCTTGTTCTGATTGTATCATCCTTCTTTTCCAGGATCTTATCTTCTGGGTGAGCTTTGCTGCTTCTGGATAACCTTTTCTGGAGTTGATCAACATAAGGTACATGATTACTTGTAATATTTCTTTCTTAAGTTGTTGGAGCGTCTCTGTTTGTAACTTATGATGGGTTGTCTTCAGTACCTGTGAATTCAACTTCTATATCTGCAAAAGATTCATTCTGCTTTGACTTTTGAGGGTCAAGCTTATCATCAAATCTAACACTGATTGACTCTTCAACAATATGTGTTTCTGTATTGTATACTTTGTACCCTCTTGAGTGTTCAGAGTATCCTAACATAATACACTTTTGTACTTTAGAGTCAAACTTGTTCAGATGATCTTTAGTATTTAGAATAAAACATGTGCATCCAAATGGATGGAAATAAGAAATGTTGGGCTTTCTGTTCTTCCATAATTCATATGGAGTCCTTTCCAGAATAGGTCTTATAGAGATTCTATTCTGAATGTAACACGTTGTGTTAATTGCTTCTGCCCAGAAGATCTTAGCAATGTTAGTCTCATTGATCATGGTTCTGGCCATTTCTTGCAATGTTCTGTTCTTTCGTTCTACAACTCCATTTTGTTGGGGATTCCTAGGACAAGAGAAGTCATGCAAGATGCCTTTTTCATTAAAAAATGTTTCAAATTTTTTATTTTCAAATTCTCCACCATGATCACTTCTGACTTTGACAATTATAAGATCCTTTTCATTCTGAACTTGGTTACAGAATGCAACGGACACAGAATGTGACTCGTCTTTGTGTCTTAAGAACTTTACCCATGTCCATCTGCTATAGTCATCTATGATCACTAACCCATACTTCTTGCCACTAACAGACACAGTTTTCACTGGTCCAAATAAGTCTATCTACAGAAGTTCTAATGGTTTAGAGGTGGAAACAACATTTTTAGATTTAAAAGCAGGTTTTTCAAATTTTCCTTTCTGACATGCTTCATGAAGGAAAATTGTGATCAAAAGCGCAGCGGAATTTAAAATTTTCCTTTAGCGATCCTTACGAATGAACATGGTCAGTGATAGAAATATTTACCTCTTGTGTCGATTCAGACCTTTAATGTTATGATCACGAGCGTTGATGAAGAACAACACCTCTACTCAGTCCACACGAACAGATCGCTTCTGGTCACAGTGATAGCTGATCACGAACGGAAACCTTGAGTGAGAGAGAGAATCAAAAACGAAATTGCATCAAGTGAAATTGCTTCATCACAAGGGATCTATTTATAGAATCACTCGTGTGGGCTACAAGCTAAAAGCCCAATTAAGGCTATAAGCTAAAAGCCCAATTAAGCTTATGGACATCATACCTTATGATGTACCATATATCACTTATCCACGTGGTACCTTACCACTTTCCGTATTACACTTAAGTGCACCGTATCTTACGGTGTTCCTTATTTATTCTATCTCTCATCAACCTGTCCTTATGTGTGTGACCCTGTAGGTTTTCGTGACGTTGGCAATTATATTAAATCACACATTTAATATAATAAACAGTGAGCGGTATCTAGCAACACATCACTGTTACCCAAGTCACGAAAATGTCATGTGATCTGACCAAACCTTTTCCGTGATAATTTTTGTGTTGTACAATTACCCTTTTGCCCTCATGTCTATATTGAACACAAGGCATACACTGTGTCACTCTTGTCCAGTTCAATATTGGGCCCTTAGACATTTATCCTGTTATGCAGGATGAGCAAATTCCATCTAGGTCACTCATGTCCCTTAGCATGCTTTGTGAAGTACCCATCAACCGTCTTTATAGTCATCCAGTTACGGATGACGTTTGATAAACAATAAAGTACTTGACTCTACATCTAGGGTCCATAGTGGTTTCAGGTCGAAGGGTGGTATACACCATTATCATCATGAGAATAACTTATGACACTTTGCATAACATTCTATGTAGTATTCTCATAGCGGGTAAATCCAGTATAAATATTACTCCTAATATTCATACCTATGTCAAGACTTGATAACTCCTTATCTATGATCCATGAGATGTGATCATCAATCTATCTTCATAATAATCTTAATGCTTTAATGTTATCCCACTTCACATTAAAGCTTGACTACAGATACTTTAAGAATAGTGTCTTATGTTTAATGGGATCTCATGATTAAGTCACACTTAACATTTCATTAAAGAAATAAACCATTCTAGGGACTTTATTATTTTGGAAAGCAAATATAATAAAGAAATGCCTTTTATTATTAATAAATAATTCGATACAAGTACCAAAAGTATTGGCCTCTAGGGCTTACACCAACAATCTCCCACTAGCACTAGAGCCAATCAGGCATACCCCTAATACCCATAGATCTAGTATGTCCATCATGCTTCAGCTGCGCAAGAGGCTTTGTTAATGGGTCAGCAACATTGTCAAGTGTAGGTACTCTGTATATTTTCACATCTCCCCGATCGATTATCTCTCGAATGAGATGATAACGCCTAAGTATGTGTTTGGATCGTTGGTGAGATCTAGGCTCCTTAGCTTGTGCGATAGCACCATTGTTATCACAATAGAGATCAATGGGATCCACAATGCTATGGACTATGCAAAGTTCACTAATGAACTTCTTGATCCAAACAGCTTCCTTTGCTGCAGTTGAGGCAGCAATATACTCAGTCTCGGTTGTAGAATCAGCAACTGTATCTTGCTTTGAACATTTCCAGCTCACAACACCACCATTTAAACAAAACAGATAACCAGATTGTGATCTAAAGTCATCCTTATCTGTATGGAAGCTAGCATCGGTGTATCCAATTACAGCAAGCTCTTCCTGACCTCCATATATCAAGAATGGGTCCTTAGTCCTTCTCAAGTACTTAAGGATATTCTTGACAGCTACCCAATGAGCATCACCGGGATTAGACTGGTACCTACTCGTTGCACTTAAAGAATGCGAGACATCTGGTTGAGTACATAGCATGGCATACATGATAGATCCTATTGCAGATGCATATGGAATCTTATCCATGCGATCCCTTTCTTCCTTACTTGAAGGGGATTGTGTTTTTGACAGACACATGCCATGTTGCATAGGTATGAATCCTTTCTTGGAATCATGCATATTAAAGCGTCTCAACACTTTTTCTATGTATGTACTCTGACTTAGGCCAAGCAGTTTTTGTGACCTATCTCTATAGATCCTGATTCCTAATATATAGGCTACTTCACCTAGGTCCTTCATTGAAAAGCATTTCCCTAACCAAGTCTTCACTTGTTGCAAGGTAGGGACATCGTTTCCAATGAGTAATATGTCATCTACATATAATACCAGGAATATGATCATGCTCCCACTAACCTTCTTGTAGACACAAGGCTCATCTTCATTCTTGATGAATCCATATTGTTTTACTGTTTCATCAAAACGAAGATTCCAGCTTCTGGAAGCTTGCTTCAATCCATAAATTGATCGCTGTAACTTACATATCTTTTGGGCTTCTTCTGGTATGTCAAATCCTTCAGGTTGTGTCATGTACACATCCTCAAGAAGATTCCCATTAAGGAAAGCAGTTTTGACATCCATCTGCCATATTTCATAATCATGATATGCAGCGATAGCAAGTAAAATCTGAACAAATTTAAGCATTGCAACTGGTGAAAAGGTTTCATCATAGTCAACCCCATGAATTTGTTTATAGCCTTTTGCAACCAGTCTTGCCTTATAGGTATGTACCTTACCATCCATGTCAGTCTTCTTTTTGAAGACCCACTTGCATCCTATAGGGTTAACTCCTATAGGAGGCTCTACCAAGGTCCAAACCTGGTTTGTGTACATGAAATCCATTTCATATTTCATGGCTTCTAGCCACTTCTCGGACTTAGGACCAGTTATGGCCTCTTGGTAGGTCACACGCTCATCTTGATCCATGAGTAATACATCACCCTGATCACTTATGAGATATCCATATCTCTCAGGTTGTTGACGTATCTTGCTTGACCTACGCTGGTCTTGTTCTACTTGAGCAGGTTGCTCTTCCACAACTACTTGTGTTTCCTGCTCTAATTCCTCCATAGGTGTATCAATGCTTTGTGGTTCTTGAGTTTCTTCAAGCTCTATTTTCCTCCCACTGATTCTTTTGGAAATAAAATCCTTTTCCAGAAAAACTCCAGTTCGAGCGACAAACACTTTGCCCTCAGAAGGATTGTAGAAGTAATACCCTCTTGTTTCTTTAGGATACCCCACAAATAAGCATTTGTCAGATTTGGGCTCAAGCTTAGTTGAAATTTGTCGTTTCACATAAACTTTGCAACCCCAAATCTTCATGTAAGACATATGTGGTTTCTTACCACTCCATATCTCATATGGTGTCTTCTCAACCTTTTTGGATGGAACCCGGTTAAGTGTGTAAGCTACAGTCAATAGTGCATGTCCCCAAAAGGAGTTCGGAAGATCGGTGTGACTCATCATGGATTGGACCATGTCTAACAAGGTTCTATTTATTCTCTCAGATACACCATTCCATTGTGGTGTTCCGGGACGAGTAAGTTGGGATAAAATCCCACATTCCTTTAGATGGTCATCAAACTCTAGGCTTAAATATTCACCGCCTCGATCTGATCGAAGAACTTTAATATTCTTACCTAGTTGGTTTTGTACTTCATTCTTGAATTCCTTGAATTTTTCAAAGGTTTCAGATTTGTGTTTCATTAAATACACATAACCATATCTACTAAAATCATCAGTAAATGTGATGAAGTATTGAAAACCTCCTCTGGATGGTATGTTCAGTGGTCCACATACATCAGTATGTATGAGGGCCAAAAGATCATTAGCCCTTTCACCTTTTCCTGTGAATGGGGACTTTGTCATCTTTCCAATTAAACAAGATCTGCATGTCTCATATGATTCATAATCAAAAGAGTCCAAGAGTCCATCTTTATGGAGTTTGGAAATGCGTTTCTCATTTATGTGGCCTAAGCGACAGTGCCAAAGGTAGCTTGGATTTAACTCATTAGGTTTAATCCGTTTAGTATTAATGTTATAAATTGGCTTTTCAAGATCAAGGACATATAGTCCATTGTTCATTTGTGCAGAAGCATAGAATATATCATTCAAATAAATAGAGCAACAATTGTTCTTTATTATAAATGAAAAACCAAACTTGTCCAAACAAGAAACAGAAATAATATTCCTACTAATTGCAGGTACATAATAACAGTTCTCTAAATGAATTATTAAACCACTAGGTAAAGTCAAAACACAAGTTCCTACGGCTAAAGCAGCAACCTTTGCTCCATTTCCAACTCGTAGGTCAACTTCACCTTTTGCCAAATCTCTACTCCTTTTTAGCCCTTGCACATTAGTACAAATGTGAGAACCGCATCCAGTATCTAATAACCATGATGCAGAAGTAGATAAATTAATTTCAATAACAAAATTACCTGAATTTGAAGTCCCTACTCCATTGTTCATATCTTCCAGGTACTTTGGGCAGTTTCTCTTCCAATGTCCGGTCTTACCGCAATGGAAGCAAGTGCCCTCCTTTGCTATGCCTCCACTAGGCTTCAAAGTAGGAACAATAGGTTTAGGCTTGGCAACTTCCTTGCCTTTCCCTTTACCAACCTGCTTGGTAGGCCTCTTGTTCAGCTTCTTTCCATTACTGACCATCAGAATGGACTTCCCTTTTGTCTTCATATTCTGCTCAGCAGTTTTCAACATGCTTAGAAATTCTAGAAGACTCTTATCCATGTCATTCATGTTGAAATTTATGACAAACTGATTAAAGCTATCTGGCAACGATTGCAAGATAAAATCAGTTGCAAGTTCCTTTCCAAGCGGAATCCCTAACCTTTCAAGGTTCTCCACATACCCAATCATTTTGAGTACATGGGGACCTACAGGGTTTCCCTCAGATAACTTGTTGTTAAAAAGGGCCTTTGAAACCTGAAACCTCTCGTTTCTTGCCTGCTCTTAATAGAGCATTTTCAGATGTCCGATCATATCGAACGCTGACATGTTCTCGTGTTGCTTTTGCAACTCCGAGTTCATAGTAGCTAGCATGAGACAAGTGACTTCGTTAGCATCATCAAAATGCTTCTTATAAGCATCTCTTTCTGCCTTAGGTGCCGAACTAGGCGGTTCCTCTTCAAGAACAGGTGTCTCCAAGACATACAACTTCTTATCGTGCTTGAGGACAATCCTTAGATTTCGGTGCCAATCCAGGAAATTTGTCCCATACAATTTTTCCTTATCTAGGATTGATTGCAAAATATGGTTGTTTGTTGTCATGGTAATCTACAAAAAAAATGAAAATATAAGTATCATTAAAACAACATATTTAATTAGGCCTTTAATCAAATATGCTCCCACTATTTTACTCAAACCAAATGACCCTCATCATTTGATTCGGAAAATCCTGTTAGAAGACTTTCTAGTGGGTCGAGATCCATATTTCACTTCGTTCTAAGTCAGCGTTAGGCTGATTACACAAAACTAGGTTATTTAGGTAGGAACTCCTTCCAATTGTATCTCATACAACTCTCGAATATTTTCAGTTGGGTGAATAACTCCTTATTCTAATTCATCATATGAATCATTCCCAACTCTTGCTTCTAAACATGTATAATCTTATTATAATGTGTTTAGTTAAGTTTGACCCATTGTTTTAGCAGTTGGATATTACAATTATCCCATCGCACCTTACTAATATAGAACATGCACCTCGCGTAGGCGAAACCTACATTGTTCGATACTAGTCTTGATGAGTGCTAAAACTTGGAAAGCATGAACGTAATATTTAACTTGAGGGATTTTGTTATTAGTTTGTTCTCACCGGCTTAACATGCAATTCGTCTCTCTCATGCATCAACATACAAACACATGCATCAATATACATAAAAGGATACAGTTATGGTCCCTAGCGCAATTGTTCTCCCAAGCCAATGAGATAACCTAAGCTAACCTAATAACGATCTAAACTTCTCCAAGCAAGATCTCCAAGGTTATCCTCCTTTGATATTGTATTCTTCTCTTTCTTCATAACATTACATTACATAAAAGAAACTCGTTTTACATACGAGGGAGTGAGATGAAAAAATAAGTTACATCAAGAATTTTAGAGAGAGGCACGACACGCAGGCCGTATTTTACAATCCCAAAACAAAATAAAGGAAAAAACTAAGGCCATAACTGATCACCACAAGACAATAATAATAAACACACTTTTATTATTAGTTTAAATTTTGTTAATTAAAAAAAAGGCAAATTAAAATTCGACGATTGATCACACTACGCAGAGTTAGCCGGGGGTTCCGCTGCCCGATCAGCGGACGGTGGTTCCGCTGACCGTTCAGCGGACGAGGGTCAAGGGGGAAGCGCCCCTTTGCGGGGTTGTTAGGGGCAGCGCCCCAACGCAAAATTTTAATGAACAATTCATTTGAAATCGACGTCATTTTCGCACAACTCTTCTGCATTCACAACCCTAATCGCATAACTCTGCAACAACACAACCCTTGTGCCGTCATGAACCCTAATGGAACAGTTTCATGCTGTCAAACACATTTCAATTGATAATTCAGTATGATTAATCACATGCCATTGCTTCACCATACTAATGTCGGATTCCAAAGCATATGAACAATGATCGGTCAAAGGAATAACAATCATCAAGTGTTTGAATGAACGAAACAGAAACAGTATATCCCATATACCATCGTTGCATCAGATTTACTTATATCATATATGAAAGTGATCGATCTTATTTGTGTAACCTATGGACGATCGATGTATCGCTGCTTCACCATACTAATGTCGGATTCCGAAACATAGTCAACATCAATCATCCAAATCGTACACAACAGATGCCAAATTTAATTACTCGTTTATTATTCAATTCATTCTGGTTTTAATCGAATAAAAACAGAAAATATAGAACATAAACAACTATCAGATCCATGGTTTCGTAAGTGGCTCTGATACCACTGAAGGAAAATTGCGATCAAAAGCGCAGCGGAATTTAAAATTTTCCTTTAGCGATCCTTACGAATGAACATGGTCAGTGATAGAAATATTTACCTCTTGTGGCGATTCAGACCTTTGATATTGTGATCACGAGCGTTGATGAAGAATAACACCTCTACTCAGTCCACACGAACAGATCGCTTCCGGTCACAGTGCTAGCTGATCACGAACGGAAACCTTGAGTGAGAGAGAGAATCAAAAACGAAATTACATCAAGTGAAATTGCTTCATCACAAGGGATCTATTTATAGAATCACTCGTGTGGGCTACAAGGTAAAAGCCCAATTAAGGCTATAAGCTAAAAGCCCAATTAAGCTTATGGACATCATACCTTATGATGTACCATATATCACTTATCCACGTGGTACCTTACCACTTTCTGTATTACACTTAAGTGCACCGTATCTTATGGTGTTCCTTATTTATTCTATCTCTCATCAACCTGTCCTTATGTGTGTGACCCTGTAGGTTTTCGCGACGTTGGCAATTATATTAAATCACACATTTAATATAATAAACAGTGAGCGGTATCTAGCAACACATCACTGTTACCCAAGTCACGAAAATATCATGTGATCTGACCAAACCTTTTCCGTGATAATATTTGTGTTGTACAATTACCCTTTTGCCCTCATGTCTATATTGAACACAAGGCATACACTGTGTCACCCTTGTCCAGTTCAATATTGGGCCCTTAGACATTTATCCTGTTATGCGGGATGAGCAAATTCCATCTAGGTCACTCATGTCCCTTAGCATGCTTTGTGAAGTACCCATCAACCGTCTTTATAGTCATCCAGTTACGGATGACGTTTGATCAGCAATAAAGTACTTAACTCTACATCTAGGGTCCATAGTGGTTTTAGGTCGAAGGGTGGTATACACCATTATCATCATGAGAATAACTTATGACACTTTGCATAACATTCTATGTAGTATTCTCATAGCGGGTAAATCCAGTATAAATATTACTCCTAATATTCATACCTATGTCAAGACTTGATAACTCCTTATCTATGATCCATGAGATGTGATCATCAATCTATCTTCATAATAATCTTAATGTTTTAATGTTATCCCACTTCACATTAAAGCTTGACTACCGATACTTTAAGAATAGTGTCTTATGTTTAATGGGATCTCATGATTAAGTCACACTTAACATTTCATTAAACAAATAAACCATTCTAGGGACTTTATTATTTTGGAAAGCAAACATAATAAAGAAATGCCTTTTATTATTAATAAATAATTCGATACAAGTACCAAAAGTATTGGCCTCTAGGGCTTACACCAACACTTCACACAGAGCATATGAGCTGAACTTCAGGTTAGGAAGTCCTCTGACTAGATTGAGTTTGTTAATCTGAGATATTTTTCTCATACTAGCACGCCCCAATATTCTATGCCAGGCCCATTTCTCATTGTTAACAGAGAGAAGACATTTTACATTCTGACTTTTTAGTTCAGAAAGTTTTATCTTATAAATGTTGTTTTTCCTCTTTCCATTAAAAAGGACAGTTCCATCTTTCTGACTAACAGCTTCACATGAATTTTGATTAAAGATTATATCATAACCATTATCACTTAATTGACTTATGGATAATAGGTTATGCATTAATCCATCAACTAAAAGCACATTATTGATAGAAGGAATATTACCATTACCTACTATTCCAGAGCCAATCATCTTCCCTCTTTGGTTTCCTGCAAAGCCCATGTAGCCTCCAGGTTTAAGTTCCAGGCTTTTGAACATATGCTTTCTTCCCGTCATGTGTCGAGAGCATCCAGAGTCCAGGTACCATGACTGGTGTTTTATCCTTGCTGCTAAAGATATCTGCTACATATATAATTTTGTCCTGAGGTACCCATATCATTTTGGGTCCTGGTTTGTTAGTTTTACCAAAATTCTGGTTGAATTTTGGTTTGACAGAGTAATCATTACTAGTGTATTTTAGGTCATGTGTGTGCCCATATGTAAAGTGTGATTTTAGTGGTGTGCGTTTTATAACAAGGTGCATGAATTTCTTAGGTGGAGATACCTTACCTTGGTATCCTATTCCCTTTCCGCCATTCCTGCTAACTCCATAGATCATTGAAGCCATCTTGCTTCTATCTATGTTTTTAGCCAGAAAATTCTGAAAGCTGTGATCATACTCTTTGATGATTTTATCAGCACTACTGGGAGTCTCTGAGATTATTTCTTTCTGAGAGTTTTGTAAATCATTTTCTAATTTTAAAATCTTTTATTTTAACTCAGAATTCTCTAATCTGAGACTCTCAGTTCTTTCAGAGACAAGTTCCCTTTTCAGGTTCTTGAATTTGACTCTGATCTGCTGATATCTTTCCAGAATTTCATTCAGACTTTCTGCAAGTTCAGCCTTAGTAAAATTAACAATGAAATCAAGGAATACCTCTTTTGTGTCTTATTCTGAGTCTGAACCAGAAGCTTCGCTGTCTTCTGACACATTTTCCATGAGAGCTATGTTGGCTCTTTCATTATCTGACTCTTAGTCATCATCAAAAGTGTCTGAATCGTCCCATGTTTCCATGAGGCTTTTCTTCTTCTCCTTGAAGAACTTCTTTTTGGGCTTCTCCTTTTGAAGCCTTGGACAATCACTTTTGTAGTGCCCTTGTTCATTGCACTCATAGCAGATGATGTCTTTGTTGTTTGACTTTCTGTGTCCTGAAGAAGCTTCAGATCTTGTGTCCAGAGGAGGACTCAGACTTTTTGTATCTGGAGGAGGATTCATTTTGATTCTTTGATCTTCTCGGGTTTCTGAATTTCCTTTGTCTCTGCTTCCACAGTTGATTGACCCTTCTGGAGAGAAGAGATAATTCACCTTCTTTTGATGAGGATCCATCAGAGGTTTCTTCCATAGCCTGCAAAACCTTAGAATCATATTTTTTGTTAGATTTTAATGCTAGAGGCTTACCTTGCTTTTCAGGCTTGTCTTCTTCTAGATCTATCTCATGACTTCTGAGGGAGCTGACAAGTTCCTCCAGAGATATCTTGTTGAGATCTTTAACCAGCTTAAGTGCAGTGACCATTGGCCTCCATTGGTTGGGTAGACTTCTGATGATCTTCTTTACGTGATCAGCAGTAGAATATCCTTTGTCAAGAAATTTCAGCCCAACAACAAGAATCTGGAATCTTGAGAACATTGCTTCTATGGATTCACTGTCTTCCATCTTGAATGCTTCATATTTCTGAATGAGCGCAAGGGCCTTGGTTTCTTTGACTTGTATGTTTCCTTCATGCATCATTCTCAGAGAGTCAAACATGTTTTTGGCTGTCTCTCTGTTTGAGATTTTCTCATATTCTGAGTATGAGATAACACTGAGAAGTATTGTTCAGGCTTTATGATGGTTTCTGAAATCACGTTTTTGCTGGTCAGACATCCTTTTTCTGTCTATCTTCTGACCACTTTCATCCACTGGATGTGTGTATCCATCAATTACCATATCCCATAGATCAACATCATGAGCCAGAAAGAAGCTCTCAATTCTGTCTTTCCAGTAGTCAAAATTTTCTCCATCAAAGACTGGAGGTTTGCCGCTGATTCTGTCCTTGTCCTCATGATAGTCATTGCTGATGTTTTGGCTTGGTCCCACCATAGTGTTTTTCTAAAGCTTGGATCTTGTACTAACACGGTTAAGTGTATGAACTCAGAATCAGGCGCTCTGATGCCAATTGAAGAAGTGAAAAACACAATAAGGGGGGTTGAATTGAAACTTAAAATCAAAAGTGCAGTAGACACGATATTTTTATCCTGGTTCGTTTGATCTCAAACTACTCCAGTCCACCCGCCAAGGTGATTTCGCCTCTCTCCAACGAGGACTTAATTCACTAATCAAAACTGATTACAACATAACTTTGACAACTTCCAAAGTCTTCTTGAGTACAACCACAACCCGGTTTATCTCAAAGGAAAACTAGCTTAATCAAGATAAAATAATCAATTGTGTACTGTTGTTTTTCCTTACAAAAACTGTATCAATATTGTGATATTTTACATAATTTTGAGCGTATATATGAATATTTAAGATTGCAGCGTTTGAGAGGTATATTGCAGTAGTCATCAAAATCATAAATGATTTGTCCTCTAAGCTTGTTTATATAGGCATGGAAATCTTATCCAACATAAAGCGTGATAATGGACATTCAATGCTGTTTCCATATTGAGAAGATTCTTGTCTGAATGAAGTTGTTGCATATGATGATGTCTTGATTGAAAAGTAACGCTTCAGAACTTAGAATCTTGCATGCTGCAATTTCTTCAGAACATTGATGACTCAGAGATGTGAGGATCTGATGGTATATTAAACTTCTGTTCAGAATCAGAGTATTCTTCACTTCAGCGCAAATTCCGATCATCATTCTTCAATGCAGATTCTGATTACCTCAGCTTGAAAGCTCCTGTAGCTTAATTTCTGGTACTGTTTCGGTCAGAACTTCTGCATACAAAATAACACAAATTTAGAGAAAATATTTGTTTTTTGTGTTTGTTATCATCAAAACTCTAATTAAGGGTTGTAGAATCAAACTATGTTCTAACACCTTCTTCGACAACCGCTTTTGCATCCTTGAGAGAAGCCATCTTCAAGGGAAGTATGGTAATCTTCGGTACATTAGTAACAATTTCAGTTGCAGCCAGAGTCTGAGGTACTTCTTCAAAATTCTGGCACGGAGTCTCGATGAACTCACCATCCATTTCCATATATCTAAAGGAATTCAGGTGACTGACCATGTATTCTTCTTCGCCGTGTACAGTGACAAATCTTCCTATGACCGGGTATTTCATCATCTGATGTAGAGTGGATGTAACAGCTCCAGCCCCATGTATCCAAGGGCGGCCCAACAAGCAAGAATAAGATGGCCTGATATCCATCACATAGAAGGTAGAGCCGAAAGTATGAGAACCAACCTTGATAGGGATGTTCACCTCCCCGTGCACCATTCTCTTTGAACCGTCAAAAGCCCTCACTATAATATTGCTGGGCTTCAAAGTCAAACCTTCACAGTCTAGTATATCCAGAGCATTCTTAGGCAACACATTTAACGATAAACCAATATCTACCTGGACATGGGCCAAAGTAGTGCCCTTGCATTCGACAGAGACATGTAACACATCATTATGCTTCCTCCCTCTAGGAGTCAAATTAGAATCAGAAAAGTCCAAACCGTTATCAGCCGTCAAACTAGCCACACAATCTTCAAATTTGTCAACAGAGGTTTCCCGGGGAACATGGGCAGTTTTTAGGAATTTCACCAAAGCCTTCGCATGAGCTTCGGAGCACAACATCAAGGATAGCATAGAGATCTTTCAAGGGGTCTGCCCCAGCTGTTCGACCATGTTGTAGCCGCTTTTCTTGATAATTTTCAAAAAAATTTCCATTTCTTTCTTGGAAGCCTCTGGGACAGATACCGAATGCGCCTTCGTATTGACAGGCTAAACCAGTATGTCCTTGCCCCGAGTCTCGATCGACTCAGTGATAGGGGTGTCAGTAGGGGTAATCACAGGGATTGTAGTAGTAGTATCAACAGGAATGAAAGTAGGAATGATCATAGGACCAGTAACAACTTTCAGAGGAGAAATCTCAGGGGAGAACACTCTTCCACTTCTAGTTATTTTGCTGGTTCCCAAAATGTTGACAATGTCGGGATCATCATTCTCAGAAACCTGGTCTTCAGCAGCCAGCCAATCTTTCTTGACACCGTGGTAGTAGACGTCACCCCCATAGTTCCACATAACAGTTTTATCTAAGGAGTACGGGATTGGCCCTGGACCAGTAATTATCAGCGGAGTAACCTTCGGAGTAGATGTAATCCTGACGGGTCTTTTGGTGGAGACCCTGAGAGGATTGGAGGAAATGGTTATTATTGAAACATCTCTGCAAGCAATAGTCGGGACAATATTCTTCTAAATCAAAATCTCTCTATCATCCATCAGGCATTGAGATAAACATAAGTAGAGATAAACAGAAGTGGTAACCTTCACCATAGCCCGGAAATAAACCGACCTTCAATAAATTCCACTTAACGGTCAAGAGTGGAGTAACAAGCTCTTGAACAATAGTAACAAACACATCATCTTCAATAGCATTAACACCACGATCGTGCTTGGGCATAGGAGCGGTGATAACATTTGGAATTTCGGGGGTGTCAAACTCAATTTACTTCGCCTCGATAAGGTCTTGTACCCTGTTTTTCAAAGCCCAGCAGTCGTTTGTATCATGACCTGGACTCTCCGAATGATAATCACAACGAGCATTTGGATTATAGCGGGGAGAGGTAGTGTTGGGATTCTTTGGCGCTTCCCGCAAGG
Organism: Vicia faba; assembly: GCA_948472305.1. Lineage (NCBI taxonomy): Eukaryota > Viridiplantae > Streptophyta > Magnoliopsida > Fabales > Fabaceae > Vicia > Vicia faba. The sequence goes on from CATIWC010001473.1 coordinate 40,132, forward strand.
TTACCATATTAGATTTCAACAAATGAGGCGAAACTTAGGATAAAGTCATATTTATCCGGGTGAATTGTCTTGCCGGCCTTTCTGTTCTCTGCTGATTATTCCTCTGTTGAGTGGGTGCAGGCTTAAGGATCATGACCGCCCCTACCGTTGGACGATGTTCAGTTATGTCCTAATTCTTTTAATTGTACACAACACTAACCTCTTTCTTCCCAACAAATGGCTTCCTTATGGCACTGGAGGATGCTTCCTTTTGGATCTTACCATTTTTAATTCCAGCTTCCACTCTCTCCCCTGTCAAGATTAATTCAGTGAAGCCGACCGAAGAGCTTCCAATCAGGTGATTAAAGAATGGACCAAATAGGGTACCGAGAAACATATCCACTAGCTCCCTATCAGACAGGGGAGGTTGGACTCTTCCTGCTAAATCCTTCCACTTCTGAGCGTAGTCTTTGAAGCCGTCGCTCGAACCCATAGCCATACTTTGGAGTTGAGTACGGGTGGGAGCATGGTCTTCATTATACTGATACTACTTATAGAAAGCAGAATCCAGGTCTTCCCAATTGTGAATGTTGTCCCTCTCCAGCTTATAGAACCAATCTAGCTACGTTCCGGATAGACTATCCTGAAAGAAGTGGACCCATAAGTTTCTGTCAGCAGTGTGAGGCTGTATCTTTCTCACATAAGATTGGAGGTGCATCTTGGGACATGAAACCCCATAGTACTTAGCAAACACGGGTGCCTTGAACTTTGGCAGAATAACAATCCCAGACACCAAACCCAGCTCTTCAAAGTCCAGCCCAAGTACTTTCTGAATCTCCATTGCACTCAGACGCTCTTCCAACTGTTTGTATTTTTCATCAACCGGAGGATACTGCTCTTCATTGTAATCAGTATCATTATCAGATTCCCCCGGACTAGGGTCTTCCTCTCTTGTCTCACCCTCTTGGTTATCCCCTTCTTTGGATGAAGATGTCAGATCAACCACTTGCTTTAACGGTCCCTTGAATCTTCTTCCCAGATTTACCACACCAACTGTCCTCCTTGGCTTCTTGGTCTTGTCTTTAACAATCAGGGCTTCCAGTTCCTCCTTCCCTTTGGCTAGAGCCATGATCATTTGTTGTAATTGTTTGTTCTGAGTCTGTAAGTCCTTCACAGTTTTTTTGAGAGCCATGGCTGAAATAAATAGCGAAGAGGATGAGAAACCTGCTTTGACACCTGTTTATGCAATGATATGCATGATATGTGTATGCAATGATTTTAAGGATTTCTGGAAATTTAAGTTTGCGAACCAAGATGAAAAAAAGATTTTATTAGTAGAATTCAAAATACAATTGCCTTTTAGGCGTTTCAATTGAAGGTTTAAAAACTTAAAACAAGATCAGGTTTCCCATGGGCGCTTCCTCTTCTCTCTGAGATAGACATTGAGGCTTCTTTCCTCATGAAGTTGCTTCGTGATCTCTAAAACTTTCTTCTCATGGGCATAGAAATGGTCTCTAAAGGTATCGCGCTCTTTCTTCAGTTGAATCCAGGACCTCTGTAATTCCTCAAGATCAGTGGGCATTTCAGGATGATGAACCGTATAGGGAATATCCCCTTCAGTAATGGGCTCCACAATCACTGGTAAGATGGCTACATAAGGCATCATAAGATTCTGAGCACGAGCTCGTACCCATTGGAGATAAGGTTCCATAGGAATGGAAGTATTCGGCCCCAAAGTCTTGACGTCAAATCTGTTTACCATGCCCCAAGCTCATATGAACCTCTGGCGATACCCTTGAACATCATCTTCATAGTTAAACATAGTGCCCTGGATAAGCATCTCGTGAGGACCATCCCTTTGAGCGTAACCAAATTGTCGCAGATTCAGAGAAGAATTATAGGTTATACCTCCCCTAATGCCAAGTAGTGGGACATTAGGGAATTCCTCGCAGCGGTTAATAATAGAAATATCTCCCATAGATCGGGAATACCAGAGAATATCCTTGTCAAAAAGTGACATCATCCTTTGCGACCAACCTAAACCTTCTTCGTTCTTCAGCACTGTTTTAGGGAGGTGAGAAATAAACCACCTCGAAAGCAATGGCACACAACACATAAGGATCCCTCTTTTCTTGGTGGTACGCGAGTGGAAGGTATGCAAGATATCTCCGAGTAAAGTGGGCACAGGGTTGCAAAAAGGAAGACCTTGACAGTGTTCACATCTATGAGTAAGTCCGGATTAGGGAACAGTACTAACCCATAGATGAGAAGGGCCAAGACCTCCTCAAAATCCTGGAAGTCCAGATCATCCCAAAACAGTTGAGCCTTCTCTATCAGGAACTTGGCTAGAAAACCCTTAACTCCGCTTCTTATTTCCCAGTTGGATACAACTTCAGACCGTTTCAGGTGTAAAGTTGTTGCAATGACCTTTGGCTTCGGAGCTTCTTCCAAGACGATGAAAGGCAACAGATCCAAAATAGGTATACCCAATATCTGAGAGAACTCTTCCATGGTAGGCACCAACTAATAGTCTGGAAAGGTGAAGCAATGATGCTTAGGGTCAAAGAACTGAAAGAGCACACTCATCATCTTCTCATCAAAACCTATGGTAACTAGATTGAGGAGTCAGTCGTAGTTCTTGGTTAATGAGGAAGTCTCAGAAACCCTGGATACTAGCTCTTTGAGTTGAAGAGGTATTCTCACAAAGCTGATTCGGATGGTATTTCTACAAGCAGAAGCCATGATCTGCAATATAGAACAAAGATAAATTCCCCTAATCTTTGAAATGGTTAGTGTAATGAAGAATGAATGTTTATGATGCATGATGTCATGTTTGAGAAGATTAATCACACACAAGTAAAGCATACAAGACCTTAGGTTTAGGCTTGCATGGGGTTTATAGGTAAGTACCCTCTTGAAGTTTAGTTGGTTTCAAACCTGTCCTAGAAATAGTAATCGAGTTCTAAGGAGTCTCAATATCACTAATCTTACTTTATCGATATTATCTCAGCTTAGCAATCTTTTCTTGCGGCCGAAACATCCCAAAAGTCCGATCTTAATGAGTGTATTATCGAGTATCAACTGATTCCCAGCTTTACACCGAGGCCGTCTATCTCACTACTTTCTAATGGCCCTGTTTGTTCAACTAAGGTTCTAAGGTTCGTTAGTGCTTCACGACACCACACGGAGGCCCCGTATTCTCCTCGATTTGACACAAGGGATACCAGTACCAACCAAAGTGTCACACCAACACAGCTATCGCTTCAACCATATCGGTCTACGTCGTATAGTCTCCATGATCTATTGTTATTTACCTAAAAATTGTCCCCATATACGGGTATATGATCTATACAAGAATACCCCAACAAGCCTTTAAAAGTAAAGAAAACAAAGCAAACAAACAAAGCAATTTAAATGATCTAGATCCTAAGGTAAACCTCAATTTATTTTTATTTCCCCAGCAGAGTCGCCAGTTCTATGATACGGTGGCAGAACCGACTGTTAATAGTGGTTTTGCGTTTGTATTCGCAAATGTCGCGGTAAGCAAGAGTCACCACCTACTTTTCTTTTATCCAACAAAGGAAAGGGTGAGAAGAACAGAAAAAGACTTTTTTATGATATTTCTGAGTAAGAGGGTAGATTATGGAAAGGGAAGGTGTTAGCACCCTTTCCATCCATAGTTTTCTACGGGCTCTTAGGTACTTGCTCACTTTCTAAAATTACTTGTGTTTTTGTGTTTGAAAAGCTTTGAAAAATGCCTTAGTGCGGAGATTCACTTTATGGTAACTCTTGTATCAGTCCTCAAGAGTGTGATAAAGCGTTTTGAAAACTTTTGTTTTAAAAGCATGTTTAAAAGTGTGGTGTGAAAATTTATTTGAGCAAATACCTAATAGTTATCTACCTACTCGAAAAAAGACTGTTCTTTTCCTCCTATACTTTAGACCGTGTTATCCTACTATTAGTGAGTAGGTAACCCTAGTCGTTGGATGTTTGAGGGATTATCGAATGGGACGTAATAGTCATTGAAGGCAACATGTAAGGATACCTTAGCATTTCGAAGGGACTATCATCATAAGATCATTTCTGATAGGCAACTAGAAGGACATTTAGGGACTATGATCTTTATGATAATTTTTAACCGAGGGTCTTTGCTAAGGGTAGCCCTATGTTCGAGGAACATGACCATTGTTTTCTAAGGAAACCAAGTGAGGTAATACCCTAGGGGTGCAAGTGTGCAAAAGTGTACTTTTTCAGGTATATTTATCTTGAATTTAGTGATCTATTGATTAACTACCCATACATGCCTAGGTTGCTAGCAGTTATATACAAATATATACAAAATATAAAAGCGAGGAAATAAAGGCCCTAAGCTATTACAAGGCTTTGGTGTAGATACATAAGGAATTGACTGAAAATAAAATGAGGAAACAAAACCCTAATTAATCTATTACATACCGGGCACAGTTACATCAATAGTAAAAATTAATCGTACGGCAAAAATAATTACGCGCGAGAATAAAAAACTGAAACAAGTTTGAAATAAGTTTGAAACCTAATTTGATCATTGAAAATATTTTTGGGATTTTTATGAAAAAGATTTGGAGTTTGACCTAATCTTTCTAATTAATTTTAATTAATGAAACAAATTAAAATCGATGAAATTAATTAATTTACAAAAATTAATTTATTGAAAAAAAAACTAAATCCTATTTTTTTGGTGATGTTGATTTTATGATTTTATGGAAAAAATTGATTTAAACAAAATAAATAACCTAATTTAAATAAAACAAAATTAAAAGGGAAAAAGAGTAAGCTTGGGGGTGTAAACTCAAATTGGAGGGTGCATGCTGAATTTCTGCTCAAAGCCCAATCCAGTTGGCCCATAGCAACGTGTGATTCAGTGTGGTTGTCCCAGGAGCGTCCACCATGGGGTGCTTCCTTAGGAGCATTGGATCCAGACATTGATTGATCCAAGAATAAGGATTTAGGGGTCTATGATGTGTGCGTCTGGAAAGATAACATGAGATCTGCAAAGAATTGTCAGGAAAAATAACATGTAGGAGGCAGGGATCGAACCCCTGACCTCCTACACGTGCGTGCTTTGGATCTTTCCCTTTCTCCACTGAGCCAACTGTGCAATCATTAACATAAACAAACAATGTGTATTATATGTAATCATGGTTAGTGGTTATAGTAAAAATGCACAAGAATTCAAACGGGCCACTCAGGTTTTGACACACAGTCATCTTCTTCGTTGAGATTGTCGTTTTAGCCTAAAGGTTTTACCTACAGGCGAGGTTGTAGCTGCAAACCTGCACACCTCAAAAATCATAATTACGCAATATAAATTTAAATCAAATATGCAGATCAACTAGGTTTGGTCTCGTGAGCACGATGGTACTCATCATTTGTCCTGATTTTGCCTAAAACGAAAGACCCTAAAAACAACCTTGAAACCCTAACCATGACATTCAATCAAATATGCATCAAGACGTATAATTAATCATGCATATATGTTCTAAATAATCATACAAACTTGAATATTTATTTAAAAATCATTGATCATGCATATATTTCAAAAACCATGGTAAACCGTGATACCTGTATATACAGTTTCTTGTTGTGTTGATGCGTGAGAGTGGTCCAGATAGCTCCCAAATACGCCTAGGAAGGAATTAAAGTCTTTGAAACGCCTTGAATCTCTCTCTAGAGCAAAACTCGTTACACACTTTTTGTCAAAATTCTGAACAGACTTGAGTGTTCTACACGGCCAAAAAATTATCTTTTCTTGATCAGGGTTCGTTATGTATATATAGTAGAATCAATTAGGTTAAAAAATTTGAACTGAATCTTGAAGATTGAGTGAGAAAAATATTTGATTTGTCTTGTATATTTTGTTTCTAAAATGGCCAAATCTTTGTGTTTTTTCCCACGCGTTTTCCTTTATTTTCCAGACTGCTTCAATCTTCTTTCAATTATGGGCTTTCTGGCTTGTTTTGGACCAAGTCCCAGCTTCAATCCTTCGAATTCCTCCCGTGCCAGCATTGAACTTCAATTCGAACTAGTCAGGACCTTACTTATTAGAACCTTGCTCTCCTTGATGGTTCTGAGTAGAGTTGTGCCAACTTCAATACTAAGACTTCTTCGATTGGAACCCCCTTTGCTTCAATTTCTTGTCCATTTGAAGAGAAGTCTCTTGTCGAATCAGCTCTTGTGGCATTGTGACCCAACAAGGCAAGACTCTGGCCTGGACATATTTTCAGAATGCCCTCTTGATGGCCTCTTTCGAATGGTCTGGAGGGAGTCCTTCAAATGGTCCTTGTCCAAGTACCAATCGAAGGGTATTTATTGGAATATCAAACGAAGAGTCCTTTACTACGCCAATCGAAAGGCTTTAACACAATGCCCATCGAAAGGCTTGTCACGAGGCCAATCAAAAGGCCTTTTGCATATGCCAATCGAAGGATGCTATGTAGATGGTGATCAAAGAGTGCTATATAGATGGCAATCGAAGGTCGCTATATAGATGGTAATCAAAGAGCGCTATATAGATGGCAATATAAGGAAGCTATATAAATGGTAAGCGAAGAGCATTTTGGAGATGCTAATCGAACGACACTTAGTAGGTGCCAATCGAAGAGCCTCGTTAATAGACCAATCGAAGGAAACTTAGAAATAGGTCAATCAAAGGAAACTTAGAAACGGGCCAATCGAAGGAAACTTAGAAACGGGCCAAGCGAAGGAAACTTAGAAACATCATTTGAAAAATTTCCTTGTCTTTAGGCAAAGGTTTGTAACCACCTATGCAAGAGGAAAATCTTGGAAAAATATGAGAGGGCAAGTTTTAGGGTACAACACACGCAAGATTGGATAAGCAAGAATACACAACCAAATAAATCAAGAATATGCTGGGAAAGCAAGAAGAATCAAGCACTCATATTAAGAGCTTGTTGGAAGCGTTGTTCACACGACTTCCCCCTCCATCTTAGATTTTTTACTTGTTTTCTGCATTCGTTATCTTGTCTTATTTAATTCTGAGAAATGTTATTGAAATTTGTTTTAATACAAATCATCCTTTTTGACTCTGATTATTTATGATTATATTGATTTTTGATTCCTGACAAAAAGGGGGAGAACGTAAGATATTTTCAATAATAGTATACTGGGACAAAGTCTCAGACATTCTGAACATCTTAAATTCTTATTTTTTTCTAAAAGCATAATAGGAACAAAACTCTGATAAAGAAAGAAGGAGATGCATCAAAAGCTCTAATCATAATGAACTTCAGGGAAGTAATTCATCTCTATCTGAGTACTCAACTCAGGGGGAGACTCTCTTAAGCTTTTTGTTATGTCTATTTTTATTGAAAATCCTAGTTTTTGCCATCATCAAAAGGGGGAGATTGTTAGAACATAGTTTGATTCTATAACCCTCGTAAGAGTTTTGATGATAACAAACACAAAGAACAAATATGCACTCTAAATTTGTGTTCTATTGTGTACAGAAGTTCTGACAGAAGTGGATCAGAAGTTAAGCTACAAAGGTGCTCAAGCTGAGTAAGCAGACTGTTATCAGAATGTTCTGAAGAATGAAGATCAGAATTTGCGCTAAAGAGAAAGACATCTTAATTATGAACGGAAGTCTAACGTGCAAACAGAACCTTATGAGTCTGACTTCCCAAGTTCTGAAGCAAAGCAGCAAGCAAGTTCCTTGTGTTCTGAAGCATTACTTTTCAATCAAGGTAGTATCAATTACAACGGCTACAAACAGACAAGGATCTTCATATCATGGAAAGTGCATTAAGTGTCAATTATCATGTTTCCATTTGCACATATTGCAACCCCTATTTAAACAAGTATCAAGGCTAAATCGTTCACGATTTACACAACTTCCATATACATTCTCTCAATGCTGCAAAAATATATTATTACTATTCTCTAAAATTGTGTAACACATCACAAGTTTGTGATTCTGTTTTTGTAACGAAAAACAACTAGTACACAAATTATTTCTTATTTTGATTAGTGAATTTCCTTGAGATAAATCGGGTTGTGGTTGTACTCAAGAAGACTTTGGCAGTTGTCGAAGTAGAATTGTAATCAATTTTGATTAGTGAATTAATACCTCGTTGGAAAGAGGCGAAATCACCTTGGTGGATGGACTGGAGTAGTTTGAGATCAATCGAACCAGGATAAAAATCACCGTGTCAATTACATTTGATTTTTAAGTTTCAATTCAACCCCCCTTCTTGTGTTTTTCACTTCATCAACAAGGGACATGTCGTGGGACACGGGCACCCGTGTCAGCCTCTGTCCTGCTTTTTTGCTAAGTTTTCTCTCTTATATGTTCTGTTTTATCCTTTTGAAAACGAAAGCAAATGATGTATGGATAAAGATATTACAGTTTGAGAAAATTTACCTTTTGAAGTTGTCATACCCCAAATTTGTCATACCTCGATGAATTTATTTTTCGAGATTAAAATTGAAGAAATATTCAATTAAAGATGGTATATCAGTATCTGATAGTCCATCTTTATCCAACTAGGGGGTGTACTTTAAATTCAGGAAAGCAGGGCTTTCTAAATCAGAAAGACTCGTGTATCCGTAAACCCATTCGCAAAGCATGTTGGCCAATGGCCCATGCAATTCGAAAATAGAAAATTATTTTAAAGAAAAAGGAGATAATAATTACTAGGTTATTAAATTATTAAGTCCACTTATGTTTAATTTGCTAGTAGTTAATAATTAAGTTTTAATTAATAAAACCCATTTTTAGTGTTAATGTTAGTAGTATAAAAAGAGGGAGGTGGAAGTTCAATATGTTAGCCCATTATATTTCAGCTGATCCATTTCCTTTTGCGTTGTCCAAATAGAAAAAGGTGAGGTATGGTTATAAATTACAAGCCCGTTAAAATTCATAAGGCTCATTTCCTTTTTTTAATAAGCAAGGATTTAGGGATAGCAGGTCCATTAAGGTTTTTAGCCAGCCCTTTCGACGTTTGTACTGTTATTATTCAAACACTTTTGTTTTATTAAAATATTTTTTTTTGTTAAAGCATTTGAAGACTGGTTTTATAAAAACAAAGGGACCCAATATCGGGCCCAGTCTGGCTTAAAAGAAATGCATTTTACAAAAAAATAAGTGGGTTGTTATTACAAAATGTTTTGCAGTAGAAGGCCCAAATGTCTTTACAATTTTGTTTGGAATCAATACAAAGCCCAAATGGAATTAAAAGCAGCTACTGCTTCAATCAGTAAAAACATGGTGCATTAACGGATATTGTAGAGATTTAGTGAGGATCACACACATTTTTGTTTGATAACAAGTAATGTGAAGATTTAAAATAAATAAAATAAAATTTATTTACAAACTAAATCTCAGAATTTCAATTAAACTAAAAACAAAGAAAAACTCAGAAATTGAACATAATGATTAGAACTAATCAAATATTACAGTATCGAATCCGGAAAAAAAAACTACAGAATCAATTACAATCTATAATTACAATAAACATAATCAATCAATAATCACTTAAAACCTAAATATATGTTAATCAAATTCGTAACAGCAAGAAACCCTATTTTATCCTATAAATAATAATTGAAATACGAAGAAGAGGGGGGGGGGGTTCGGTTACATAAAAAGAAGACGGAGGAGATGATACAGTAGGGGGGCGAAAGTAGAACAGGGGAAGAACAAAGCCACGAATTTGAAGAGCAAGAATACGAAGAACAAACCAAGCGCCATTGAAGGAGAAGGTAGACGCGATTAGGGTTTCGACATTTGAAACCCTAATTGCAATCCTAGTCACCGACGCATCACTCTCATTGTCGTCGCCATCCTCTACTCACCTCTGTAACCTGTAACAGAAGAAAAGGGATCAACATCGAATTAAAAAGCTCAGAAAACCAGAACGAAACGGTCGCGGAGTGGGTATAAATCCTTAGCTTTTCTTTTCTTTTTTTAGGATGCTTGGGGTTGGGGTTGCGATTTTGGGTTTGTGGGTGATAACTCTGCCAGAGTTCCCAGGGAGTTAGGGTTTTGGAGAAAGAGGAGAGAAGGGTCTGGGTCTTAGCGAGGGAGAGAGAGGTTAAAAATTTTGAGAAAAATATAAGAACTGTAAAACAAAATGGACAAAAAGTTTAAACAAAGTATCTTATCCGTTTGGATCCCATGCAGCGCGCCCATCTGGGCTATCATATTCCCTCGCTTATCATTCACTCGATGTTAATCAAACAGCCATAAGGCCAAGCGCATCTTAAGCTGCGTGCGCTTGCGAAACACAGGATCAACATACCCCCCCCCCCCCCCCCCCCTTTAGACGCGTTGGGCCCAGCCCAACTGTTATTTACACCCCATGTTCCTTTGTTTGCCAAAGTCCAAAGTAGTTTACACCCCCCCCTCTCCGCCTAGACCATTCTGGGCCTAACCCAGCCTCTATTAGCACCCCCCTTATTTACTGGTCAACTAAAAATACACCCCCCATGTTTATTTAAAATTATAATTATTTTGTTATTATTTCTTTTATGTTTTTTTTATACTATACTTTATTAATTATTTATTTCTTTTTTTTTTCATTTATAATAATAATTATTATTAATTTTTATTATCATATTTTTCTATTATTATTATTTTTATATTATCATTTATTATATGTAAGTATCATTATATGATCAAATAAATATATTTTATTCAAAACTCATGTACATATTATTTTCACGTATATTGCAGTAAATCTTTTTTTATCATGCATTAATCAAGAATTTTTTGCAATTAATATTATTAAAAAACACAAACAAATCTCAAACTATTTTCGCGAATAAAACTAAGCTAATCAACAGTCTTTTTTGCAAACGGGTTTCAAACTAATTTTGGCTTACTGCGTACTCAGTCAAAATCTACGCAATCACTACTCCCAACCGAGTGCGAAGTGATTCAAAATATGTTTGCAAACTCCTAAAAGATACCAACCCATACGAACTACAAATTGGGACTCTGATTCCTCATAAGAGGATACGTAGGCACGCGATCTAAAATCGTGTCGAGTCTTGCTAATTAAAACTTAAAACCCTGTTTATCCCAAACCTAAACCTAGAGCTTAATATCCTTGTGAACAAGGTAGATGAAAGGTGCCTAACACCTTTCTTTCGTCTAATTGAGTCCGTAACCTAGAATCTCTGTATGCGAATTAGGGTTTTCTGTTAGGTCCCATTCCCTAGGATAAAAACTACTAGTGGTGACTCTTGATTTAAAAAACCAGTTGCTATAGCTGGCGACTCTGTTGGGGACTCTCCTTAACCCTAGGTTTAGGTATTTTTGGGGTTTCTTATTTTTATTTGCTTTATTTATTTATTTGCATTAATTTTATTTATTGTTTTATTAATTTATTGTCAATTTTTCTTATGATCTACTATGTGGCGGGTTTTTATTTCAAAAACAAAATATTTTCAACAATCCTTAGAAAGAAGGTTCGTCTATTAGCTTACGGGGTACATCATCCCAGCGAGTTTATGTGACGACTTCGCCTAGAGTCGGTGGACTTCCAAAAAAGGAATACTTATCAAGAGATATCCTCTTGACGAGTATGACTTTGGAAGGTCACCCGTGACTCTTTGTAATGGCCTTAACCCAAAATCTCATGACGAGACCTTTCACGACTTTGAGACGAACGTCTCGTTTGTAAAGAGGCTCTACCTAAGGGAGGCCCTTGCGCCTTTTCCCTTTGGTGTTATTCATGATACCCTAAAGGAAACCACCTTTTGGGAAGGTAGATCAACTGTAGGTCAAGACTAAGGAACCTACCATATAAGGGTACTTATTACAAAAAGTCTCGTCACTCAACCTTACACCCACACATTCATATATTTCGTGTTTTCATCATATATTCGTCACCCGTTTCTTTGTCTTAATCACGGGGTATAAAAAAATCGAGATCTCGGTGACTGTCTTTAAAAAATGGATACCGAAGGAAACTACTTATTCGCCTCGACACGCCAAACATGCCTGAAATCGAGGCCACAAAAGGGAAATAACGTGCTGAAGCCTTTCTCCAGTTTTGTCAAGCAATAGTGGATGGTTTCAAAAGCAGATATCTGCAGGCGCGCCTAGAATACTTATTTCCTTGTTGCTTGATTTAGCGCAAATAAAGTTTTGGCTAAAGATTGTAATATTTTTCAATATATGAATTATGTTACATTCAATAAAGGCGTTTTGTTTCCACACACCGTTTGTGTATCTATTTTTAAAGATAGTTGCCAAGTAAAATAATAAAGCACAAGCGTATACCCAAAGGAATAAGACATTCACACTCATGCATTCACGAACACCTGCATGTCATGTCAAAACTCATTTTTTAAAAATACCTCTCCAGTTGAACCATTGGTGAAAGAAGGTCTCCACCTCCTTGGCCTCCGTACCAAACCAGGGCTTATCAACAAAAAGCAATGGGGAAAATTGAAGAAACTCAGGCTGCGTTCAAAGAGGATCTCGAGCAAGTAAAGGGCAATGTAAGGTTAATAAAAGTAGATTTGAGTCAAGTTCTTCTAGCTTTGAAGAACATTATTGATAGGCAAGACCAGATTCCCAGGGAAACTTTCAAAGAAGTAGCCCAGACTATTGGTGCATCAAGCGGTCACCAACTAAGGAAAGAGCCAGAAGCAGGAATCCCAAAGTCCGTCATGGCCCAACAAGAAGCTGAAACTGAAGGGTTTATCCTACCGCCACCAAAAGCAGGGGCATCTCATACCCTACAAATTCCAACCAATAATGCGGACTCCCGCTAGGACACAATGAAGCTTTCGAAAGAACTCTACAAAGGCTAGGGGACCAGGGGATAGTCCAGTTCAGACAATACCCTGAAGAAAAATATAAAGCTGCTCTGAAAGGCGAAGCACCTTTTCCTCCGATCCAAGAGTATTTTGTCAACAACGGAGTAGTGCATGGCAGACATGGGGCAAAAATACTCAACAAAGCCAACACCAAAGGGGCAATTGAATTCATCCAAGAGTGGACCCCAGAAGGAGAACTCAAAAGATGGACTGTCGTGGAGATTCCTGAGATCTTATTCTTTCCAAATTAATTTTTCTTTGTTTTTGAAAGAACCTATGTCAAGCCAGAGGCATAGGGGTTGCTTGTAAGGGTTCCCCGTTTTGTTTCAGACAATACTTTCTCTTGTAATACTTTCTCTGCATATGCATTTTCAAATTTCATCTACTAAATCTGCACCAAAACATGATAAAGGTGCAAATTCATACCCAAAACCACCGATAATGCTATTGTTGCGATCCAATATAATTTTGGTGCTCCTATCAACCAAGCTAAAGAGGAAGATGATAAAGATCTTCAACTCTCTGAGAAAATGGCGAGGGAAATAAAATGAAAGGCTAACAATATACAACCGTATCAAGAGGCTATTAAGACCATTAATCTGAGCACAAGGGAAGATCCGAAAGAAACCAAGATAAGGGTAAATGTCAGAGCGGAGCCACAAAGAAGTTGATCAAGTTATTGCGCATATCTATGTAAACAGGCCACAGTCGAATACAGACAGTGCCGTAAAAATAAACAACTATGAAATACCAAGATCTGATAAAGAACCCAAGCCAGGGGCACGTTGGATATCCACATTCGAAGAGGCTTCAAATGCACTGGGGAGCGATATATGAGCAGTATTGACTCCTCCCAAAGAATGACCATAAGCCATATACCAAGTCAACGACGAATGAGATACTATAAATCCGAAACTGATTCCATATCGGGGTCATGTTTTGAAAACTGACTGTAGAATCCACAAAGATCCCTTTCAGTCACATCCTACGAGAAGAAAATCAAATGGCAGACGCTATGGCAACTATATCAACTATGTTCAAAGTAACTTGGTGAAACCACGAATTACGCATCACAAAATCAAGAGCCCGTACTTTGTCTTGCTATCAAAGAAAGACCGGATGACAAGCCTTGGTTTCACGACACCAAGAAAGGCCTCGAAAAACAAGAACATCCAGAAAATGCCTCCAGTGTCGACCGACAAACTCTACAAAAATTAGCCTCGAAATTTCTTCTGAGTAACGGTATATTGTACAAAATGGACCACGACACGGTCTAGTGTTCCAGGAGATTTTGTTACCTCGCCTCGACTCACGTGGTAAACGGACCCCCAATTATGAAGGTTCGTACGTAGTCAAAACAGCATCCTCCGGTGGTAATCTTATCCTCACAACAATGGATGGGGAAGAACTATCACATCCGTCAAACTCAGACGTAGTTAAAAATACTATATATAAGAAGCTCGCTAAGCTCAAACCCTAAAAGGGAGACTTAGGAAAAAAGGAGCGTCCTGGTGGATCGAAAACCCTAAAGGGAGATCCAGGCAAAAATTAGGGGCATATAAACAAAAAAATTATCCCGGTGGATTGAAAACCCAAAAGGGAAATCCAGGAAAAAGTTAGGGATTTCATACAAAGAAATAAAGATAAAAAAGACTACGATCTAAGAACTGCGACTACGAATCACAAGGGGAGAAATCGATCTGAATCATTCAACTCAGAAGCGAAGGAGATGAGATCATTAAAAGGATATTAGAGAGCAACAGTAGAAATTATCATTTTTCATTGCCATTTACAGTTGTACAAATTTCTATAATTACCTCTTTCTAGGAATTGCATCGTGTACTCTCTCCTATTCAGAGGCATATTAATAAAACACCTATTTCCTTTTCATTTTTCAAATTGTGTTTTTTTCTTTTCTCAGACTTGTTTGCAAAATATTATGATCATTACTTGTGAGTATTGTCTTGAAATCATTCCGAGGAATTAACAAAATAAAAGAATTTGACAAAACATAAAAAAAACATTTTTGGTTAGAAAAATATCAAAAGAAAATCCACATCTACATTTGCGCACTTGGCATGGCTACTCTTACGTCTTGCAACACAAAAATCTATACACATGTCTGCGTTTGTCTACGCGTCCGTACACAAAGTCTACGTCCATGCACCTGTTTGAGCCTATGCTTACACCCAATGATACAAAGTCTATACATATATCTACGCGTCCCTATGCAAAGTCTACGTCCATGTCAATGTCTATGCCCACGCTTGCAACATAAAATCTACGTCCGCACATGCATCCACGCACATGTGTACTCCTGCCAATTCTATACCTACGTCTACCCTTAAGCTTGCACCTATGAAATACATCTACATACGTCTACTTGCACTTACAATGTACAAATATACGCATATGCCACTACCTACGTCTACATCTACGTCTACGTCTATGTCTACATACAAATCTATGCATAGGTCTTTACCTACGTCTACGTCTACGCCAGCGCTACAAAATCAATGCTTAACTTTTGCTAACATTGCCCACGGAATTCAAGTTCAACAATTCTATGATGACACAACATACAACGCCAGGAATTGGTAACTCTAAGCCAATGGTCTAAAGGAGAGAATGCCGGAAATAGTCTGCATAACATTTTAAGGCATACGCACATCTTACACATATTTCATACACATTTTGCATATCTCAAGCATACATACACTATGCATTCCTACATACAATACGCATATAGTCAGGGCTCCATATCAATGTCAAACTTCATACATTTCGCATACATACAACATTCATCATGCATGCATGCACATGTATCGCCTAGCAAATAGACAAATAATCTCACCCTCGATATAACTATCTAAGGGTCGACCAACGCAATACTTCTCCTACGATTCAACCTGTCACCTCAGTCTTCATGCCGTGACACATTCAGCCCATCACCTAAGTCTTCCTGCAGTGATGAGCTCCTTACAAACTCAGTATATTGCTTCTAAGCCGCAACATATCTTCCAATCCCATTATATTGCCTCTAAGCCGCAACATATCTTCAAAACCCATTATGTTGCCTCTAAGTCACAACATATTCTCGAAGACCCATTACATTTCCTCTAAGCCATAATGTATCTTTCTAGATTAGTATATTGCCTCTAAGCCGCAATATATCGTCCGACTCAAACACATTGCCTCTAAGCCGCAATGTATTTGCAAAACTAAACACATAGTCTCTAAGCCGCAATGTATCTTTCCATATCAGTATATTGCCTCTAAGCCGCAATATATTGTCCGACTCAAACACATTGCCTCTAAGCCGCAATGTATTTGCAAAACCAAACACTATATCTCTAAGCCGCAATGTATCTTTCTAGATCAGTATATTGCCTCTAAGCCGCAATATATCGTCTGAATCAAACACATTGCCTCTAAGCCACAATGTATTTTCAAAACTCAACATATTGCCTCTAAGCCATAATATATTCTCCGAAGTCAACACGTTGCCTCTAAGCTGCAATGTATTCTCAAAATTCAACATATTGCTTCTAAGCCGCAATGTATTCGCAAAACTCACTATGTTTCCTCTAAGCTGAAACGTATTCTTAAAACCTAGCTTATCGCCTCAGACTTCATGCAACGATTTGAAAACCTAACCCATTGCCTCAAACTTCATGCAGCAATGTGTTCCAAACTCCAGACCATTGTCTCAGGCTTCATGCAGCGATGTTCGAAATAACCAATTTAGCTTATCACATCAGACTTCATGCAGTGATTTTCCAGCCTAAGCCCATTGCCTTAGACTTCATGCAGTAATGTGTTTCTTATTTTGCGACATGGATCTTGCCTCAGACTTCATGCAGCAATATATTCCAGACTCCAAACCATCATCTCAGACTTCATGCAGCGATGTTCGAAACAACCAATTTAGCTTATCACATCAGACTTCACGCAATGATTTTCCATCCTAAACCAATTGCCTCAGACTTCATGCAGTAATGTGTTTCTTATTCTGCGACACAGATCATTACCTCAGACTTCATGCAGCGATATATTCCAAACTTCAGATCATCGTCTCAGACTTCATGCAACGATGTTCGAAACAAATTTAGCTTATTACATCAGACTTCACGCAATGATTATCCATCCTAAACCAATTGCCTCAGACTTCATGCAGTAATGTGTTTCTTATTCTGTGACACATATCATTGCCTCAGACTTCATGAAGCAATGTATTCCAAACTCCAGACCATCATCTCAGACTTTATGCAATGATGTTCGAAACAAATTTAGCTTATTACATCATATTTCACGCAGTGATTTGAAAACCTAACCCATTCCATCATTCTTTATGCGGCAGTGCGTTCCCTTATTCGCGAACCTAACCCATTTCCTCAAACTTCATGCAGCAATGTGTTCCAAACTCCAGACCATCATCTCAGACTTCATGCAACGATGTTCGAAAACAAAATCCATCCTATCGCATCATACATTACACAGTGATTCGCGAACCAAACTCATTACCTCAGACTTCATTCTGCGATGCTCAAAAGAAAATAAACTTTAACCCATTGCATCAGACTTCAGGCAGCAATACATTTCGTTGTTCCCTAAACATCGATCATCTCCTTAGACTTCATGTTGCGATGCTTAAAAGAAAACAAAACTCAGCACATTGCCTCCAAGCCGCGATGTATTTGAAAACTCAACACATTACCTCTAAGCCGCAATGTATTCGCATACTCGACACATCACCTCTAAGCCGCAATGTATTCCCAAACTCAACACATTGCCTCTAAGCCACAATGCATTCTCAGAACTCAGAACATTGCCTTAAGCCGCAATGTATCCTTAGAACTCAGCATATTGCCTCTAATCGGCAATGTATTATCCAAACTCAACACATTGCCTCTAAGCCGTAATGTATTATACAAATTCAACACATCGCCTCTAAGCCGCAATGTAGTATCCAAACCAACACATTGCCTCTAAGCTGAAATGTGTTCTTCAAACTCAACACATTGCCTCTAAGCCGCAATGTGTTCGCAAACTCAACGCATTTCTTCTAAGCCGCAATGTATTCGCAAACTCAACACATTGCCTCTAAGTCGCAATGTATTACCCAAACTCAACACATTGCCTCTAAGCCGCAATGTATTATCCAAATTAACACATTGCCTCTAAGCCGCAATGTGTTCTTCAAACTCAAACACATGGCCTCTGAGCCGCAATGCATTCATGCTCAAAACATCGCCTCAGATGTCACACATCGATTCGCAAATGTAACCCATGGCCTCATCCGTCAAGCAGCCATGCATCATCAATCATTGCTATACACACCCTCCAAATGGGTGAATAAGCCAAGACATACAAACTCGTGCTCAAAAACCATCTGCCTCGTTATCAAACCCTGGTAAGCGATACATCATCAACTTTGCTTACTTCCTTGAGACTCGTAAGGGCATGCTACATCAGTGTAACCTTATGCTTGTCAGACAAATTTTGGTTATTCCAAGTATTCAATAAAATCCCAATCAAAATGCGCAAGACTCGAGTTTTATCACGCTATTCGATTGGAAGATAATTGAATAGGGGCAGCTGTCGTACCCCAAATTTGTCCTACCTCGATGATTTTATTTTTCGAGATTAAAATTGAAGAAATATTGAATTAAAGATGGTATATCAGTATATGATAGTACGTCTTTATCCGACTAGGGGTTGTACTTTAAATTCAGGAAAGCAGTGCTTTCTAAATCAGAAAAACTCGTGTATTCGTAAACCAATTTGCAAAGCATGTTGGCCAATGGCCCATGCAATTCAAAAATAGAAAATTATTTTAAAGAAAAAGGAGATAATAATTACTAGGTTATTAAATTATTAAGTCCACTTATATTTAATTTGATAGTAGTTAATAATTAAGTTTTAATTAATAAAACCCATTTTTAGTGTTAATGTTAGTAGTAAAAAAAGAGGGAGGTGGAAGTTCAATATGCTAGCCAATTATATTTCAGCTAGTGCATTTCTGTTTGTATTGTCCAAATAGCAAAAGGTAAGGTATGGTTATAAATTACAAGCCCATTAAAATTCATAAGGCTCATTTCCTTTTTTTAATAAGCAAGGATTTAGAGATAAGGCCCATTAAGGTTTTTAGCCAGCCCTTTCGACGTTTGTACTGTTATTATTCAAACACTTTTGTTTTATTAAAATATTTGTTTTTTTAGTTAAAACATTTGAAGATTGGTTTTATAAAAACAAAGGCACCCAATATCGGGCCCAGTCTGGCTTAAAAGAAATGCGTTTTACAAAAAAAAGAATTGGGTTGTTATTACAAAACATTTTACAGTAGAAGGCCCATGTGTCTTTATAATTTTGTTTGGAATCAATACAAAGCCAAATGAAATAAAAAGCAGTTACTGCTTCAATCAGTAAAAACATGGTGCACTAACGGATATTGTAGAGATTCAGCGAGGATCACGCACATTTTTGTTCGATAACAAGTACTGTGTAGATTTAAAACAAAAAAATCAACTTTATTTACAAACTAAATCTCAGAATTTCAATTAAACTAAAAACAAAGAAAATCTCAGAAATTGAACATAATGATTAGAACTAATCAAATCTTACAGTATCGAATCCCAAAAAAAAAAACTACAAAATCAATTCCAATCTATAATTACAATAAACATAATCAATCAATAATCTCCTAAACCCTAAATCTATGCTAATCAAATTCGTAACAGTAAGAAACCCTAATCTATCCTATAAATACTAATTGAAAATACGAAGAAGAGGGGGGTTTTCGGTTACAGAAAAAGAAGACGGAGGAGATGATACAGTAGGGGGGAGAGAGCAGAACAGGGGAAGAACAGAGCCACGAATTTGAAGAGCAAGAATACGAAGAACAAACCAAGCACCATCAAAGGAGAAGGTAGACGCGATTAGGGTTTCAACATCCGAAACCCTAATCGCAAGCCCAGTCGTCGCCGCGTCACTCTCATCACCGTTGCCATCCTCCACTCACCTCCGTAACCTGTAACAGAAGAAAAAGGATCAACACCGAATCAAAAAGCTCAGAAAACCAGAACAAACGGTCGTGGAGTAGGTACAAATCCTTAGCTTTTCTTTTCTTTTGTTTTGGAGCTTGGGGATGGGGTTGTGATTTTGGGTTTGCGTGTGATAGCATCGTCAGAGTTCTCAGGGAGTTATGGTTTTAGAGAAAGAGGAGAGAAGGGTCTGGGTCTTGGCGAGGGAGAGAGAGGTTAAAACTTTCTGAGAAAAATACAACTGTAAAACAAAATGGACAAAAAGTTTAAACAAAGTATCTTATCCGTTTGGATCCCGTGCAGCACGCCCATCTGTGCTATCATATTCCCTCGCTTATCATCCGGTCAATGTTAATCAAACGGCCATAAGGCCAAGCGCATCTTAAGCTGCATGCACTCGCGAAACACAGGATTAGCATACCCCCCCCCCCCCCTTTAGATGCGTTAGGCCCAGCCCAACTGTTATTTACACCCCTTGTTCTTTTGTTTGCTAAAGTCCAAAGTAGTTTACACCCCCCTCTCTTCCTGGACCATTATGGGCCTAACCAAACCTCTATTAGCACCCCCCTTATTTACTGGTCAACTATAAATACACCCCCCAGGTTTATTTAAAATCATAATTATTTTGTTATTATTTCTTTTATGTTTATTTTTATACTATACTTTATTAATTATTTATTTCTTTTTTTTTTCATTTATAATAATTATTATTATTAATTTTTATTATCATATTTTTCTATTATTATTATTTTTATATTATCATTTATTATATGTAAGTATCATTATATGATAAAATAAATATATTTTATTCAAAACTCATGTACATATTATTTTCACGTTATTGCATTATATCTTTTTTTATCATGCATTAATCAAGACTTTTTTGCAATTAATATTATTAAAAAACACAATCAAATCTCAAACTATTTTCGCGAATAAAACTAAGCTAATCAACAGTCTTTTTTGCAAACGGGTTTCAAACTAATTTTGGCTTACTGCGTACTCAGTCAAAATCTCCGCAATCACTACTCCCCACCGAGTGCAAAGTGATTCAAAATATATTTGCAAACCCCTAAAAGACACCAATCCATATGAACTATGAATTGAGACTCTGATTCTTCATAAGAGGATACGTAGGCACGCGATCTAAAATCGTGACAAGTTTTGCTAATTAAAACTTAAAACCCTGTTTATCCCCAACCTAAACCTAGAGCTTAATATCCTTGTGAACAAGGTAGATGAAAGGTGCCTAACACCTTCCTTTCGTCTAATTAAGTCCGTAACCTAGAATCTCTTTATGCGAATTAGGGTTTTCTGTTAGGTCCCCTTCCCTAGGATAAAAACTAATAGTGGCCACTCTTGATTTAGAAAACTAGTTTCTACATAAGTTAAACTTTAGAACATGTATGGATGTTTTCGGGTGCAAAGGGGTGATTGATTTAACTTCTTTGGGCCTCCCCGAGGTTGTTTCAATCCTTACTTTGTGCTGAAAGTTTCTGAATCACTCCAACCAAGTCAAGTTGCAAGGTAATGTTTTTGAATTTGGAAGATGGTGATAATGATGTTACATAAGTTGTTCTTGTGTTTGGACAACTTCTATATGATGTATGTGAAGTATTTGGATAGTTTTTTTGGGGAAAACATGCAAGGTTTGAGCGATTCAAAGATTTGGGCTACAGAGCTCAAAAATGGAGGTTTTATGGATAATTCTGGTTTTTTTAGAGTAAAGGGGTTTTGAGGGATTGTTTATCTCCTTCTATCTTGCAAATCATCTCTCTATTTATAAGTAAGAGGTTTTAAGACTAGGGTTGATCAGATTTGGAAGATCACATGTTATGGCTAGATTGGATTGTAAATGAAGCAAGCTTGAAGGTCATAGTTCCAATGCTTTGTACTTGGCTTCATAGAGTTGTTGGATACTTTAAGCATGCTTATCTTATTTTGTATGTTGATTGTGTGTAGAGGGAACACGTTAGAGGTTCAAGAAGAGCTGACTTTGTGATTAAAGCTACTTTGCAAGAATGGCAATGTTAACTTTGTGCCAAAAATGGAAAAATTATTTTGACAATGCTTAAATCAAATGGACCATAGCTCAAAAGTTTGTGTAAAAATTAAATTATGGTGAGATTTGTAAGTTAGAAGGCCTGCAAAGCAAGATTATGCAGCATAGCATGTAGATTGGATTATGTGTTCTTCACCAAAATGACTTGTAATTCAAGAATGGATGCTTAACTTCATGTCTTAGAATCTCCTAGCTCAAGTATGATAAATTCATGCTCTTGGATGTTTTGGAAAGCTTAAAACATTATTTATAACTTTCATGTTGACCACTTTGGCTAAATCAAATTGGAACTTGATTAAATTTTGCCAAGAATTTGGGACAAAAATATGACCAAACTTGTTAAAAATTTCTGAGTGTTTATACAAAAATGTCAGGACTTCATGAGCCTATCTTCAAATTTAAGCATTTTTGGACATCAACCCTCTAATACAAATTTGTAGAATTCATCAAGATCTACAACCTCCATGTTGAAAGTTTTCTTTGAATCATCTTGCATCTTGGTGAAATAATGTCATGAAGTAATGAAATTATCAAGTGTAAAAACACTTAGAAAATTTCGAAGTATTGAAAACTTTGACTTTTGTGGACCTTCTTGACTTTATTTTTTTTCTTGATGATCAAGTTTGATATTTTTGAATGTCTTGATCAATTTTGATCTTTGGAATATAATGTTGAGCAAAAAGTTGAAGTTTGACTTTTTATGTATCAGTTGACTTTCCATCAGTTGGTCCAAAATTCAACTATCAATCCATTGATCTTGAGAATTGATTTGAGTCATGAAATTAGGTCAAAATGTTGTGTTTGAGTCCTTGATATTATGTTTCAAACCATTAGATTATGTATCAGGTCAAAAGTCAATGATCAGTCAACTTCAGTCAAAACCCTAATTTGTGGTCTTAGTGCTTAGGAGGTGGGCTTGTCTGATCAAACCCTTGAGAACCCTTGAGAAATGTCTTGAGAAAAGAGAGGGAAAATTTTGGGATACAACAACTGCCTCTGTTCAATCTTCTTAAACCTGAAGAGTTAGATTGGCTCATCCACCATTCGTGACTTGAAAGTAGAAGAGGATTGAACACTTAAGTGCCCAGAAATTTGCACTCGCATGTGCGTGAAGTAAAAAAGTTGGTTGATTATACAAGGAATGGGCTTAGAGATGCCATTTGAAGAGATGATGAAGAGTCTTCAAAGATGGGCTTAAAGATGCCATCCAGGATAACTGTTGATAGAAATTAGATCGAGTCTTAGCTTGACTTTAACAGAAAAGAATCAGAATAAATATTTGGGTGATTTATATTGAACCAGTAGATGCCTGTCTTTGTCTTTGATTGGATAAGAATCAGAATAAATCTGAACTAGAAAAAGGTGTTTACCAAAAAAGAATCAGAATAAATCTTTGGATGATTTAAACTGAACCAACAGATTCCTGTCTCTGTCTTTGACTGGATAAGAATCAGAATAAATTTGAACCAGAAAAGGTGTCTATCAGAAAAGAATCAGAATAAATCTTTGGATGATTTAAACTGAACCAGAAGATGCTTGTCTTTGTCTTTGACTGGATAAGAATCAGAATAAATCTGAACCAGAAAAGATGTCTACCGGAAAAGAATCAGAATAAATATTTAGGCGATTTAAACTGAACCAGCAGATGCCTGTCTTTGTCTTTGACTGGATAAGAATTCATAATAAATCTAAACCAGAAAAGTTGTCTATCGGAAAATAATAAGAATAAATCTTTGGGTGATTTAAATTAAACCAATAGATGCCTGTCTTTGTCTTTGACTGGATAAGAATCAGAATAAATCTGAACCAGAAAAGGTGTCTACCAGAAAAGAATCAGAATAAATCTTCTGGCGATTTAAACTGAACCAGCAGATGCATATCTTTATCTTTGACTGGATAAGAATCAGAATAAATTTGAACCAAAAAACGTGTCTACCAAAAAAGAAACGGAATAATTCTTTAGGCGATTTAAATTGAACCAGCAGATGCTTGTATTTGATTGTATCTGAAAAATATATTAGAATGAGTCTACACCTGACGGTATCTAAAAAAGTGGATCAGAATGAGTCTCCGCCCGACTGTATCTAAAACATGATTTCCATAATGAAACTATGAGAGAGGTGTTTGAGTAGCACCTCATCATGTAGATAGTCGCCCCATCCTGTTTCGGGAGTCGATCTACAATAAGTTTGCTGGTAAACCCGTCCCGTTTCGGGAGTTCATACCATTGGTGATAAAGATAGTCGTCCTGTCCTGTTTCGCGAATTGATCTTTATCTGACCAAAGATAATGAAAGATATTTTCCCCGTCCTGTGTCGGGATTTAATCTTCAATCAATTTTCTAACAGATTGTTGCCCTGTCTTGTTTCAGGAATTAATCTGGAACTGTTAGAAATTGTTGATGATATTCATCTGTTGATTGAATCTTTCCTGAAAAGGTAAAGAGTTAGCTTATATGCAATGTCATGATGTATGAAATGCATAGTGTAATGATATTCTCAAAATAAATGAGCATGTGATATATGTGTTTCGTATGCATATGCCATGATGAGTGTAAGATGCTTGTTGAAATGTATCTTCGTCTGGGAAAATAAATCCCTGATTATTGCTGAGGATGAAGAGTATATGTGTCTTCAATCTTGTCTAGAATACTTCTGCTGAGGATTACTACTTGCTTATTTGAGGAAAATTTGCAGGGGATGTATTAATCTTTGTCTGGGGAGTAAAGTTTAGGAACATTGGTTGTCTGTTGCTCTATTGGGGACTTTATTTCTTATATACCCTGACCGGGGATAAAAGAGACTTGTCCGGGGAAGATAAAGTTAACTAGTATCTGGTCGGATTCCAGGCTTCGTAGTAACTTTCTGGGGATTGTGATGACTTTACTGGGGAGAAGAATTTTGTCAGTGATTTGTAGCACTCAAGTTGGGGAATATGTAGGTTATTGAGTAAATAAACCCTGTTGGGGAAATAAACCCTTGTTGATGGAGAAGTGCTCTACTGAAGAAACCAACTCTCTTAGGGAAATTGAATTTTCTAGAGAGAAGAAAGTCTGTAGTTTTTTTTAGAGTTTTGGAGGACCAAACTCGGTTGGGGAAGAGAATTTCCATAAATTGTACTGATTGAGACTCTGTGGGGAAATTTAATGGGGTGGAGATTTTTATTCCTTTATTTGCTAGAGTTGTCTGCCGGGGAGATTATGGGGAATCTACCGTTATTTGTGAAGACTACTCCCTGGAGAATAATTTCATAGAAATGGCTCTGGCGACTTCATTGGGGATCACCTTTTGAAAGGGATTATGTGGGGATTTACATAAAGCTTGAGTGTCATCCCATCTCTTATAGGTTTTCAGTAGATGTTTATTCCCGTTATTTTGCATATATTTGTTAATAGTTAATCATGTTCATATGCATATTGTTGTACCCCAAAATTTTCCCTCTCATTTTATCAAGATTTCCCCTCAGAAGACTCTTTGGACTCAAGACCAAGCTAGGGTTTGCTCTGCTCAAGATATCTCCTTGCACTGATGATCTAAATTAGGGTTTGAGTTTGCACAGGTATTTTTGGACTTTCAATTCTCAAAGTGACTTTCATACTTCATGTTGGACTTATAAGATTGCCTCTACCAAGTTTCAGGCTTTGAATCAAATTTTTGCCCAGTCAATTGGACAGATGACCTAAAAATAAGCTGTATTGGGAAAAAAAAGTCAACTATGGCCAATTTACAATCAAAACTCATAATGTTTTATCCACATCAACATTATAGACTCATATGAACCATTTGATCAAGTTTGGACCACAACTCCTCAAGAAATTTGATCAGATCATCAAAAGGGCAAAATGGTCATTTTTAGGGTTTTGACTGCACAAGGGCAATTTCTGATTTTTCACCTAGCCAATGGCAAATTGGGTTCAAGCATGGATTCAAGGACTCAATGGCATCATCTTTATCTATTCACAAGGTTCAAAAGGTCTCAAATGCATTGGATTGACAGATGAATTTTTCAGTCAACTGATCAAAATTTGATTGTACACTGAAAAGTCAAACTTGGACTTTTTGGTCAAAATCAAGTGCCAAGGGTCATTTTTAATCAAGATGTGTCAAAACATGAAACTTGTTCATCAAGAAACCTAATTTTGCAAATTAGGGTTTAAGATTGAAAAATTTCATAACTTAGAATTTTTCTAAGTTAAGAAATTTTCTTATTTTTTTCCAACTTTGCCTAACATTTTCACCATGATGCATTTGGATTAAAACAAAACTTATAACATGAAAGTTTTATTCCTCCACAAATTCTAAAACTTTTATTCACAAAGTTTTCCCAAAAGAATCTTGGATCTAAAGTTATGATTTTTGGAACAAGGGTCTATGAAACTTTTAGTGAAATTTTGCCCTAGTTTAGGCTGGATTTTGGCCTATCTTCATGGAACTTTTTCACCTAGTTCCACTTGGAATCTCAAAATTCATTTCAAATATGGATTGTAAAGCATGTTACAAGCTTTCTAAAATGTCCAAGAACTCTCCAAAATCATTTGTGGTTAGGGATAATCGAAGGTTTGAATTTGGCAAAAACTCACTTTGATCCATGGCATGTTTCATATTGACACAATTTGCAAACTCTATTCAGCCTCACTTTTACTTGCTCACGGGTCTCTAAACCCTTTCATACTCAATAATTAAATGCAAATCCAACGGTTTGAAGCTTTGTTCTGATCATTAGAGGATTACAGAAGAGATTAATCCAAAAATAGCAAAAAGGCAACATTGCCATTTTAGTCAAAACTTGCTTTATGTCAAATTGTTTCCCTTGAGCCTTGAACCAAATCTTGGACAGCAAACAATATACACAAACTTAGGGGGCCAAGGTCACCAAGTGCAAGCTGGAAGATAGCCTGTACAGGCCTGTCTTGTATCATTCCTTACTTTTGCTTAAAATACAAGTAAACTTGCCAAAGATCCACAACTTGAGCATCTGTCATAACCAACTCTTACTAGCATTTGAAACAAGTTTTTCACATTGCCTTGAACTAGAAACACGAGCCATCCATCCCTCAAACACTCTTGAACATCAAAACACCACAAACTTGCAAAACAATGCACTCTCTACAGTTTCACTTCTATCTCACAAACCACTTGTGCGTTTTGTCCCAAACCAGTTCCAATACACTCCATACAACCTACCTGAACTATCCCAACCATTGGCCATAGACTGTAACTCCATTTGCAAGCTTCACCATTTCTGTTTTCAGCTTGTGCATGTTGACTTCTACAAGCTTGTTCAAGCAAGCTCAAGGCAAATAAAGCATTGGGGAAGGTCAGAGGAAGTTCAAGCAAGCTCCCAAGCATCTCAGGCCTCACTAAAACGATCCACATTTCCATACACGAGTTCATCTGAAATAGGTATTTGTCAACTTTCTATCTCTTTATTTAGGAATCATTAGGCTTAGGTTTGTGAATAAAAAATGTAGTACTCATAGCCCTTAAGCTGTACATATGCTTAGTTTTCATTTAAGTTAAGTGTGCTGAGAGAATTTGATTGATGAACTTCTTGAAAAAGTTAGGTTAGAAATTAGGGCCAGAGAAATTCTCTCTGGTCTTTGAGAGTTAGATTAAGTTCTTTATATGGTTGGAATCGTGTTGAAAAATGCTTTAACTTTCATGTTGTGAGTTTTTGCTTTAGAGCACGTATGCAGGATCTGGACATTTGTACAGGGCGCGCGTTTGTTTTGATTCAAAGGTTGAAGATGAAGTGGAAATGGGCTGGGCTGGCTTGTTTCTGTTTTTGACACACCCCCAGCTTGCTATTTGCACCCCCTGGCCCATTTGTTTTATATTTTCATATTATTTTCATTTCTTTTTATTTCTGACTTTATTTTATTTTTTCCAAATATAAAAAATTACTAAAAATATTCTCCTTAAATTTCCACATTTTTATTATTTATTTTATTTTATTTTGACACAATATTTAATTTATTAGGTTTACTATATTTATTTTCTCAAATAAAAAACTTGTAAATAACATATAAAAATATTAATTATTTTATTTTATTTGTATATATATATATATATATATATATATATATATATATATATATATATATATATATATATATATATATATATATATATATATATATATATATATATATATATATATATATATATATATATATATATATATATATATATATATATATATATATATATATATATATATATATATATACTTTCTTAAAGAAAATTAGGTTTTTTTTTACCCTTAATAAAAATAATCTTTTATTTTTACATACATAAAAATAAACAAAAATATTTTTTTTTGCATATTTATAATACATTGCATATTTATTTAATTGACCATTTAAATACTTGCCTATTTATTTATTTGTACCATTTACTCAATTTGGATGTAATAGTAAATCCTAGGGTTTTATTTTCTTGCAAATACTCCCCCATTCAAAATTTTAACCCCCTCCCCATATCAATGTTGTAATAGTCGTAGATTTATTTTACGCATTTATAGCTTTCAAGTATGCCATGTTAGAGATCAGGGTTTGTATGCAATATCCAAAATCAAAACAAATAGCTAGACCTAATACAAGATATAAAAGCATGCAAATTGACAACACAATGCACACATGCACCCCTAGGGTTTCATCCACTTGTTGCCTTTAAAATAGCCATGTTATCCATGTTGAGTATCTTGGAAAAACAAAAACAAAACAAAAGATCATAGTCCCTCGATGACGCTATCTTAGTTGCCTATACAAAAATGATCTAGTCCCTCAAAAATTTGCTAAAGATACTTAGCACAATTGCTATCATGGTCAATACGATGTCCCGCGCCTGTCCCGTTTAACATCCAAACATAAGGTTGTGTACCAAATACAATGGTAAAACAACACTGTCAAAAGGGTTAAAAATGTGTAGGGAAGACTCTTGAGTAGATAGGGTAGACAACTCTTAGTTACTTCATCAACTTGCAAACCATCCTTGCTATTTTCAAACTATCACACAATTTCAAAACATTTCTCAAAACAAACTTTCAAACTTTCAAACATTGAAACATCTTTTAAAAAGACAAACACCTTTGTATACATTCAAACAAGAATCATTACAAAGGTTGCCTAGACAAAAGGCCTCTTTTCAAAACATTTTCAAAACCACACACACAAAGCACCATTTCAAACAATTGAAAAGCAAAAGCAAGTGATCTAAACAATTAACTAAGAGCCCATGGATAACCATGGATGAAAAGGGTGCTTGCACCTTCCCTTTTCATAATCTACCCCCCGAACCCAAGAAAACATCTCAGAGGTCTTTCCTGTGCTTTTTGACCTTTCCTTTGGAGAAAATAAAAAGTCGGTGGCGACTCTTGCTAAACCGAAACATTTGCAAACAAAAAACGCAAAACCTCAAGTTAGTTCTCCCACCACATCACAGAACTGACGACTCTACTGGGAAAATAAAAGTGGGGTTACCTTAAGGGTTTAGATCACCTTTACATGCTTAACTTGTTTGCTTTGATTGCTTTACATTTGGTTCTGTTGTTTGGGTTTGAAATCCTCTACCCGGATTTGGGAAACATTCATAGGTAAATAGCAATTTGTTATGGAAACTGTGCGGGGTATACCGACATGGTTGAAGCAATAGCTATATTAGTGCGGCATATTTGTGGGTACCGGTAGCCTTTGAGTTAATCAAAGAGAATACATGGCCTCTGAGTGATGTCATGAAGCACTAATGGACTTTTAGAACCTTTAGTTGACCATCTTGGCCCTTTTTAGGGGTAGTGAGATGACCGGCTTTGGTGCAGTCTGAAGTTGGTAGATACTCGATACTACACTCATTGAGGGTTGTTTTCTTGGAATATTTCGGTCGCCAATTAAGTGGCTAAACTGAAACAATGAACACAGAAAATAATCCAGTGATATTGAGCTCCTTAGAACCCGGTTACTATTTATAGGACAGGTTGAGTCAACTAATTTCAAGAGGGTACTTACCTATGAAACCCCATGCAAGCCTGAAACTAGGAACTTGTGTGATTTTCTTGTACATATACTTCTGCATACATCATGAACATCATAAAGCATCATATGTGTTGTACCCCAAAATTTGCCCTCCCATATTCTTCAAGATTTGCCAAGATCAAGGTTCAAAATCCCTCAAGGGTTGCATAGTCCAATTGCCTCCTAACACAGTCAAAATTAGGGTTTTGGTTCTGGAAAAGAAATTGAGGTTTCCAAGGGTCCAATAAAGTCCCACATGCCTACATACATTGTCAAGCATCCATATGTCAAGTTTCAAGGCTCACAGCATCAAATTGCAAAGTCAAAAACCCTAATTGCTCCACAGTCAACTGCAGGGGTAAAATGGTCATTTGACAGTCAAAAGTCAAAATTTTTGGTCAACATCTTATTTTGAAGCCACAATCATCATTTGATGAATTCTTGATCATGATTCCACAAGCATGGCTCAAAAAGTCTCAAGATGCAAAAGTTTCTATTTTTGGACAGTTGAAAAGTCAACTGCAAATTGACCAAGGCATAACTTCTTCATGGTTCATCAGAAAAATCCCATCCAATGCTCATTTTGAAGGGGATGACATTTCCTACAACTCATCTTCACATTCCAAGTCCAAGAAATGCTCTCACAAAAAGTTATCAATTTCAACAATATAGGTCATTTTCAAAAGTCAACAAAAAGGCACTTTAAGTCAAAGACCATAACTTGAGATTGGTAAATCAAAATGACATGGGACTAAATACATTGGTTATAGGACTTCAAAACCTTTCCAAAATGTCTAAGAACATGTTCATAGCTTCAAAATTGAGCAAGATATGCATTGGAGAAGTTGGGAAATTTTTGGGAACTTTCAAAAGTCAACTTTGCCTAAAACACTTCAAATTTGCTAATGGGCCTCAAATTCTTTCTTGAATCATTACACAAGGCCTATGCACGACCCATTGAGCTCAAAATAATTTATTTTCTTATTTTTAATTAATTAATTGAATTTATATTTATATTAATTCATTTAATTGATTTTAATTATAGGAAAATTAAAAAGATATGTTTTTTGGATCTTTTGTGAAGCAAACCATATCAGGGCAAGCTGGCAAAACCGTTTCTCAATCAAAAAAGGAAAAATCATCCATGATTGGCAAGGGTTTCATGGAAAAAGATTGAAAATCACATGATTGAAAATCAAGGATTTGAAACATTATTGCAATGGACTTTTGGGCTGAATTCTAACCTAATTCACATCACATACAAAGGCATAAGCTAATCCTATTCAAAAGGACACGAAAGACTGCTCAAAAGCTAAGAACAAAGTTGCAACTTTTCATCAAAATTTTGGAATCTGAAATCATAGCTACAGCGCGATTCAAAGCCTAAAACCTATTCCAAACGCTTGCTGAGACTTCCTTGAACGTGTTTCAATCACTTTCCAGTCTACATACTCCAAGAATTGGTAGAACAGAATCGCCCTTTTCATGAATATGTCCATAATCGATTTTTAATTTCCATGCATTACTCATATGTTTTAACTGTTGATTCTTGCTACTAATGATCTTCTGAAACTTTTGGCATAGTTTAATTGTCCTAACGTTGCCTAAAACAAAATCTGCCATGGTTGGAACTTAGGGTTTCAGAAGCTCTAAATTGGGGCTTTCCTCATATGGAAAAATTAGACCTTAAAACCTATTCCATTGAATTCGTGGTATCAAGACGAAGCAAACCAATACCTCGCGCCCTTTTTATATTTGTCCATGTTCTAATCGCTATTTTTGCAGTTTTCATTTAGTGGGGGTTAAAAACCCCCGCTATTTGTTTATATTACAGGTACAAAGACGAAGACGAAGATAGCGTGTCATTGAGTGGTTGGACAATTCAAACTTTGGCGCGGTTTTTCAACGTCCAGCATAATGGCCTTTTCTTCATACATATTATTTATTGTCCATTAAATATCCAAATGCGCGCATTAGCTCAGTTGGTGGGTGAGTTGTCCTGCAGGTATTGGGACCTGGGTTCAATTCCCAGGTCCCCCCACATGTTCAATAATTTTTATCTTAACATATTCCCATGCAGTTTCTATCCAATGCTCTACCATGCACGCCCATGCCTAGCTTGCCACATGGCCATGAGGATCAATCTGAAGGCTACAAAAGGAGTCCTACCATGTACGTCAGTCAATGGACATGCACGCAAACGTGGAAAGTCAATCAGGCTTAGTTCGGATGGGCCCAAATTACTTCACAAAAACCTCCAAATTGGGCCAGATACCCCCTTGTTTGTATTCTATTCTTCTTTTTAATTTTCTTCTCTTTTCTTTTCAATTCCTTTTTTTAAATTGTTTTAATTATTTTATTTAATTCACTCAAAATAATTTTCACAATAAAATCAGAAACAAAAAAAAATGTAATGTATTTAATTAATATTTAATTCACCATTAATTTATTTTGTAAATAAACTCTAACCATTAATTTAGTAAATTAGGTTTTAAAACTTTAATCTTTTCTTAAATAAATTAAAATATGTAGGAATTAGGGTTTTTTAACATTCTCATCTTTTTTTTTAAATAAATAATTTGCTCTCATTATTATCATTATTAATTACTAAATATTTTTGTAAATAAACATGTACATTAATTATTTAGTAAATTAGGTTAAACTTTAATATTTTTCATTAATAATTAAAAATAATCTAGAATTAGGGTTTCCTTGTAAATTCTTTATTTTCATAAATACAAAAAACATAAAAACCATTTCTTTTCTTAATTAAATAATCAATTAGCTTTTAATTCAATTTAATTTCAAAAGGGTCAAAACCCTCGGACGTTCTATTTTTATTCTTTCGCACATTTATTTTCTTTTCGAATATTATGTAACTGCTCAAGGCTTGTAATAGTAATTAGGTCTTTTACTTTCCGCATTTTTATTCAAACGGGTCTTTATAATTTGGCGATGTATAGACCCGCGCCTTGTAATAGCGTAGGATTTATCTTTCTGCATTTAAATTTCCGCACTCTTAAACTGCTAACTTGGTATGAAAGAATGTATGGCTAACTAAAAATAACTCGTAGCTCACAAATGCATGATCAAAGACAAATATTAACATGAAAATAACACACAAATTCACACACCACTCTTAGGGTACGCCTCACCTGTTGCCTTACCTTCGAAACGTGGTCGTCGAGTATAGGACGTTTTAGTAAGTCCTTATGTCCATGATCCAGTTGCCTCGAAACGGTTGCCTCGGATTAAAAAAGGATCAAGGGCATAAGGGTAGCTTCTAAGGTGTCCTACTGTTGCTCTGGTGACCACACTGTCCCTACAAACGAATTGACCCGAACACCTCCAACGGTGGTGCTACCTACATCTCAATGGTGGGATAGCACTACCTTAAGGACTTCTACACAGCCTAATTCCTTAGGGTAGGTGGATGACTCATAGATACTTGCTCTATTCAAAAACAAATCAAAACCTTTTCACACCGACACTTTCAAAAAGCTTTCAAAATAATTTTTCAAACACTCTTGAGGACTGATACAAGAGTTATCACGAAATCTTTAAACGAAACTTTTTCAAACCCACTCACACTTGAAAAGCAAACAATTTTGAAAACACAATGAGCAATTATCTAAGAGCCCATGTATAACCATGGATAGAAAGGGTGCTAACACCTTCCCTTTCTATAAATCTACCTCCCGAACCGAGAAATTATCTCATAAGGAATTTTGCTGTGCTTTTGTCCTTTCCATGTTGGAGAACATAAAAGACGGTGGCGACTCTTGCTTCCGCGACATTTCGCAAACCAGCGTTAAACAGTCAGTTCTAAATCCACCGATCACAGAACTGGCGACTCTGCTGGGGAGATCTTAAAGTGAGGTGTACCTTAGGATAGCTCAGACTTATGTTTTCAATTGCTGTGTTTTGTTTGCTTTATTATTGTGGGCATTGCATTGGAGTTACATAGATCCTAACCCGGATCTGGGGATACCCTGTTAGGTAGCATAAGCTGTGAGGGACCTGTCCGGCATAGACCGACACGGGTGAAGCAGTGGCTACGTTGGTGTGGCACCTTGGTCTGTACCGATATCCCTTGTGTCGCAACAAGGAGAATACGGGTCTTCTGAGGAGTCATTAAGCACCAACCGACCTTAGAACCTTAAATGACCCAACTTGGCCAATAGAACAGTAGCAGTATGCTACGCCCATTGAGGCTAAACTCTCGTGATGGTTCTGGCTGCAAGAAAAGCTTGCGATGCTGGAGTTATGACCGATTGAGGGTAGTCAGTGATATTGGGATCCTCTAGAACCCGGTTACTTTTGATAGGACAGGTCATAACCAACGAAACTGAAAGAGGGTAGTACCTAGACCTCGTACTGGCCTAAACTCTAAGGGCTCTCTGTGTGACTTGTGTGCCTTCAAACTTGAATTACTTGCATGCTTGTTATCTGACATATGAGTTCCTTGTAGGTTTTATTTACAGTCCTTAATCTGGACTCATAACAGGGTTTACTTGCATCACTCCATGCATAGCATAACATCATACCATCATACCATTGCATACATCCTGCATAAGGACTAATCCATTTCAAGGATCTCGAGGGCTTGTGATGCAGGTCATGATGAACCAAAATGTCTAGCAAGGGGCAAAGGGGATTTATTTTCCTCTAGCCAGGTTGATGACTTAAGTCAGGGGCTATGACCCACTCGATATGGTGAGCCTTGACTCTTGAAGAAGGACTCTCAACAATACACAGTTCCTTCAATCAAGCTAAAAATTCAAATGCTAACAATTTTCTTGTTTACCCTGCGAGATCCTTGAAAACATCGCATGCATATCATACATATCATTGCATTACAGGTACCCTTTTGACATGTCACTTATCTTCTTCGCTGTTTATTTCAGCAATCATCATGAATCCTGAATCATCCAATGAACAAGCCATCAAGGCCCAGAATGCCCAGTTCCAGGAGTTGGTTATGAGCCTAGCCCAGGGTCAACAGGAATTGGAGACTCAGCTTATGAAGAAGAAGAAGAAGAAGAGGACTGTGCTGTTCAACCCTAGACGCAAATATGGGAATGGATCACAAAATGAAGCTGAGCTGACTACCCCATCTGTTGGGAAAGACAGTCCCCAAGAGAGAGAGGTTCCTAGTCCAGTGGTCTCCGACAACGAGACCGATTACAATGATGAACAGTACCCTCCAGTTGAGGACATGTATAAACAGCTAGAAGATCGGCTAAGTGCTATGGAGATACAGAAAGTGCCCGGCCTGGACTTCGAGGATCTAGGTCTATCCTCCGGGGTGGTGATCCCACACAAGTTCAAGGCACCTGCCTTTGCAAAGTACGACGGAGCCTCCTATCCTAAGCTGCACCTCTGTTCATACATAAGGAAGATCCAGCCCTACACGGCCGACAAGAAATTGTGGATTCACTTCTTTCAGGATAGTCTGGCAGGGACTCAACTCGAGTGGTTCTATCAGCTGGATGGAGCCAGTATCCGTACCTGGGAAGACTTGGCTACTGCGTTCTATAAGCAGTATCAATATAATTCCGACCTCGCTCCTACGCGTACCCAACTCCAGGGTATGTCACTAGGGACGGGTGAAGGATTCAAGGAATATGCGCAAAAGTGGAGAGACCTGGCTGGAAGGGTGCAGCCACCTTTGACCGACTGTGAGCTCGTGGACATGTTTCTGGGGACCCTGTCTGGTCCATTCTTCAACCACCTGATTGGGAATTCTTCTGCTGGGTTTACAGATCTGATCTTGAATGGGGAGAGAATTGAAGCTGGCATTAAAAGCGGGAAGATTCAGGAAGCTACGCCTTCTGATACTCATAAAAAGCCTTACCACGGGAAGAAAGAGTCCAACGCTGTGCATGGTAAAAAGAGTCGTCATGATCAACATGTGAGGGCAACCCAGATCTCTAATCCTATGCCTGCTCAGCAAAGACAGGGGCAGCAACGTAAGGAGGTCGCACCCAAACGACAATTCACCAAGATCAACATGTCACTGGATCAAGCGCTACAGCAAATGTTGAAGGCAGGGCTGATTACCTTAAGGGCTCCTCTCCGGAATCCAAACACTTCTGCTCCTAACTATCATCCCAACGATAGGTGCGCATACCATTCTGATAGCCCGGGGCATACTACGGACAACTGTTGGGCTCTGAAGAACAAGGTCCAAGACATGATTGACGCCAAGGAAGTCCAGTTTGAAGCACCAGAGGCTCCAAACATAATCACTGCTCCTTTGCCAAATCACTGAAGGCTTTTGTTTTATTTGAATTTCCGAGTTGTATTTTTCTTTGCTTACACAAACAATTAATGTCATAGCAAACTCTTTTATTCCATTAATGCATCGCATATGTCTGTTGAATTAATCCAATTATATTCACTATATTCAAATTGCTTTCATATTTTTTGTGATGATCAACGCTCGATTAATAATTCTAAGCCTCTTGAGGGAGGATGACGAAAACGATACCATGACATTTACAGTATGCTTTTGAACAGACCCCGCTGATGAGGTACAAGCATTGTTTCAAATCCTAAACACTGGAGTTATAAGGAAGATAATCCCTCGTCAAACCCTTCGAGCCAAATAAGTAGGAGTTTTTCTTTTCAAAAATTAAAACCCTTAATCATAACCTGGGGCAGGGTAGTTCTCTCAGTTAATCCAAGTGCACAACGAATGGCACCTAAGAAGTCCATACAAAACAAAAGACAGTGATGGTTCCGAAGAATCATAAAGACAGACAGTCATCATTTCTCAAAATAAAAGCCCATTAAGTCAAAACCTACGAAGGAGACTTACAAAACTGGGGCATCCCGCTGACTGTAACCACAAAAGAAACAGTTCAGGCAAAAAAAAAATAGGGATAAAGAAATCGAAAAGAAAGAAGTCCTACAAACCCTCAACAAAAAAAAATGTGACTGCCTATTCAAAATAAATTGTCAACATCCGAACCATCACCGGAATATCCGAGCAAAGACTCAAACAAGGTCTAATGTACGATCAACTGAGTTTAGGTTTGAAGAACATCACGAAGAGCGGGTGGGTACAAATATAATTTGAGCCTTTATCCTTTGTTTCTTAAACCGTGAACCAGGCACGCTACAACCCTTAAAAGTCCTAGCTGAAGCATGGGTTAGTTCGAAAGCATACTGTTACAAAAGGTATCCTGACTCCTTAAGGCTTGCGGTAAAATAACGAGTTGACATCACAGTTTACAAAATTCACTTGTTTTTATGGAAAAAATGCATTTTCAAAAAAATTCAAGACAGACATAAGCTTTGCATTTTTAATAACATTGTTTGCATATGACTTTTTGTTCGAACAACAAATAAATTCGCACGAAGAATATCTAATGAACAAAAGCACTCCCAACCAAGGGGCAGACATGATCATGGTCCGTCATCTGGGGCAGTTAAGTCAAGATTCAGAGAACCTCTCAAATGCCAAATAGCCAGGGGCAAATCTCCGCCCGAGTCACTAGGGGCATTGAACAGGAATTCCAGCTGCGAATCTTGCACGATCAAACGAAGATCTTCTGGTAGCAGGGCAACGCAACACTACCGACAGGGGCACCTCCCTACATCCTAAGAGCACGGACATAGTCAAAAAAAATACTACGCATAATCAAAGACCCTCTAGGTTGACACACCTAGGCAAAAATAAGGGTTTCCCGGCGAACCAAAAGGGTTCGGGCAAAAATAAGGGATGAAAATGAAAAAATTTGTACACCCGGCAAGTCGAAAACCTGAAAAGGCGGCTTGGGCAAAAATGGGTATCCCGGTGGACTGAAAACCCGAAAGGGCGGTCCAGGCAAAAGTTAGGGATCAAAGAGTACGACTATGTCCCGTCATCTCGTCACTTGCCTACCAGAAGAAGATTTGTCAATCGGCAGTCATCAAGCACCTCCACAGGTACCTTCTCCCGCAGAAACTAGGGCAATACAAATTGTCTAAACGATCTGGTTGCTCTGTCCTCCAGGTACAGGGTAAGTTCAGTTGAAGAACATGACCAAGATATCTCCACTCCCTGCAGAGTAGGATAGGATTCAACAATACTCTCCCCGAGCAGAGTTGGTCTCCCGTCAGTCCTAATAAGGCACAGTATTCTCCAGCAAGTCAGCAATACTCTCCCCAAGCAGAGTTAGCCTACTGTCAGCCATAAGGAAGTTGGGTATCCCCAGAAAATCTTAACATTCCCCAGCCGAGTATACAGATGTTCCTCAGCAAGCATCCCCGGCAGTCTTAATATTCCTCGACGGAAATATAAGATTGTTCCCCGGCAGAATACAAGATTCCCCAGTGGAGCCATTTCCCAATACAGTTCAAAAGTTTCCCCAGGAGAGTTGAATCATCCTCCCCAGTAGGTTCTGGAAGCTCCTCCTCAGTAGATTCTGGAAGCTTATCCCCAGTAGATTCTGGAAGCTTGTCCTCTGCAGAGCACGAACGAGTCTCCCGGCTTTATTCAAAGGTTATTTCCCCATCAGGGCTTATAACTGGGTTATCCTCAGCTGAAAACCACGGAAAGATCGTCCCCGACGAAGTCTTCCTATCCCCAGCAGAGTTCATCCAATTTCCCAACATAACATATCAATGGTATCCCCAGCGGAGTTATCATCGAACTCAACAAAGTACCTCTCTTTCCCCACAGAGTTCACTCCCCGTGGAGTAATCTATTCGCCAAGTTTATTCCCCAACGGAGTCATCTTCTCCTACCGGTATTCTTGCAACCATCATCCCCAGCAGAAACAAAGAACGATATTCTTCAACATCAGCCCAGGATTTAACTTCCCGGCACCCGTCAAGGATTTATTCTCCTAGACGAAAATACAGTCATAAATATCACGTCTTCATACATTATAGCATGCATACGCATCATACAACACAAATCTCATTTATCTTTGAGAACATCTTAAAATCATGCAGTTCATGCATCACGACATTGCATACGGCTAATACTTTGCCTTTTCAGGAAAAAGTCAATCAAAAGATGATTACCATCTACCTTTACAGTTCCAGATCAATACCGGTAACAAGCCAGGAAAATTCTGTGGACAACTGATCGTGAGTTAATATCCGAAACCAAACAGGACAATTATCTACTTGATCATCCTCAGGCAACCCTACACCGGTTCCTTTTCTTTCAGCAGAAGTCTTCCACAGACTTATCAACAGGTAACCTCACACCGGTTCCTTCTCAACCTCAGATGTTAGTTTTACACGAACTCGTCATCAGGCAACCCTACACCGGTTCCTTTTCTTTCAGAAGAAGTCTTACACGGACTTATCTCAAGATGACCTTACCCCGGTTCATCAAGAAGTTTTACACGAACTTATCCTGCAGTAACCCTACACCGGTTCTCTCTCTCCTGACGTAGTTTCACACGGACTCGTCATCAAGAAACCCTACAAAGGTTCTCTCTCTCCAGACGTAGTTTTACACGGCCTCGTCACCAAGAAACCCTACACAGGTTCTCTCTTTCCAAAGATGCAGTTTTACACGGACTCGTCATCAGAAATCCTACCCAGGTTTTACTTCTTCTAGGATGCAGTCTTACACGGGCTCATCATCAAGGTAACCCCACACAGGTTCCTTCTCAACTCCAGACGCAGTCTTACACGGGCTCATCATCAAGGTAACCCCACACAGGTTCCTTCTCAACTCCAGATGCAGTTTTACACGAGCTCATCATCAATCAACCCTACACAGGTGTCCTTCTTCCCAAAATGCAGTTTTACATGAGCTCATCACCAGGAAACCCTACACAGGTTCCCTCTTTCAACTTACAAAAATTACCTATCCACTGTCGCAACTCTAGATCCAATTCCTGTATCCTGCCAGGGTGTATCTGTTGACGACTATATTCCAGACTCGATTCCTGTATCCTGCCAGGACACGTCTGAAGAGTTCGAAGATCCGATTCCTGTATCTTGCCAGGGTGTATCTGTTGATGACTATATTCTCCGGACTCGATTCCTGTATCTTGCCAGGGCACGTCTGAAGAGTTTGAAGATTCGATTCCTGTATCCGGCCAGGGCACATCTACATAAAGAGTTTGAAGATCAACTCCTGTAACAGGCCAGGTAATTATTTTCTTTCTCAGGTACGCAAGTTCTCGCTAAGGAATCTCTTACGCGATCGACACCTAGATGGCATCTATAAGCCCATCCTCCTATCCATTAGTCTCCAAATGGCATCTGTAAGCCCATTCCCACCATCACACTGCTGACATTCTACTATGTGAGTGCAAATTTCTGGGCACTCTAGTGTTCAATCATCTTCCACCCTCGGATTACGAAAGGCACGCCAGCCAATCTACAT
Source organism: Vicia faba (assembly GCA_948472305.1). Taxonomy (NCBI): domain Eukaryota; kingdom Viridiplantae; phylum Streptophyta; class Magnoliopsida; order Fabales; family Fabaceae; genus Vicia; species Vicia faba. Next base: position 80,394 of record CATIWC010001473.1, read on the forward strand.
CCTCAGGTCTAAGAAGATTGAACAGGGGCAACTGTTGTACCCCAAAATTTGCCCTCCCATATTCTTCAAGATTTGCCAAGATCAAGGTTCAAAATCCCTCAAGGGTTGCATAGTCCAATTGCCTCCTAACACAGTCAAAATTAGGGTTTTGGTTCTGGAAAAGAAATTGAGGTTTCCAAGGGTCCAATCAAGTCCCACATGCATACATACATTGTCAAGCATCCATATGTCAAGTTTCAAGGCTCACAGCATCAAATTGTACAGTCAAAAACCCTAATTGCTCCACAGTCAACTGCAGGGGTAAAATGGTCATTTGACAGTCAAAAGTCAAAATTTTTGGTCAACATCTTATTTTGAAGCCACAATCATCATTTGATGAATTCTTGATCATGATTCCACAAGCATGGCTCAAAAAGTCTCAAGATGCAAAAGTTTCTATTTTTGGACAGCTGAAAAGTCAACTGCAAATTGACCAAGGCATAACTTCTTCATGGTTCATCAGAAAAATCCCATCCAATGCTCATTTTGAAGGGGATGAAATTTCCTACAACTCATCTTCACATTTCAAGTCCAAGAAATGCTCTCACAAAAAGTTATCAATTTCAACATTATAGGTCATTTTCAAAAGTCAACAAAAAGGCACTTTAAGTCAAAGACCATAACTTGAGATTGGTAAATCAAAATGACATGGGACCAAAGACATTGGTTAGAGGACTTCAAAACCTTTTCAAAATGTATAAGAACATGTTCATAGCTTCAAAATTGAGCAAGATATGCATTGGAGAAGTTGGGAAATTTTTGGGAACTTTCAAAAGTCAACTTTGCCTAAAACACTTCAAATTTGCTAATGGGCCTCAAATTCTTTCTTGAATCATTACACAAGGCCTATGCACGACCCATTGAGCTCAAAATAATTTATTTTCTTATTTTTAATTAATTAATTGAATTTATATTTATATTAATTCATTTAATTGATTTTAATTATAGGAAAATTAAAAAGATATGTTTTTTGGATCTTTTGTGAAGCAAATCATATCAGGGCAAGCTGGCAAAACCGTTTCTCAATCAAAAAAGGAAAAATCATCCATAATTGGCAAAGGTTTCATGGAAAAAGATTGAAAATCACATGATTGAAAATCAAGGATTTGAAACATTATTGCAATGGACTTTTGGGCTGAATTCTAACCTAATTCACATCACATACAAAGGCATAAGCTAATCCTATTCAAAAGGACACGAAAGCCTGCTCAAAAGCTAAGAACAAAGTTGCAACTTTTCATCAAAATTTTGGAATCTGAAATCATAGCTACAGCGCGATTCAAAGCCTAAAACCTATTCCAAACGCTTGTTGAGACTTCCTTGAACGTGTTTCAATCACTTTCCAGTCTCCATACTCCAAGAATTGGTAGAATAGAATCGCCCTTTTCATGAATATGTCCATAATCGATTTTTGATTTCCATGCATTATTCATATGTTTTAACTGTTGATTCTTGCTACTAATGATCTTCTGAAACTTTTGGCATAGTTTAATTGTCCTAACGTTGCCTAAAACAAAATCTGCCATGGTTGGAACTTAGGGTTTCAGAAGTTCTAAATTGGGGCTTTCCTCATATGGAAAAATTAGACCTTAAAACCTATGCCATTGAATTCGTGGTATCAAGACGAAGCAAACCAATACCTCGCGCCCTTTTTATATTTGTCCATGTTCTAATCGCTATTTTTGCAGTTTTCATTTAGTGGGGGTTTAAAACCCCCGCTATTTGTTTATATTACAGGTACAAAGACGAAGACGAAGCTAGCGTGTCATTGAGTGGTTGGACAATTCAAACTTTGGCGTGGTTTTTCAACGTCCAGCATAATGGCCTTTTCTTCATACATATTATTTATTGTCCATTAAATATCCAAATGCGCGCATTAGCTCAGTTGGTGGGTGAGTTGTCCTGCAGGTATTGGGACCTGGGTTCGATTCCCAGGTCCCCCCACATGTTCAATAATTTTTATCTTAACATATTCCCATGCAGTTTCTATCCAATGCTCTACCATGCACGCCCATGCCTAGCTTGCCACATGGCCATGAGGATCAATCTGAAGGCTACAAAAGGAGTCCTACCATGTACGTCAGTCAATGGACATGCACGCAAACGTGGAAAGTCAACCAGGCTTAGTTCTGATGGGCCCAAATTACTTCACAAAAACCTCCAAATTGGGCCAGATACCCCCTTGTTTGTATTCTATTCTTCTTTTTAATTTTCTTCTCTTTTCTTTTCAATTCCTTTTTTTAAATTGTTTTAATTATTTTATTTAATTCACTCAAAATAATTTTCACAATAAAAATCAGAAACAAAAAAAAATGTAATGTATTTAATTAATATTTAATTCACCATTAATTTATTTTGTAAATAAACTCTAACCATTAATTTAGTAAATTAGGTTTTAAAACTTTAATCTTTTCTTAAATAAATTAAAATATGTAGGAATTAGGGTTTTTTAACATTCTCATCTTTTTTTTAAATAAATAATTTGCTCTCATTATTATCATTATTAATTACTAAATATTTTTGTAAATAAACATGTACATTAATTATTTAGTAAATTAAGTTAAACTTTAATATTTTTCATTAATAATTAAAAATAATCTAGAATTAGGGTTTCCTTGTAAATTCTTTATTTTCATAAATACAAAAAACATAAAAACCATTTCTTTTCTTAATTAAATAATCAATTAGCTTTTAATTCAATTTAATTTCAAAAGGGTCAAAACCCCCGGACGTTCTATTTTTATTCTTTCGCACATTTATTTTCTTTTTGAATATTATGTAACTGCTCAAGGCTTGTAATAGTAATTAGGTCTTTTACTTTCCGCATTTTTATTCAAACAGGTCTTTGTAATTTGGCGATGTATAGACCCGCGCCTTGTAATAGCGTAGGATTTATCTTTCCGCATTTAAATTTCCGCACTCTTAAACTGCTAACTTGGTATGAAAGAATGTATGGCTAACTAAAAATAACTCGTAGCTCACAAATGCATGATCAAAGACAAATATTAACATGAAAATAACACACAAATTCACACACCACTCTTAGGGTACGCCTCACCTGTTGCCTTACCTTCGAAACATGGTCGTCGAGTATAGGACGTTTTAGTAAGTCCTTATGTCCATGATCCAGTTGCCTCGAAATGGTTGCCTCGGATTAAAAAAGGATCAAGGGCATAAGGGTAGCTTCTAAGGTGTCCTACTGTTGCTCTGGTGACCACACTGTCCCTACAAACGAATTGACCCGAACACCTCCAACGGTGGTGCTACCTACCTCTCAATGGTGGGATGGCACTACCTTAAGGACTTCTACACAGCCTAATTCCTTAGGGTAGGTGGATGACTCATAGATACTTGCTCTATTCAAAAACAAATCAAAACCTTTTCACACCGACACTTTCAAAAAGCTTTCAAAACAAATTTTCAAACACTCTTAAGGACTGATACAAGAGTTATCCCGAAATCTTTAAACGAAACTTTTTCAAACCCACTCACACTTGAAAAGCAAACACTTTTGAAAACACAATGAGCAAGTATCTAAGAGCCCATGGATAACCATGGATAGAAAGGGTGCTAACACCTTCCCTTTCTATAAATCTACCTCCCGAACCGAGAAATTATCTCATAAGGAATTTTGCTGTGCTTTTGTCCTTTCCATGTTGGAGAACATAAAAGACAGTGGCGACTCTTGCTTCCGCGACATTTCGCGAACCAGCGTTAAACAGTCAGTTCTAAATCCACCGATCACAATATGCATCTACTAACAATTTCAAGGGTTTAGATCTTCATCTTTGTTCTTGTTTTGTAGGTAATGGAATCTCTTCGCAGGAAAACAATTCAAGTCAACCTTGTGAGAATCCCTCCTCAACTCAGGGAGCTTGCTTCCAAGATTACAGAGAATTCTCCCTTCAGTGAAAAACATGGTAGACTTCTCAACTTGGTCAACTCGAACATTGAAGAAGACATGGTGAAAGTTCTTTTCCAGTTCTTTGACCCCCTACACCACTTCTTCACATTTCCTGATTACCAACTAGTGCCTACTTTGGAGGAATTTTCTCAACTCCTGAGGATTCCTATTCTCCACCAACTACCCTACAGCGGTACGGAAAGAGATCCAAAGCCTGAAGATGTTGCTCAAGCCTTACACTTGCAACCATCTGATATTAAAGGTCATTGGGAAACCAAAAGTTGTGTCAAGGGTTTCTTGGAAAAGTTTCTGTTTGAGAAGGCACAAGACTGTTGGAATTCTCTAGATCTACAAGCTTTTGAGGAGATTGTAGCAATTCTCGTCTATGGGTTGGTCTTGTTCCCAAACCCTAATCAACTTATAAATGTGAATGCTGTCAAGATTTTCATATATCGGAATCCTGTGCATACATTACTTGGGGATATCCTCCACTCATTTCACACACGAACAATGAGGAAAAAAGGTGTTTTCATATGTTGTACTCCTCTTCTAGCAAGGTGGTTTATTTCTCACCTTTCCTAGTCAGTCTTGAAGAATGAGCAAGGTTTGAGGTGGTCACAACGATTGATGACTCTTACACATTCTGATGTTCATTGGTGTTCTCGGTCCAGAGAAAATGTCATCATCATTGATAGTTGTGGGGAATTCCCTAATGTCCCACTACTTGGCATTAGGGGAGGCATTACCTACAACCCCTGCTTGGCTCTGAGACAATTTGGGTATGCCCAAAGGGATGGCCCTCATGACATGCTGATTCCAGACTTGGTTTTTGACTTCGACAACGACGCTCAAGGACTTCGGCAAAGGTTTATCCGAGCTTGGAGGATGCCTAACAAAGTGGATAGTAAGACACTGGGACACAAGAATTCCATCCCCCTTGAGCCTTACCTCAAGTGGGTATGAACCCGCGCCCAGAGACTTATGATGCCTTACCCCTACATTCTGCCTATGATCAAAGAGCCTGTTATGGAAGGAGAGGTTCCATACACCCTCCTACATCCTGACATGCCAACATCATTGGAAGATTTGCAAAAAAGTTAGATACAGCTCAAGGAAGAACGGAACAATTTTGAAGCCAGCTTCTACGCCAGTGAGAAGAAGGTTTTAGAACTTACTCGTCGACTCCATGAAGAGCATACTCTCAACACCTACATAGCACCAAAGAGGATGCGCAATGTCTTTTTACATTAGAATTTTGTATTATTTTGCCCATAGGGCATTTATGTACTAACAAATTCTTCTTATTAATATTACGTGTATTCTTTTTGTTTGCAACAAATTTGAATTTTTGAATCCTTGAATGCATTACATGAATACATCTCATTCATCATATGCATAAGCAGGTCTTCACACCAGGTTTCCTTATCTCTCTGCTGTTTATTTCAGCAAGATGGATATAGAGCAAACGGTCAAAGACCTACAAGCGCAGAATTCACAGTTCCAACAACTACTCATGACCTTGGAAAAGGGTCAGGAGGATCTTAAAGCACTGCTGGAAAAGGAAAAGGAAAAAGAAAAGGAGAAAAAGAAAAAGAAAAGAGTGGGTGTGGCTACTTTGGGAAGAAGATTTGAGAACCAATCTAGAAGGGTCCTGGATTTCCCCTCAACATCTGATGAAGGGGTTGGAAAAGGAAAGGGAGCTGCAGTGCCCTCCGAGTCTGAAGAAGAAGAAGAAGAGGATGAAGATTACTCTGAGCAGCAGTACCCTCCTGCAGACGACAAGTATAAGAATCTGGAAGAACGGCTGGCAGCCATGGAGGTACAACGAGTTCCTGGGCTGGATTTCGAGGAACTAGGGTTGGTTGCTGGGATTGTGATTCCCCCTAAATTCAAGGTGCCTACATTTTCTAAATATGATGGTTTGTCTTGTCCGAAGATGCACCTATAGTATTACGTCAGAAAGATCCAACCTCATTCTTCTGATAAGGATCTGTGGGTCCACTTTTTTCAAGATAGTTTGTCGGGTACGCAATTGGATTGGTTCTACCAGCTTGAAAGATCTGATGTACACAATTGGGAGGATTTGGCTGCTTCCTTCTACAAACAATATCAGTATAATGCGGATTTAGCACCTACTCGTACTCAATTACAGAGTATGGGTATGGTCTCTAATGAAGGCTTTAAAGAGTATGCCCAGAAGTGGAGGGACTTGGCTGGAAGGGTGCAGCCACCATTGTCTGAGAGAGAACTTGTGGATATGTTTTTGGGAACCCTGTCAGGTCCATTCTTTAATCACTTGATCGGGAGCTCATCTGCGGGGTTCACCGAGTTAATTTTGACTGGTGAAAGAGTCGAAGCTAGTATCAAGAGCGGTAAAATTCAAAAGGATGTGTCTGCTTCCACTGCTATCAAGAAGACCTTTCCAGCCAAGAAAGAAGTCTCGGCTATTTACTCTCAGAGAAGTCAAGGAAGATTCGAGCGCCAGATAGCAGTGGGGGCTGTAATGATTCAGAATTCCACAGTTGATCAACCTCGGAACAGTCAACCCAGAACCAACCAAGCAAGGGTGGAAAGGCCTGCACGGCAATTCACCCGGATCAATATGACACCTGCTCAGGTTCTCCCTCATCTGTTGAAGTTAAACCTTACAAGCTTGAAAGAGGCGCCAAAGAATCTGAATACCTCTTCTCCATACTACCATTTAAATGCCAAGTGTGCCTATCATTCGGACAGCGTGGGCCACGACACCAACAATTGTTGGGCCCTCAAAAATAAAATCCAGGATTTAATAGATGCCAAGGAGGTGGAGTTTGACGCACCTGAAAAACCTAATGTGATATCCGCTCCAATGCAAAAACATGGTCATAATGTCCATGCTGTTGTAGAAGATCTTTATGTTGCTGCTGTTGATGACTTAATTACTCCGTTACCAATGATCAAGATGAATCTGTTGAAAGCCGAGATTTTCCCAGGCTGTGAAAAAGATTGTTACCTTTGTTCGACCTTGCAATTCGACTGTTCGTTATTGAAGTTAGGCATCCAACGCCTAATGGATAATTAAGGAATCCTCTTCAAGAAAACTCCTATTACTCCTGTTACTCCTGTTACTCCAATCAACGATGTTGCTATAATCACCATTTCCGACAATCTTTCCAAGGACTCCAAAAGACTTGTTAAGATTACACTCGATCCAAAGTTTGTACCTCTAAAGATAACAATGTCGGGGCCTATCCCATACAAGTCCAACAAGATAATACCATGGAATTATGGAGGAGAGATCTTCTACCATGGTGTTAAGCAGATTGAATCAGTTGAAGAAGATTCCGCTGAAGAAACTCCTAACATAGGAAATATCGCTGGGACGAGTAAGATCACCCGCAGCGGAAGAATTTTATCTCCGGAGATTGCTCCTCCAAGGGAAATCTTCGGACCCTCAAATGCTCCTAAGGTTACTCCTGTGCCAGTCAAGATATCTGTGCGAAGTCCAGTTATTGAAGAAATTGTTACTCCCGAAGTTGTACCCTCTACTGTTACTACTGATAAAGGTAAGGGGACCCAAGAAGCGCCCGTCAAGACGAGGGCTCAGCCTTTGGTAATCCCCGAGACCACTCAAAAGGAAATGGAGGAGATTTTAAAAATAATTAAGAAAAGCGACTATAATGTCGTAGAACAACTGGGGCAAACCCCTTCAAAAATCTCTATGCTGGCCCTATTGCTCTGTTCCGAAGCTCATGCCAAAGCCTTGATGAAATTACTGAAGACGGCCCATGTGCCTCAAGAAACCTCCGCGGACTAGTTCCAGGAGTGTGTAGCCAGCCTAACCGCCGACAATGGTCTTGGTTTCTCCGATGCCGATCTAACATCTAAGGGGAGAAAGCATAATGACATGCTGCATGTCTCGGTGGAATGCAGAGGGACCACACTTGATCACGTTCTGGTTGATACCGGGTCGTCTTTAAATGTCTTGCCTAAGAAAGCGTTGGACAGATTGGACTGTGAAGGTTTGACCTTAAAGCCCAGCAATATCATTGTAAGAGCCTTTGATGGTTCTAAGCGGATGGTCCACGGGGAGGTGGACATCCCAATTAAAGTGGGTACTGAATTCATCATGCTGGGGCCATTACATCTACTCTGCATCAAAAGCTTAAGTACCCAGTCCAAGGAAAAATTGTGACAGTTCGTGGCGAGGAGGAGTATATGATAAGCCATCTGAATTCATTCGGCTATGTTGAATTATATGGTGAATTCATCGAGACCCCCTTTTAGCACTTTGAAGAGGTTTCTCCTGAAATTGTGGTAGCCAAGACAATGACTTCTGTGCCCATCATTACCAAACCTGTGTCCCGAATGTTATCCCTTAAAGATGTGAAGGCTGTGATCAAGGAAGGAGGAAGCACAGTATGGGGTCAACTGCCATATTTTCCTTACAAGGCAGATAAGTTCGGCTTGGGTTTCACTGCTGCTAGTCAAAAGGCTGTGCGTCGCTCCCGGGATGGAGGACCGCCATTGAAAACCACTCATCATGGAGTTCATGCTTTAGAGGATGATGAAGAAGAAAGCAATTTGGAAGACTGGATCTTTCCAACTATTGAAGGAGGACTGAACAACCAAGAAGCGAAAGACTTCGTTCCCATTACTTTCATCAATCAGTAATTTATCTTTTGAACATTTTCTGTTGGTCTGTAATAATTTTTAAACAATTCGTACACTTTTTGCCTTATGCCTTACCCGGGGCATATAGTTCCATTTGTAAGGGCTTGATTTTTCATCTTCATATGCCATTTTAATGAATCACGGACATTTTCATATATAAACTTTTGTGTTCATTTTCTTTCTTTTTACATTTTATTTGTTTAAAGGTGGCTATCCCTTACACACACACACGCTTACAAATGCAGGTACCCATCCACTCCGGATTCCATGGGTAACAATTCTGCTATGGCCTTCAGTAACTCTGAAGATCTGGTCAATCATGCCGAATACGAAGGTGATGAAGACTGTGAAGTGCCTGGAGAATTGGCTAGACTTTTGCAACAAGAAGAAAGGGCTATTCTACCTCAAGAGGAATTGTTAGAGACTATCAACTTGGGAACAAAGGAAGAAAGAAAAGAGGTTAAAGTGGGTGCCAACCTAGAGCCAAGTGTCAAAGAGCGTCTAGTTCAGCTGTTGAATGAATATGTTGAGATCTTCGCCTGGTCCTACGAAGACATGCCGGGACTGGATACAGATATCGTGGTTCACCGTCTCCCTACAAGAGAAGACTGTTCACCAATCAAACAAAAAGTCCGCCGAATGAGGCCCGACATGTCCGAAAAGATCAAAGCTGAAGTGATGAAGCAGTTCAATGATGGCTTTCTGGCTGTTACTTCCTATCCATAATGGGTTGCTAACATTGTGCCCATACATAAGAAGGACGGAAAAGTCAGAATGTGCATGGATTACAGAGACTTAAACAGGGCTAGCCCTAAAGATGATTTTCCAACTCCGCACATTGACATCTTGGTTGACAACACAGCTCAGCACAAAGTATTTTCTTTCATGGATGGATTTTCAGGGTATAACCAGATTAAAATGGCCCCTGAAGATATGGAGAAAACTACTTTTATTACGCAGTGGGGTACCTTCTGCTATAAAGTGATGCCATTCGGACTGAAGAATGTCGGGGAAACCTATCAGCACGTGATGGTAGCTTTGTTTCATGACATGATACATCATGAGATTGAAGTCTACGTAGACGATATGATAGCCCGTTCACAGACAGAAGAAGAACACTTCGACCATCTGCAAAAGCTGTTTGTCAGGTTAAAGGAATATAAGCTCAGACTGAACCCTAGCAAGTGCACTTTTGGAGTCAGGTTCGGTAAACTTTTGGGATTCATCGTCAGTAACAAAGGCATCGAGGTTGATCCTTCCAAGGTCAAAGCTATACCAGAAATTCCTGCCCCTCGCACTGAAAAGGAGGTCAGAGGTTTCTTGGGACGCCTAAACTACATTGCAAGGTTCATCTCTCACCTAACATCTACCTGTGAACCAATCTTCAAGCTGTTGAAGAAAGATCAGGTGGTTAAATGGAATGGTGACTGTCAAGTTGCTTTCAATAAAATCAAGGAGTATTTGCTGGAACCTCCTATCTTGATGCCACCCGTCGAAGGAAGGCCATTAATCATGTATCTGACTGTCCTGGAGAATTCAATGAGGTGCGTACTGGGCCAACATGACGAGTCTGGCCGAAAAGATCATGCCATTTATTACCTTAGCAAAAAGTTTACTGACTGTGAGACTCGCTACTCACTGCTTGAGAAAACTTGCTGCGCTTTGGCATGGGCTGCTCGCCGGCTAAGTAGTATATGTTGACACATACCAATTTATTAATCTCTAAGATGGATCCGATCAAGTACATCTTCGAGAAGACTGCTTTATCTGGAAGAATCGCTAGATGGCAGATGATCCTCACCGAATATGATATACAATACACAACCCAAAAAGCCATAAAGGGGAGTGTGCTAGCCGATCATCTGGCCCATCAAGCTGTCGAAGATTACCAATCCATGAGGTTTGACTTTCCCGACGAGGATATCATGACTTTGAGCAACATTGAAGAAAACAGACCGTATGACGGACCTGAACAAGGATCCCGATGGACTCTGTACTTTGATGGTGCCTCTATTGCACTTGGAAACGGTATCGGTGCAATACTTATTTCTCCACAAGGTTGCCATACACCTTTCACCGCTAGACTCTGTTTCAGTTGCACCAACAACATGGCCGAGTATGAAGCTTGTATCTTTGGTCTCAAGGATGCTATTGACTTGGGAATCAAATCTCTGATTGTATTTGGGGACTCAGCTTTGGTTATCAGTCAAATCAAAGGAGAGTGGGATACTAAACACCCTAACCTCATCCCTTACAAAGAATATGTCTTGACATTGTTACCACATTTCGAGCAGATTACCTTCGAGCACTTCCCGCGAGAAGAGAATCAGTTGGCAGATGCGCTAGCTACAATGTCATCCATGTTTAAACTTAACTGGGATAATGAGGCACCTTAAATCACCATCGAACGAATGGACGAACCTGCACATTGTCACGAGATTAATACCGAAGAAGTGGTGGACCGGCCGTGGTTTCATGACGTCAAAAGGTATCTCGAAGCACAAGAATACCCTGAAGGAGCCTCATTCAATGACAAAAAGTTCTTAAGGAGATTCGCGGCCAAGTTCTTCCTGAGCAATGGTATCCTATACAAGCGCAATCTTGATTGTGTCCTACTCCGTTGTGTGGACAAGGTTGAAGCTGAGCAGATCATGGCTGAACTACATAATGGCACCTTTGGCACCTACTCAAGCGGTCATACGATGGCTAAAAAGATTCTACGGGCAGGCTATTACTGGTATACCATGGAAGCTGACTGTCATCAATATTCCCGTACGTGTCACAAATGCCAAATCTATACTGATAAGATACATATTTCTCCAGTTCCTCTCAATGTCCTAATAGCTCATTGGTCATTCGCAATGTGGAGTATCGACATGATTGGAGAGATCAAGCCTACGGCATCCAATGGACACCGCTTCATCCTGGTGGCCATTGATTACTTTACCAAGTGGGTCGAAGCAGCTTCATTCGCCTCTGTCACAAAGAATGTGGTTTCCCGCTTCATCAAGCAGAACCTCATATGCCGGCATGGTATCCTCGACAGGATCATCACGGATAATGGTACAAACCTGAACAACACTATGATCACCGCTCTGTGCGAGCAGTTCAAGATTCAACATCACAATTCATCTCCCTATCGACCAAAGATGAACGGTGTTGTCGAAGCTGCGAACAAAAATATCAAGATGATCATTCAAAAAATGACAGTTACCTACAAAGACTGGCATGAGATGTTACTGTTTGCTCTGCACGGGTATCGTACCACGGTACGCACTTCAACTGGGGCAACGCCCTATTCTTTGGTATACGACATGGAAGTTGTTTTACCCATCGAGGTTCAGATTCCCTCCTTGAGAATCATGAAAGATGCTGGTTTGAGTGAAGACGATTGGATTCAGACCCGGCTTGATCAACTTAACTTGATTGACGAAAAGCGACTTACTGTTGTTTGCCATGGTCAGGCGTATCAGAAATGTATGATCAAAGCCTTCAACAAGAAAGTCAGTGACAAGTATATCAAGTCAGGGACCTTGTAATCAAGCGGATCATCTTGCCGCAAAGTTATCCCAGGGGAAAATGGACTCCTACTTACGAAGGACCATTTGTGATCAAAAACATCTTTTCTGGTGGGGTAATGTTCCTGACCACCATGGACGACTATGTCTGTGTTCACAGGGTGCGGGAAATCTTCGCCATCTATAGTGGTTAACATCACAGTATCGCCCAAGAATACTTTTTTAACAACAAATGGTCATTCGTAAGTGGGAGTCCATTTTCCCCTGGGATTGCCTTGTGGTAGAATGATGCACTTTATCACTAAGTCTCCAACCTGGTATACCCAATGCTTGATCTTTTTGTTGAAAGCTTTGATCATGCGCTTCTGGTACATCTCACCATGATAGACAACAACCAACCTCTTCTCGTTAATCAAGTTCAACTGATCCAACTTAGTCTAAATCCATTTGTCTTCGTCTAAGTTTGATTCTTTCATAATCCTTAGAGAAGGAATCTGAACTTCGACAGGCAAGACAACTTCCATGCCATAGGCTAGGGAGAATGGGGTTGCCCCAGTTGATGTTCGCGCCGAAGTACGGTAGCCATGAAGAGAAAAAGGTAACATCTCATGTCAATCTTTATAGGTCATAACCATATTTTGCACAATCTTCTTTATATTCTTGTTGGCAGCTTCCATTGTGCCATTCCTCTTAGGTTTGTATGGAGAAGAGTTGTGATGCTTGATCTTGAACTGCATGCAGAGTTCGGTGATCATAAAGTTGTTGAGGTTGGTACCATTGTTAGTGAGATTCTCTCAGGGATACCGTACTGGCATATGAGGTTGTGCTTGATGAACTGTGCCACGACGTTCTTGGTAACTGAGGCAAATGAAGCTGCTTCAACCCACTCGGTAAAGTAGTCAATGGCGACAGGAATGAAATGGTGTCTGTGATCGGTGGATCTGGAACTGACTGTTTAACGCTGGTTCGCGAAATGTCGCGGAAGCAAGAGTCGCCACCGTCTTTTATTTTCTCCAAATGGAAAGGACAAAAGCACAGAAAAATTCCTTAAAGAGATTGCTCTCGGTTCGGGAGGTAGATTATAGAAAGGGAAGGTGTTAGCACCCTTTCTATCCATGGTTATCCATGGGCTCTTAGATACTTGCTCATTTGTGTTTTCAAAAATGGTTTGTTTGCTTTTCAACTGTGGGTTTTAAAAAGTTTCTTTGAAAATTTCAGTTCGACTCTTGTATCGGTCCTCAAGAGTGTTTGAAAAATTGCTTTCGAAAGCTTTTTGAAAATGTGTTGGTGTGAAAAGTATTTTTTGAATTTGTTTTGAATTTAGAGCAAGTATCTAGATTCGTCTACCTACCCTAAGGAATTCGTCTGTGTAAATGTCCTTTAAAGTAGTGCCATCCCACCATTGAGAGGTAGGTAGCACCACCGTTGGAGGTATTCGGGTCAATTCGAGGTTCGGGACATGGTGATCACCAGAGCAATAGGAAGACACCTTAGAAGCTACCCTCATGCCAGGTTCCCGGATCATGAGGACTTACTAAGACATCCTCTACTCGACGATCACCTTTCGAGGCAAGGCAACAGTGAGGCGTACCCTAGGGGTGGTGTGTGCGATTTGTGTGTCGTTTTCATTTGCATTTATCTTGTCATGTTATTGGTGTTCTACGCTTATTTTTATTTTTGTCCATACATTCTTTCATGCCTTTATTTAACAGTTAAAAATATTGCGGGAAAGTAAAAGTTTCTAAGCTATTACAACAGGCGCGGGTCCACATCGCCAAAATTTCTCGAACCCGATTTGACAGAAAAATAAAGAAAGTAAAGAAAATAAAGAATTAAAAAGTGCGACAGATTAATTACAAGGCTTCGGGAGAGATACATAAATATTTAAACGAAATAAAATAAATACGCGAATTAATAAGAATTAAAAACGAGGGCGTTGGACCCTTTTTGCAAAATTAAATTAAATGGTGACATTAATTAAAAAAGGAAAGGAAATTGCTTTTTTTGGTATTTTTATGATTTTTTAGGATTTTAATGAAAAAGAATTAAATGTAATTAAACCTAATTCTAGTTGTTTTTAATTTATTAAAAAAAAGAAGATTAAAACCTAATATTAACCCTAATTAATTTACATGCAAATTTAATTATAAAAATAAATATTTAATTATTATGGAATAAAAATAAAAAAAAGATGAAATTTAATTAAACCCTAGTTCTATATTTTTTAGATTTTTATTAAAAGAGTTAAAATTAAAACCTAATTTAAGACTAGTTTAATTACATGCAATTATTTACAAAATATTATTAAATAAAATGTTTATTATTTTATTTTTATCTTTCTGATTTTTTTATTGTTTTGTGTTTTTATGGAAAAACAAAAAAATAATTAATTAAAAAAAGCACAATAATTAAAAGAAAGAAAGAAAAAAAAACAAAAGAGAAAGAATGTAAAAAATGCAAACCTAGGGGGTTCAGACCCCAAATAGGAGGTGAGGCCTTTAGCAATCTGGCCCATTTAAATTCCTGGCCTTGGAGACTTTTTCATTCACGTGCAGAAGCGTTGACCAGGGTCCACTGTACTCTCCAGATTATGGCCTTTGATTTGATGACATTGGACGCGTGGATGGTTTGATCATGAAGGTGTATGATGGTCTTTGCTATGGAAACTGCATATAATTATGAATTGAAAAATAATGTGAAAGGAAGTGAGGACCTGGGGCTCGAACCCAGGTCATTAACATTACCAGCCAACACGTATGCCACTAAGCCACTTCGTTCATCTGTAAATTAATATAATAAACAAACATAATAAAACAAACGCGTTAATGTTTCCTTTTTTCGCGTGAACTTTTGAATTGACCAATCAGCTTATGCCACCGAACCATCTTCTTCGTTGTGTTTTATTTTTTCCTGAAACAAGAACAAACTAGCAACGGTTTTCAAACGTTGCCATAGGTGCCATAGAAGAAAATAGCGAATAGGCCATAAGGCCTCATAAATTGAGCGCGATGATGCCATTGTTTTCGTCCAAACGCACTGATCATGACCATGGCATCGTGGTAGGCTAATTTTACACTATTTGAAAACGCCCAATTCACAGTCCTGAAAACCCTAGAATTTGATAATGGTGAAATCGTATATAGCTTGCAAAAACTCAATCAAGATAGATGGTTAGCTTCAGAATCACACAAGGAATATGAATCAACAATTAAAATGCCATGAAAATGCATAGATGTTAAAACACGATTATGAAAAAAAGTGGAAAAGTGTGACTTCTGTACAATGATTCAAAGGGTTATGTTTGATGTTTTTGATCCAGGAAGATTGCTTGAGGTCCTAGGAGTGCAATGGGATGAAAATTTCGCCTTGAATCATCCTGCAAAGGTGTTTTCAGAATTGGAATATTTTGACTAATTTCAAGCTTTGCTTTCCAGATTCTTGAGCAGCTGCGTGGTTTTTTGAATTAGGGTTGTGATCTATGTATAAGTAAGAGTGAATTAGGTCAAGAATTCTGATCAAAATCCATGCATTGATGGTTTATGAGATTTGATTTTCTTCAAGATTTTTTTCAATCTTTTTCCATGCTATTTGATACCAAATCATGCCAAAACTTTCCCTAATTGATCATGCACGAATTTGAGTGTCCAATGAGAATAATTTCTGCACAAAAAGATTTTATTTCATTAGTTTTGTATTTTTCATGCATTTTATTTAATTAAATGAATTATAAATGATAAAAAATCCAAATAAATAAATAAAAATGGAGAGAAACTTCCCTTTGGGCCTAATGGTCGTGCACATGCTTGGGATAATGAATTATGGAAGAAAAATAGGCCCATTAGCAATTTTAGGTCATTTGAATTAATGTTGACTTTTCAAAATATCCAAAAATTTCCCAACTTCCACAAGGCATAACTTGCTCCATTTTCAAGCTTTCCTCATGTTCTTGGACATTTTGGAAAGGTCTTTGAGTCCTCTAACCAATGCCTTTGGTCCCATGTCATTTTGATTTACCAATCTCAAGTTATGGCCTTTGACTTAAAGTCCCTTTTTGTTGACTTTTGAAAATGACCTATAATGTTGAAATTGATAACTTTTTGTGAGAGCATTTCTTGGACTTGAAGTATGAAGATGAGTTGTAGGAAATGTCTTTCTCTTCAAAATGAGCTTTGGATGGAATTTTTCTGATACTCCATGTGAAAGTTATGCCCTGGTCAATTTACAGTTGACTTTTTCAACTGTCCAAATAAGGAAACTTTTGCATCTTGATGATTTTTTGAGCCAAACTTTGAGAATCATGATCAAGCATTGATCAAATGATGTTTGTGGCTTCAAAATGATATGTTGACCAAAAATTTGAACTTTTGACTGTCAAATGACCATTCTGCCCCTACAGTTGACTGTAGTGCAATTAGGGTTTTTGACTGTGCAGTTTTGTGCTGAAAGTCTTGAAACTTGATATGAGGATGCTTGACCATATTTGTAGGCATATGGGACTTGATTGGACCTTTGGAAACTTCATTTTCTTGATCAGAATCAAAACCCTAATTTTGATTGTTTAGGAAGTCCTTGCATTGTGCAACCCTTGGGGAATTTTGTAGCTTGACTTGGCAATTTCTTGAAGAATATGGGAGGGAAAATTTTGGGGTACAACAGTTGCCCCTGTTCAATCTTCTTAGACCTGAGGATGCAGATTGGCTGACGTGCCTTTCGTAATCCGAGGGTAGAAGATGATTGAACACTAGAGTGCCCAGAAATTTGCACTCACATAGAAGCAGTGTGATGGAAATGGGCTTATAGATGCCATTTGGAGATTGATGGATAGGATGATGGGCTTATAGATGCCATCTGGATGTTGATCGCATAAGAGATTCCTTAGCGAGAACTTGCGTACCTGCAAAAGAAAAAATGAGTACCTGACATGTTGCAGGAGCTGGTTTTCAGATGCTTTGTATAAATGTGTCCTGACTGGTTACAGGAGCTGGATCTGGAGCTTCAAAAGATGATGAATAAACCAGGGGTGGTTACTACCTCAGCAGGAATGGTGAGAGAACCTTGGGTGACTTTAACTTCAACAACGCACGTTGAGAAAATCTTGGTGGGAATTACCATCTTCGCAGTATCGGGAAGAGAACCAATAGGCAATTATAATCTCAAAAGCGGACGTTTGAGAAGAACCTGGAATGGAATTATCATCTCACGCACCGTCGGGGGGAGAACCATAGGAAATTATAATCTCAAAAGCGAACGTTTGAGAAAAACCTGGGATGGAATTATCATCTCACGCACCGTCGGGGAGAGAACCATAGGAAATTATAATCTCAAAAGCGAACGTTTGAGAAAAACCTGGGATGGAATTATCATCTCACGCACCGTCGGGGAGAGAACCATAGGAAATTATAATCTCAAAAGCGGACGTCTGAGAAAAACCTGGGTTGGAATTATCATCTCACGCACCGTCGGGGAGAGAACCATAGGCAATTACAATCTCAAAAGCGGACGTTTGAGAAAAACCTGGGATGGAATTATCACCTCACGCATCGTCGGGGAGGGAACCATAGGAAATTATAATCTCAAAAGCGGACGTCTGAGAAAAACCTGGGCTGGAATTATCACCTCATGCACCGTCGGGGAGGGAACCATAGAAAATTATAATCTCAAAAGCGGACGTCTGAGAAAAACCTGGAATGGAATTATCATCTCACGCACCGTTGGGGAGAGAACCATAGGAAATTATAATCTCAAAAGCGGACGTTTGAGAAAAACCTGGGCTGGAATTATCATCTCACGCACCTTCGGGGAGAGAACCATAGGAAATTATAATCTCAAAAGCGGACGTCTGAGAAAAACCTGGGATGGAATTATCATCTCACGCACCGTCGGGGAGAGAACCATAGGAAATTATAATCTCAAAAGCGGACGTCTGAGAAAAACCTGGGATGGAATTATCATCTCACGCACCGTCGGGGAGGGAACCATAGGAAATTATAATCTCAAAAGCGGACGTTTGAGAAAAACCTGGGCTGGAATTATCATCTCACGCACCTTCGGGGAGGGAACCATAGGAAATTATAATCTCAAAAGCGGACGTCTGAGAAAAACCTGGGATAGAATTATCATCTCACGCACCGTCGGGGAGAGAACCATAGGAAATTATAATCTCAAAAGCGGACGTTTGAGAAAAACCTGGGATGGAATTATCACCTCACGCACCGTCGGGGAGGGAACCATAGGAAATTATAATCTCAAAAGCGGACGTCTGAGAAAAACCTGGGATGGAATTATCACCTCACGCACCGTCGGGGAGGGAACCATAGGAAATTATAATCTCAAAAGCGGACGTTTGAGAAAAACCTGAGATAACTTCTACTGAGTCTTCATCAGAAAAATTTGTTGGGAGTCGATTTAGCTGGACTAGAGAAGGCCTTGGACTGGATAAGAAATCTTTGGAGTTGATTAACTGAACCGGTCTAGGTCTTGAAATATGATTGAGAATTTAACTGCATCTTTCCTGAAAGGTAAAGGTCAGTCATATGCCATGCATGATATGGACCAAGCAATGATGTTCTCAACATAAATGAGATTTGTATGATATGATGCGTCTATGCATGCTATAATGATGTATGTGATGTTTATGTATGCTTTCGTCTAGGAAAGTAAATCCTTGACGGGTGCCGGGAAGTCACTCCTGGGCTGATGTTGAAGAATAAGCTTTTACTCCTGCTAGGGATGATAACTGCAAGAATACCGGTAGGAGAAGATGACTCCGTTGAGGAATAAACTTGGCAAATGGAAGATTCTGCGGGGAGAAAAATACTCTAGCGACCATGCTGGGGAGCGATACTCTGTGGGGAGAGATATACTTTGCTGAGTTGATAATAATTTGCTGGGGACATCCTTGTTGTATTGGAAGTGCTAATAGACTTCGCTGGGGATAAGAAGAATGTATTGACGACGACCTTTCCGTGGCTTTTGGCTGAGGATAACCCAGTTATATCCTGTTAAGGAAATAACTCTTTAAATAAAGCCGGACGACGCGTTCGTGCTCTGCGAGGGATAAGCTTCCAGAATCTACTGGGGGTAAGCTTACTGCTTGGGGAGATGAATTCCAACTTTCCTTGGGAACTAGATTGGACTCTCCTGGGGAAGTTTTGACTGCGGGGAAGTGATTCCTTCGAATGTTTGATATACCGCCGGGGAACAATCTTTAGACCAAGACTGCCGGGGATGTCTGTTAAGAGTGCATATATGCTGCTGGGGAATGTTGAGATCTGCTGGAGAATACCCAAATTCCTTAAGGTTTGATTGTATAGCTTTATTTGGAGAGAGTATTGCTGACTTGCTGGCTCACTCTCTGGGGAATTGAGATATCTGGTTATGTTCTTCAGCTGAACCTACCTTGGTACCTTGGAGGATAGAACAATTAGATTGCTTGGGCAACTCATTATTGCCCCTGTTTCTGAGGTGGGAGAGGAAGACCTATGAGGTGCTGATAGTCGTTGATGGGCAAACCTTCTTCTGGTAGGCAGGTGACAGGATGGTAGGACATAGTCGTACGCTTTAATCCCTAACTTTTGCCTGGACCGCCCTTTCGGGTTTTCAGTCCACCGGGATACCCATTTTTGCCCAAGCCGCCTTTTCAGGTTTTCGACTTGCCGGGTGTACAGATTTTTTCATTTCATCCCTTCATTTTGCCCGAACCCTTTTGGTTCGCCGGGAAGCCCTTATTTTTGCCTAGGTACGTCGACCTAGCGGGTCTTTGATTTTGCGTAGTATCTTTTCGACTATGTCCATGTTTTCAGAATGTAGGGAGTTGCCCCTGTTAGAAGTGTTTTGTCATGCCACCAGAAGGTGTTTGATCAGGCCAGATTCGTTGTTGAAATGCCCCAAGTGACTCAGGAGGAGATTTGCCCCAGGCTATTTGGCCTTTGAGAGATTCTCCGAATCTTGATTGGATTGCCCCAGATGATGGACCATGATCATGTCGTGCCCCTTGGTTGGAAGTACTTCTGTTCATTAGGCATTCGTCGTGCGAATTTCTATGTTGTTCAAACAAAAAGTCATATGCAAACAAAGTCATGTTAAAAAATGCAAAGCTTATGTCTGTCTTGAAGATTTTGAAAATGCATTCTTTTTTTCATAAAACAAGTGAATGTTTGTAAAACGTGATGTCAACTTGTTATTTTTACTATAGGCCTTAAGGAGTCAGGATACCTTTCGTAACAGTATGCTTTCGAACTAACCCATGCTTCAGCTAGGACTTTTAAGGGTTATAACGTGGCTTGGTTCACGGTTTAAGAAACAAAGGATAAAGGCTCAAATTTTATTTGTACCCACCCGCTCTTCGTGATGTTCTCCAAACCTAAACTCAGTTGATCATATGTTAGACCTTGTTTGAGTCTTTGCTCTGATTTTCCGGTGATGATTCAGATGTTGATAACTTATTTTAAATAGGCAGTCATTCCTTTTTTGTTGAGGGTTTGTAAGACCTCTTTCTTGTCTGTTTTTTTGTTATCCCTTTCTTTTTTGCCTGAACTGTTTTCTTTTGTGGAATTACAGTCAGCGGGATGCCCCAGTTTCGTAAGTCCCTTTTATAGGTTTTGACTTTTTGGGCTTTTCATTTATGAACCTTTTCTTTTTTGATAATGACTGCCTGTCTTCACGATTGTTCGGAACCATCACTGTCTTTTGTTTTTTTGGAAAAACTCATTCGGTGCCATTCGTTATGCACTTGGATGAACTGAGAGACTACCCTGCCCCAGGTTATGATTAAGGGTTTTAAATTTCGAAAAGAAAAACTCCTACTTATTTGGCTCAGAGGGGTTGACGAGGGATTATCATCCTTATAACTCCAGTGTTTAGGAATTGAAACAATGCCTGTACCTCATCAGCGGGGTCTGTTCAGAAGCATACTGTACATCGTGGTATCGTTTTCGTCATCCTCCCTCAAGAGGCTTAGAATTATTAATTGAGAGTTGACATCAAAAAATGAAAGCAGTTTGAGTATAGCGAATGAGAATATATTGCTTCAAAACAGACATATGCGATGCATTGATGAAATAACAACGTTTAACATGAATAAATGTTTGAACAATCAAAAGAACCAACTTGAAATTTCTAATAAACAAAAGTCTTCTCATCTCAGGGCTTGTTACTTCAAATGGTGAACCCTGTAAGGATGGTAGAAGCACTCAGCCTGACCCACTTGGGTGAAATCCACTACTCCTTCATTAATCAGATCCTGGACTTTGTTCTTCAGAGCCCAGCAGTCGGCAGTGTCATGTCCCGGACTATCAGAGTGGTATGCACATCTTTTATTGGGATGATAGTTAGGAGCAGAGATATTGGGGTTCCGGGGAGGAGCCCTTAATGTGATCAGGTTCAATCTCAACAGGCGTTGTAAAGCTTGAAACAGCGACATATTGAGCGGGGTGAACTGCCTCCTAGGCTTGTCTGTCTGAAGCTGGTGAAGTTGCTGCTGAATTTGCGACACTGGAGCCATTTGAGGAGCTCTCCCCTTATCTCCTTGTCTCAAAGATGATGGAATGATGACTGGCTCTTTACCTTTAGATGTTTGCCCCAGTTGGTTACCCTAAAGCAGTTGGTTGATGAGAATTCCGAGCTCTTCTTGTCTTTGAGCTAAACCTTGAATGGCAGTCCCCTGCCCCAGCATCTGGGCTCTCACTGCATCCACTTCAGCTTGCAGATGTTTCGGTCGTTCGTCCTCAGCGCTGTTCCTGACCAAAGTCTCCATGAGAAGTGTTTTTAGCTCCTCCTGCCCCTTGGATAGATTCAGGAGGATTTCCCCGAACCGAGTCTCTTGAGCCAGAAGGTCCTGGTTATCTTGTTGGGAAGCCATTGGTGAAATAAACAGCGAGAAAGGTAAGTGACCTGCAACAAAGGTACCTGCAATGCAATGATATGTATGATATGCATGTAATGTTTCCAAGGACCTCGCGGGGTAAACAAGAAAATTGTTAGTATTTGGGACCCAATAGCTTGATTGAAAGAACTTCATATTTGTTGAGAGTCCTTCTTCAAGGGTCAAAGGCTCACCATATCCAGTGGGTCATAGCCCCGGACCTTAGTCATCATGTCTAGTTTTGATTTCCAAACAACCTTGGTTAAGGGAACCTTCTTCAAGAGTCAGAGCTCACCATATCAAGTGGGTCATAGCCCCTGACTACCTTGGCTAGAGGAAAATAAATCCTCTTTGCCCCTTGCTAGATATTTGATTCATCCTGACCTGCATCACAAGCCCTTGAGATCCTTGAAATGGGTTAGGATATATGCAATGGTATGATGTCATGATGCATGGGGTAATATAGATAAACCCTGTTATGAGCCCTTATTAAGGACTGCAAACCAAAACCTGCAAGAAACTTAGTAAACCTGTCATGAGTCCCAATTAAGGACTAAAACAAACCCTGCAAGAAACTTGGTAAACCTTGTTATGAGTCCTGGTTAAGGACTAAAACGAAAACCTGTAGGAAATTCAGTAGACCCTGTTATGAGTCCTAGTTAAGGACTATAAACAAAACCTGCAAGCAAACTCAGTAAACCTGCCATGAGTCCTAATTAAGGACTATGGACAAAACCTGCAAAAACTTAGCAAACCCTGCTATGAGTCCCCATTAAGGACTATAAGCCAACCCTGCAAGTAATTCCTGTGTTAGATAACAAGCACGCAAATAGTCAAGTACGAAGGCACACAAGTCACACAAGAGAAGCCCTTAGAGTTTAAGGCCAGCATGAGGTCT
Source organism: Vicia faba (assembly GCA_948472305.1). Lineage (NCBI taxonomy): Eukaryota > Viridiplantae > Streptophyta > Magnoliopsida > Fabales > Fabaceae > Vicia > Vicia faba. Next base: position 103,268 of record CATIWC010001473.1, read on the forward strand.
GGGTATTACCCTCTTGAAGTTGGTGGGTTCAACCTGTCCTATCAAAGTAACCGAGTTCTAAGGTTCCCAATATCACGGGATTGCTTTCATTGTTCATCGTTTCGATTTAGCCACTGAACTGGAGACCGAAATATTCCAGGAAAGCAACCCTCACTTGGGTGTAGTATTGAGTATCAACCAACCTCGGACTGCACCAAAGTCAGTTATCTCACTACCCTAAAGAGGCCAAGATAGTTCAATTAAGGTTCCTAAGGTCTGTTGATTCTTCACGACACCACACGGAGGCCCCGTACTCTCCTTGACTGAACTCAAGGGTTACCGGTACACACCAAAGTGCCACATCAACGTAGCAGACTGTTTCAACCATGTCGGTATACCCCGCACAGTTCCCTCACAGCCTTGTTGCTACTTTCTAAGAAGGTATCCCCCAGATCCGGGTTAGGATCTATAGAACTCCCAAGCAACCCACAATTTAAAGCACACAAGGAAAACAATTGAAAACACAGTTATGAACTAGCCCTAAGGTACACCTCACTTTATAAGTTTAGTCCCCAGCAGAGTCGCCAGTTCTGTGATCGGTGGATCTGGAACTGACTGTTTAACGCTGGTTCGCGAAATGTCGCGGAAGCAAGAGTCGCCACCGTCTTTTATTTTCTCCAAATGGAAAGGACAAAAGCACAGAAAATTCCTTAAAGAGATTGCTCTCGGTTCGGGAGGTAGATTATAGAAAGGGAAGGTGTTAGCACCCTTTCTATCCATGGTTATCCATGGGCTCTTAGATACTTGCTCATTTGTGTTTTCAAAAATGGTTTGTTTGCTTTTCAACTGTGGGTTTTAAAAAGTTTCTTTGAAAATTTCAGTTCGACTCTTGTATCGGTCCTCAAGAGTGTTTGAAAAATTGCTTTCGAAAGCTTTTTGAAAATGTGTTGGTGTGAAAAGTATTTTTTGAATTTGTTTTGAATTTAGAGCAAGTATCTAGAGTCGTCTACCTACCCTAAGGAATTCGTCTGTGTAAATGTCCTTTAAAGTAGTGCCATCCCACCATTGAGAGGTAGGTAGCACCACCGTTGGAGGTATTCGGGTCAATTCGAGGTTCGGGACATGGTGATCACCAGAGCAATAGGAAGACACCTTAGAAGCTACCCTCATGCCAGGTTCCCGGATCATGAGGACTTACTAAGACATCCTCTACTCGACGATCACCTTTCGAGGCAAGGCAACAGTGAGGCGTACCCTAGGGGTGGTGTGTGCGATTTGTGTGTCGTTTTCATTTGCATTTATCTTGTCATGTTATTGGTGTTCTACGCTTGTTTTTATTTTTGTCCATACATTCTTTCATGCCTTTATTTAACAGTTAAAAATATTGCGGGAAAGTAAAAGTTTCTAAGCTATTACAACAGGCGCGGGTCCACATCGCCAAAATTTCTCGAACCCGATTTGACAGAAAAATAAAGAAAGTAAAGAAAATAAAGAATTAAAAAGTGCGACAGATTAATTACAAGGCTTCGGGAGAGATACATAAATATTTAAACGAAATAAAATAAATACGCGAATTAATAAGAATTAAAAATGAGGGCGTTTGACCTTTTTGCAAAATTAAATTAAATGGTGACATTAATTAAAAAAGGAAAGGAAATTGTTTTTTTTGGTATTTTTATGTTTTTTTAGGATTTTAATGAAAAAGAATTAAATGTAATTAAACCTAATTCTAGTTGTTTTTAATTTATTAAAAAAAAGAAGATTAAAACCTAATATTAACCCTAATTAATTTACATGCAAATTTAATTATAAAAATAAATATTTAATTATTATGGAATAAAAATAAAAAAAAAGATGAAATTTAATTAAACCCTAGTTCTATATTTTTTAGATTTTTATTAAAAGAGTTAAAATTAAAACCTAATTTAAGACTAGTTTAATTACATGCAATTATTTACAAAATATTATTAAATAAAATGTTTATTATTTTATTTTTATCTTTCTGATTTTTTTTATTGTTTTGTGTTTTTATGGAAAAACAAAAAAATAATTAATTAAAAAAAGCACAATAATTAAAAGAAAGAAAGAAAAAAAAACAAAAGAGAAAGAATGTAAAAAATGCAAACCTAGGGGGTTCAGACCCCAAATAGGAGGTGAGGCCTTTAGCAATCTGGCCCATTTAAATTCCTGGCCTTGGAGACTTTTTCATTCACGTGCAGAAGCGTTGACCAGGGTCCATTGTACTCTCCAGATTATGGCCTTTGATTTGATGACATTGGACGCGTGGATGGTTTGATCATGAAGGTGTATGATGGTCTTTGCTATGGAAACTGCATATAATTATGAATTGAAAAATAATGTGAAAGGAAGTGAGGACCTGGGGCTCGAACCCAGGTCATTAACATTACCAGCCAACACGTATGCCACTAAGCCACTTCGTTCATCTGTAAATTAATATAATAAACAAACATAATAAAACAAACGCGTTAATGTTTCCTTTTTTCGCGCGAACTTTTGAATTGACCAATCAGCTTATGCCACCGAACCATCTTCTTCGTTGTGTTTTATTTTTTCCTGAAACAAGAACAAACTAGCAACGGTTTTCAAACGTTGCCATAGGTGCCATAGAAGAAAATAGCGAATAGGCCATAAGGCCTCATAAATTGAGCGCGATGATGCCATTGTTTTCGTCCAAATGCACTGATCATGACCATGGCATCGTGGTAGGCTAATTTTACACTATTTGAAAACGCCCAATTCACAGTCCTGAAAACCCTAGAATTTGATAATGGTGAAATCGTATATAGCTTGCAAAAACTCAATCAAGATAGATGGTTAGCTTCAGAATCACACAAGGAATATGAATCAACAATTAAAATGCCATGAAAATGCATAGATGTTAAAACACGATTATGAAAAAAAAGTGGAAAAGTGTGACTTCTGTACAATGATTCAAAGGGTTATGTTTGATGTTTTTGATCCAGGAAGATTGCTTGAGGTCCTAGGAGTGCAATGGGATGAAAATTTCGCCTTGAATCGTCCTGCAAAGGTGTTTTCAGAATTGGAATTTTTTGACTAATTTCAAGCTTTGCTTTCCAGATTCTTGAGCAGCTGCGTGGTTTTTTGAATTAGGGTTGTGATCTATGTATAAGTAAGAGTGAATTAGGTCAAGAATTCTGATCAAAATCCATGCATTGATGGTTTATGAGATTTGATTTTCTTCAAGATTTTTTTCAATCTTTTTCCATGCTATTTGATACCAAATCATGCCAAAACTTTCCCTAATTGATCATGCACGAATTTGAGTGTCCAATGAGAATAATTTCTGCACAAAAAGATTTTATTTCATTAGTTTTGTATTTTTCATGCATTTTATTTAATTAAATGAATTATAAATGATAAAAAATCCAAATAAATAAATAAAAATGGAGAGAAACTTCCCTTTGGGCCTAATGGTCGTGCACATGCTTGGGATAATGAATTATGGAAGAAAAATAGGCCCATTAGCAATTTTAGGTCATTTGAATTAATGTTGACTTTTCAAAATATCCAAAAATTTCCCAACTTCCACAAGGCATAACTTGCTCAATTTTCAAGCTTTGCTCATGTTCTTGGACATTTTGGAAAGGTCTTTGAGTCCTCTAACCAATGCATTTAGTCCCATGTCATTTTGATTTACCAATCTCAAGTTATGGCCTTTGACTTAAAGTCCCTTTTTGTTGACTTTTGAAAATGACCTATAATGTTGAAATTGATAACTTTTTGTGAGAGCATTTCTTGGACTTGAAGTATGAAGATGCGTTGTAGGAAATGTCTTTCTATTCAAAATGAGCTTTGGATGGAATTTTTCTGATACTCCATGTGAAAGTTATGCCCTGGTCAATTTATAGTTGACTTTTTCAGCTGTCCAAATAAGGAAACTTTTGCATCTTGATGATTTTTTGAGCCAAACTTTGAGAATCATGATCAAGCATTGATCAAATGATGTTTGTGGCTTCAAAATCATATGTTGACCAAAAATTTGAACTTTTGACTGTCAAATGACCATTTTGCCCCTACAGTTGGCTGTAGTGCAATTAGGGTTTTTGACTGTGCAGTTTTGTGCTGAAAGTCTTGAAACTTGATATGAGGATGCTTGACCATATTTGTAGGCATATGGGACTTGATTGGACCTTTGGAAACTTCATTTTCTTGATCAGAATCAAAACCCTAATTTTGATTGTTTAGGAAGTCCTTGCACTGTGCAACCCTTGGGGAATTTTGTAGCTTGACTTGGCAATTTCTTGAAGAATATGGGAGGGCAAATTTTGGGGTACAACAGTGTCCATTAGAGGCAGTAGGCTTGATCTCTCCAATCATGTTGATGCCCCACATTGCAAATGGCCAAGGAGCAGTCATGATATTCAAAGAGATTTGAGGTACATGGACCTTATCGGCATAAATTTGGCATTTATGGCAAGTCCTTGAGTGGTGATGACAATCAGTTTCTATGGTCGACCAATAGTAACCAGCTCTTAGAATCTTCTTGGCTATAGTATGTCCACTAGAGTGAGTTCCAAAGATACCCTCATGCATATCCTTCATGATCTTCTCTGCTTCTTTCTTGTCCACACAACGAAGCATAATTGAATCATGGTCGTGTTTGTATAAGATCCCATTGCTCAGGAAGAACTTGGCTGAGAATCTTCGTAGGAATTTCCTATCGTTGATTGACGCTCCCTCAGGATACTCTTGAGATTCGAGATATCTTTTCACCTCATGAAACCAAGGCTTCTCCTCTACACCATTAGTGTCAATCTCATAGTAGTGCGCTGGTTCATCAAATCTTTCGACAGTAATTCGAGGAGCTTCGTTGTCCCATCTGACCTTGAACATAGAAGACATGGTAGCTAAAGCATCTGCCAACTGATTTTCTTCCCTTGGAATTTGTTCAAAGGTAACCTCTTCAAATTACTAAGGTTAGCACAAGCTCTTTGTACGGGATAAGATTTGGATGTTTTGTATCCCACTCTCCTTTAACTTGACTGACTACCAAAGCTGAGTCTCCGTATACACTTAAAATTTTGATTCTTAAGTCAATAGCAACTTTAAGACCCAAGATGCACGCTTCATATTTGGCCATATTGTTGGTACAATCAAAGCAAAGTCTAGAAGTGAAAGGAGTATGGCAACCCTCGGGAGAAATGATCACAACCCCTTTGATTGGGCTTGGGCTTGGAAAATAGTAATGGGCTGGACTGATTAGGGTTGAAAGTTTTATCTTTATTTTTTTAGTCAACGCTTTTTCCTCAATTAAAGAAAACATAATTTTAAATTAAGGTAATAATATAATGACTTTAATAACATTAATAATAATAATGTTAGCAATAATCATGTAAAACAAATACAGTTTCTTAAAACAAAAAGCCTGAAATGAGCAAAAACGTTTAATTATTTGGGTCTTCTTGAAAAAATAAAACATACTCGCTTCTATTTGTTCCAAGCATTCTAAATGGGCTTAATAAACACATACCTCTTCTATTTATTCATAAATGGTTCAATAACTTTACATGGGCCTTTCTGATTTAGAAAGGCCCAAGAGTTCTCAAATAGTGTAAACCCTTCTTCAAAATGGGCTGAAACCAAAAGCTTTAACCAAAACGAAATGGGCCCCCAATTTTACATGGCCCTTTTAAGATTTAGAAAGGCCCGTTAGTTTTTTAATAAGGTGACGCCCCCCCCCCCCCACCCTTTGTAAACTTAAACCTCATATATACAAATACATTATAAAACAAATAATTATTTTGGAATTTAATAAGGGATAAAAGATTAGGAATCAGTAGGGAGAATTTGGGGTATGACAGCTTCCCATATTTAATTACCTTTTGTTTGAATAGTGTGCAAATACACAGGTCTCACACGCTGTGATCGGAGGTTTATTAAATAATGGAAGAACCCAAAATTTGTCCAAAAGAATATAAGGATATGATGTACAACTTTCTCACGGGTATGAAAAGTAGACATTTATGATGATGTATCATCTTGCCAGCTTTTGAACCAAAGTTTTGTTTTGACTTAGATATGATGACACATATAACTCTTCAGTATCTAAAATAGATCGTAGATTCTTATATATTTACCGTAACATAGGAGGTAAAATAATACAAGTTTTAAAAAGATGACTCACTAATGCTTGGAGACTAATATAGTAAGTTTATGATGAAAATTTGTCTATTCATCACAACCTAGGGGATGAATGAAACAGAGTTTGATAATACATTGCTTCATGGAGACTGATGCAATGGATTACACAAATTTTGTTATGTTTACAACAACCTAGGGAGTAAATAGTTACAAGGATGAACCTGTGTATTTATCACAACCTAAGGGATAAAAGACAGCAGAGGTCGGTTTATGTTATTCATCACAACATATGGGATGAATAATATAACCCTGAAAATTCGCATATCTATCACAACCTAGGAGATAGATGATTGAAAAAGCTTGAAAGCTCATTGTTGCATGGAGACTGACACAATAAGTTATATAGCAGATTTCGTCATGTTTACTACAACCTAGGGAGTAAACAGTACGAGGATGAACATGTTATTTTATCACAACCTATGGGATAAAAGACAACAGGGGTGGGCTTACGTTATTCACCACAACCTAGGGGATGAATAATATAACCCTGAAAATAACATATATGTCGCAACCTAGGGGATAGATATTTGAAGAGTTTGCATGTTTACCATAACCTAGGGGGAAAATGACACAAAGATGAATTCACGTATTCATTGCAACCTAGGGAATGAATAATATGAATCTGGTAATTCATACCCTTACCACAACCTAGGGTGTAGATGATTGAAAAAGTGTTTTTGATTATCAAAACATAGATAACTAGATCAAAGGTGAGATAGGGTTTTTATCGGTTGTGTCTATTCTCAACCAAGGTAAATGCTTTTTTTGTTAAACTGACAAAAGGCACCAAGATATTGGTTTCGCCCAAAGTATGTTTGGAAAAAATGCCATGTATGATGTATATGCATAATGTCCCATATTGATATGGAACCTAGGGTGTATGCGCGTTAAGTATGTTGTGTATGCCCTAAATATTTACATATGTACCAAATGTGTGTATATACCCCAAAATATAATGAAAATGTTTTTGATAGTCTCTCCTTTTAAACCAATGGTTTTGTGTTACCAACTCCCTGACATTGCATTGTTGTGGTATCTTTGAATTGATTTGAACATGATGAAGAGTGTATGCAGGATCTTGATATTTGTATCGTAGGTGCAGGTGTATGTGTGGACGTAGATGTGGATGCAGGCGTAGACATAGACGTGGGCATGGATGTAGGCATGGATGTGTACATAGGCGTGGATCTTCTTTCGATGTTTTTTCTTACCAAAATACTTTTTGATATTTCATTAAATGCTTTTATTTGTCAAATCCCCAAAATGATTTCAACACGGTATTCACAAAAATAATAATAGTACTTTGCAAACAAGTTTGAAAAGAAAAAAATGCAATTGAAAGATTAGGAAAAATCAATGTTTTATTGATAAATATGCCTTTGAATAGGTGAGCGTACAAGATGCAATTCCTTGAAAGAGGTAATTACAGAAAGTTTTAAAACTGAAAAATGGCAATGAAAATGATAATTGATATTGTTGTTTTCCCCAATATCCCTTTGATAATTCTAATATCCTTTTCTTATGAGTTACATGATTTGGATCAATCTATTCCTTTGTGGATTGCAGTCATAGTTCTTAGATCGTAGTCTTTTTGTTCTTTATTTTTGAATAAGATCACTAGCTTTTTCCTGGATCGTGCTTTCGAGTTTTCAATCCACTGGGATAAAAATTTTATGTATGTCCCTAATTTTTTTCCTAGATCGCCCTTTAGGGTTTTCAATCCACCGGGACTCTCCTTTTTGCCTAAGTTGCCTGTTTAGGGTTCAAACTTAGCGAGCCTTTTATACATAGTATTTTTTACTGGGTCTGAATTTTCTAGATGTGGAAGTACTTCCCCATCCATTGTTGTGAGGGTGAGACCACCATCGAAGAATGTTGTTTTTACCATATATGGACCTTCGTAGTTGGGTGTCCATTTACCTCGTGAGTCGAGGTGAGGTAGCAGAATCTTCTTTAGCACCAAATCCCCTTCTTTGAACACTCGAGGGAGGACTTTCTTGTTGAGTGCTTTCTTCATCCCCTTTTGATATAACTGGTTGTGGCTCAAAGTAGTCAAGCAATTCTCTTCTATGAGGTTGAGTTAATCAAATCGCATTTGTACCCACTCTTCTTCTTCAAGCTTTGTTTCCATTAGAACTCGAAGTGATGTAATTTCTATTTCAATTAGGAGTAATGCCTACATGCCATATACCAGAGAGAAAGAAGTTGCACCTATTTATGTATGTATGGAAGTACGATAGCCATGTAGAGAAAAAGGAAGCATTTCATGCCAATCTTTATATGTCTTCACCATTTTCTGAATGAATTTCTTGATGTTCTTATTGGCAGCTTCAAGGGCCCCGTTCATCTTGGGTTGATATGGTAAGGAATTATGATGCTCAATCTTGAAATTATCGCATAACTCCTTCAACATTTTGTTGTTTAGATTAGACTCGTTATCCGTAATGATTCTGCTTGGTACCCCATATCTGCATATGAGATTTTGTTTGATGAATCGAGTAACCACTTGAATTGTCACATTTGCATAGGATATCGCTTCTACCCATTTAGTGAAGTTATCAATGGTAACTAGTATGAACCGGTGTTCGTTAGATGCTTTTGGTTCGATCATGCCTATCATATCAATTCCCCACATCGAAAATGGCCAAGGAGAGCTTGTGACATTTAGAGGAGTTTGGGGCACATTCATTTTGTCAGCATAGATTTGGAATTTGTGACATGTCTTTTTATAATGTTAACAACTGGCTTCCATCGTTAACCAATAATAACCCGCTCGCAGGATTTTTCTAGCCATGGCATGCCCATTTGTATGAGTTCCAAAAGTACCTTCATGGATTTTCCTCATAAGCGCATCTTCTTCCTGTTTCTCCACACACCTGAGTAATACCATATCATAGTTTATTTTGTATAACACATTGTTGTACCCCAAAATTTTCCCTCTCATTTTACTCAAGGGCATGCTCATTGAGGTCCCCAACTTGCTCAAGGATGATCAAGAATTGATCATGCAAATTCTCCTCTTAAGGCAATGAACCTCAAGCTAGGGTTTCAATTTTCATCAAGATATGAGAGCTCCAATGGTCTCAAATGATTGCCATAGTTCTAATATGTCTTCAATATTATCCATGACAAATTTCATGCCTTGCACAACAAGTTTGCTCAGTCAATTGCTCAAATGCCTGAAAATCAACTATATTAGGTCAGAAGTCAATTGTGGGTTATATACAGTCAAACTTCAAGATTTTTTGTCAACATCAACATTTTTGAGGTGATATACATAATTTGATCAAGGTTTGATCATGATTCCTCAAGAAATGCTCCTAATTCATCAAAAGTTAAAAATTGCTAATTAGGGTTTCTATAGGAAAAGTCAACCAAACTTTGACCAGACATAACTTTCTCATACTTTATCAGAATTTTTCCACCAAAGCTCATTTTAAAGAGAATCCAATTCCCTACAACTTCTCTTCAGCCCTTAAGTTCAAGAAATGCCCAAGTTAAAAGATACAAGCTCAGACATTATGGATCCTTTCAAAAAGTCAACAAAAACACCTTTTGGGTCATAGCTCCTTAAATGAACATGGAAGATCCAATTGAGATGAAACCAAAAGGGTTGTTTAGAGGATAGCCTACGCTCTCTAAAAGTCTAAGAACACCCCCATAGGGTTAAAGTTGAGAGAGATATGCATTTCCAAAGTTGACCAAATTTTGGAAAAGTGCATGAAGCAAATAATGACCAAACTTGGATTTTTTTCCAAATGGGCCTACCTTTTTATGTTTGAAACTTGCTTCTAACATGGATCAAGACCTCTAAGCCCACCCATGCCTTATTTGGTCATTTATTTTATTTATTGTGATTTTTAATCATTAAAAATTCAATCTAAATCAAATAAATGATAAAAAAATTATATAAAGATTGCATGGGTTTGATTTCCAAATCTATTAAGGCCTAAAATAACTCAGGATAGCTAGAAAAAACGCGTGGAAGTAATTTGTGCAAGATTTGGCCAATTTTGGAAATATTTCATATTATTCCAAAACAAATATTATGTGATGAATGCATGAGATCCTTGCCATATTTGTTGACATAAAAGGATTCAATTTATATGCATAACCATTCAGAACCAAGGGGGGAGGCACAGCTGCTTTAGAGAAACCCCTAGAGAAAGTTTCAAAAAGAAATTCCAAGATTGGTGTAACTCAAGATCTCTCTCTTAGGCCAATTACAATCGCTTCTAATCATACCATTCAACTCCTGACGTTCCAGGAGATCAATTTAATCGTTACCCAAGCCAAACACACGCCAGAATGCCCTCACGGTATCTCTCTGATCGGTATCTTTTTTCTTGATCTCAAAATCTCAATACGTGTTATTTAAATCCATACTAAGCATGTATTTGTATTATTTATGATATTTGCATGCATTCTAACGTTTTACATGAGAAGGTAGAGCCCAGAATCACCATATGCCATGGTTGACCGTCGTTAGGGTTTCAAGCTCAAATCCAATGATGCGTGAGGAGTTAGTAAATTTAGAGGCCATAATCGTGATCAGGAGGTTATTTTTAAGGCAGGTTGCATTATTTGTTTTTTTGTTTGATTGAGTTTTTCAGGTGACCCACCGGAGAAGACGGTGGAAACCATCGGCTCCGGTGGTTGGACTGATCGGCCTTAAGTCAACCAGCTGGCGTGGATGGAAGACGACATCCCATTGGTTGAATTAGAATGACTCTCTCTCTCTCTCCGGGCATGATTGGTTTGTTTGAAATGCAGGGATCCCACTTGATGGCGCGCGTTTGACAACTCAGCAATTGTCCTTGTTTTGCATTATATTTTATTGTTATTATTTTATACATGAATGATATAGCAGTATAGATGGCAAGGCAAGAAAGCATATGAGGGAAGGGACCTGGGTTTGAATCCCATGTCTAATGTTCTTGCATTTTTTCTTTTGTTTCAGGCAGATTCCCAGTGGTACATGGCCAAGCACGCACATTACACCCTCAGATTTATCCATCAGATCTTCATTGATCCAGATCCAGCACTACTGGAGTGCTTCCTCATGGTGGACCCTCAGGCGCATTCCCCATTGGATCAACCAGGCTCTGGGCTTTGCATGTTCTGGGCTTAGACCAAATTGCAGCGCCACACCCCTCATTTGCTTCCTACTATCAGGCCCATTTCATTTTTCTTTTTGTTTTAATTTCTTTATTTTATTTGTTTCACGTTTTTTTAAGTTCATTTTTTAATCATAAAAATAAATAAAAAAATCACAAAAAATAGAATTAGGTTTTTTATGATTAAAATTAATTTTTTTGAAAATTAATTTAGTTTAATTACTTTAATCTTTTTCTTTAAATTAAAATTAACTAGAAATTAGGATTAAATTTCAAATCTTTTTTTTCTTTAAAAATACCACAAAATATTAGTTTCATTAGAATTAATTGTAACTAATAATTTTTTCTTTCCTTTTTAATTTATTTATTTAGGATATTATTACAATTTAAAATTTTCATAAATAAAAAAATAAATAAATTTTTTTTCTTTTAAACATTTTTAGTGTTTAGACGCTCTTTCCATTCTTCGCGCGTTTATCTTTTTTTTTTCATTTTATTTTTCTTTTCCCATTATGTAATTGTTTCCCGGTTTGTAATAGCTTTAATTAGGTTTAAAATTCCGCATTTTACTTTCTTGTGATATTTATGTAATTTCCCCAAGGCCTTGTAATAGCTTAGGAATTTTATTTTCTGCAATTTATTTTCCGCACTATTAACTGCTTAAATTAATAGGATTGCATGAAAAAGACTGAAAAGAAAACTATTAGATAACTCTAAATGCGCAAGATAAATGAATTAAACCAGTAAACTTGCACATGCTCACCCCTAGGGTATCTCCCACTTCGGTTGCCTGCGAAAACGGTCAAAATTCACGAAATGTGAGAATTTTTAGTGGTTTTCCTTTAGTTCAAGAGATCACAAGTCCCTCGATGACCCTTTCGATTGTTGCCTCGGTTAAAAAAGTGATCTCAGAATTTTAGGACAATTACTAAAAGTTCTTGCCCAGTTGCCTTAGTGACCGTAAACGTCCCTTCGATATTCCCTCAACATCCAACGATAGTTCTACCTACTCACTAATAGTAGGATATCACTATCTAAAGGAAAAGAGGATAAGAACACCTTTTTCGAGTAGGTAGATAACTGTTAGGTACTTGCTCAAAAACAACCTTTTTTTTTCACACTACAAAACCATTTTCAAAAACACTTTGTCAACACTCTTGAGGACTGATACAAGAGTTATCATAAAGAAAACAAACTTTTCAAAACACACAAACACGAATGAAATTTTCAAAAATGAGAAAGTACCTAAGAGCCCGTGGAAAACCACTGATGGAAAGGGTGCTAACACTGTCCCTTTCCATAATCTACCCCCCTTACTCAGAAAAACTCGAGAAAGGTCTTTTTCTGTTCTTTTCACCCTTTCCTTTGTTGGATAAAAGAAAAGCCGGTGGTGACTCTTGCTTACTGTGACATTTGTGAATACAAAATGCAAAACCAGTATTAACAATCGGTTTTGCCACCGTATCACACATATCACCACTCAAAGAATTTTGAGGCTAGCTTTCATAGGGTTCGCTTGTCAATGATAGAGGCATTTTCTGGATATTCTTGTTTTTCAAGGTACCTCTTGATGTCATAGAACTAAGGCTTGTTATCTGGTCTCTCTTCAATAGCAAGACAATGTGCAGGCTCTTCAAAATGTCTGATTGTAATGCGTGGTTGGTGGTGTGGCCAAATTACTTTGAACATGGTTGATAGATTTGCTAGGGCATCTTCCATCTAATTTTCTTCTCGTGGGATATAACTAAAAGTGATCTTAGTGAATTCCGTAGCTAGCTTTAAAACGTGATTTCGATATGGAATCAATTTGGGATGCTTAGTGTCTCATTCACCATTGACTTGGTATATGACTAGTGTGGAGTCTTCGAATACCTCGAGATGTTTGATTCTTAGATTGAAGGTCGCTTCCAGACCTAAGATACAAGCTTCGTATTCGGTGATATTGTTGGTGCAGTCAGAATATAACCTGGCAGTATAAGGTTTTTGAAAATTTTTTGGAGAAGTTAAAACTACCCCAATGTCGTTCCCTAGGGCATTTGAAGCCCCGTCGAACATGAGTGTCCAACGTGCCCCTAGTTCAGGTCCTTCATCAGCCCTGGTATTTCATAGTCGCCTATAACCATGACAGCTTTGTCTGGGAAGTCAAACTTCATTGGTTGATATTCTGGTAATGGCTGATAGGCTAGATGGTCAGCTAGCATGCTACCCTTGATGGCCTTTTGAGTAACGTATTGGATGTCATATTCTGATAGTAACATCTTCCATCGGGAAATCCTTCCTAAAAGAGCTGGTTTTTCAAACACATATTTTAAAGGATGCATTCTTACTATTAACCAAGTGGTGTGAGTTACCATATACTTCCTTAATATTTTAGTAGCCCAAGCTAATGCACAACAAGTTTTCTCGAGAAGTGACTATCTGGCTTCGCTGTCAGTAAATTTCTTATTGAGGTAATGGATTGCATGCTCTTTTCTACCTGTTTCGTCATGTTGCCCAAATACACATTCCATTGATCCTTCAAGTACGGTCAGATACATGATCAGTGGCCTTCCAGGAACTGGTGGAATTAAGATTGGTGGCCCTTGTAAATATTGCTTTATTATCTCGAAGGTTGTTTGACAATCATTATTCTATACCACCGTCTGATCTTTTCACAGTAATTTGAATATGGGTTTGCATGTAGCAGTTAGGTGCAATATGAACCTTGAAATATAATTAAGTCGTCCAAAGAAACCACAAACCTCTTTCTCTATCCTCAGAGTTAGAATTTCTTGTATGGCTTTTACCTTGTCGGGGTATACCTCAATACCATGTTGACTTACAACGAAACCCAGTAACTTGCTTGATCTGACACCGAATGTACACTTGTTTGGATTCAACCTTAGTTTGAACATGCGCAGATGCTCGAATAGCTTTTGTAAATGTATGATGTGATCCTCCTCCGTATGGGATTTGGAAATCATATCATCTACATACACCTCCACCTCTTTGTGAATCATATCATGGAATAGTGTGACCATAGCATGTTGATAAGTTTCCCCTGCATTCTTCAAACCGAACGACATTACTTTGTAACAGAAAATGCCCCAAGGTATCATCAAAGTAGTCTTTTCTATATCTTCGGGTGCCATTTTGATTTGATTATAGCCTGAATCGTCTTTGGGACTTGCTTTGTTCAGATCCTGATAATCTATACACATGTGTACTTTACCATCCTTCTTGGGTAATGGCACGATGTTAGCTATCCAAGGTGAATAATCTACCACTGCTAAGAACCCTGCGTCGAATTGTTTAAGGAATTGTTCTCGAATCTTATTGGACATGTCTGGACGAGTTCTTCTGAGCTTTTGCCTAACTGGAGAGCAACCTTCCTTCAGAGGTAGTCTGTGCACTACAATGTATTCAATCCTGGAATATCTCTGTAAGACCAGGAAAATATATCTACATATTCATCTAACAACTTGATTAGTCTTTCTTTTACGCTTTATTCCAATGTTTCCCCTAGCTTGATCTCATTAGGGTCTTCTTTTGTGCCAAGGTTAATGGTCTCAATAGATTCCTAGTATGGTTGTATATTTTCAGGTTTTTGCTCTATCTCCCTCGCCAATTCTTTAGAAAGTTGAGGATCTTCATCTTCTTCCTCTTTAGCATGGTTGATGGGTGCATCAAAATTAAATTGGATAGCAGTAGTAATATTATCGGTGATTTTGGGCATGGATCTGCACATTTATCGTGTTTTGGTGTAGTTTTTAGTATGTGAATTTGAAAATTTCATATGAAGCAAAAGTATTGCCATTTTTAAATGTAAGAGATAAATGCAAGAGAAAGACATGGATCTTAATTGAATGCAAATTATAAATTTTATTAATCATGAATATTGTATGAAACAAATTAATGTACCCTTACAAGTAACCCCTATGACTCAGGCTTGATATAGTTTCTTTCAAAAATAAGAAAAATTACTTTGGAAAGAAAAAGATCTCAGGAATCTCCACAACTGTCTAATTCTTGAGTTCTTCGACTGGGGCGCATTAATGGTTGAAATAAGATGCCTTCTTGATGTCGCTCTTGTTATATATCATTGCCACATGTTCGTCATGCTTTACTCCTTTGTTAACGAAAGTCTCTTGGATTGGAGAAAATCGTGTTTTGCCTTTCAGAGCAGCCTTTGATATTTTGCAACCCAAACCAAAATGATTCTTCTTCTCTAGTATTTCCGGGATCTTTCCCCAACCCTTTGAGGCACCACTTTCCACTGCTACTTGTAAATCTCTCCATGAAGTCACAACAAGTTTCTTGATTTTTTCCACCGGTAAGGTTACAATTGAGGCAACCTCTAAGACTTGAAATGGTGTCGCTATACAGTTTTCATCAACACTGATATACTTGTAGGATTCTATGTGACTTACAAAGATGTCCTCTTCCCCATCAATTATTACCAATCTTCCTTCAATGAAGAACTTCAAGTTCTGATGTAAAGTCGAAGTGATTGTCCCTACTGCATGAATCCAGGGTCGCCCGAGTAAACATGTATATGTTGGTTCTGTATCCATGACTTGAAAAGTGATATAAAACATATGTGAGCCAATCTTGACAGGAAGGTAAAATTCTCCAAATACTGAACTTTGAGAATCGTCAAAAGTTTTAACTATCGTAGAACTTGGTCTTATCACAACACCATCTAGTGTTAACTTCATCAAGCTGGATTTTGGCAGTACATTGAGGGTATAACTAATATTTGTGAATACCCTGGGAAGGCTTGTAGTACCCATCTGAATGGAGATGTGCAATGCCTTGTTGTGAGCTCGGCCTTGTGGAGGTAACTCACTCCCAAATATGATCTAGATGACAAATTTGCTACAACATTGTCAAATTAGTTTACAGTAATCTCCTCTGCGACATGGAAAGAACTCAGAATCTTCATTAGTGAGTCTCGATACGCTTCTGAATTAATGAGCAATGAGAGTATAGAAATTTTGGATGGGGTTTGGTGAAGCTGGTCCACCACCCTATAATCACTCCTCTTGATTATCTTCGGAAATTCTTCTGCCTCTTGATAAGTAAAGTTCTTGCTCAGAGGCTCTTGTTCTTGACTTGCCTCCACCACTGCTTTTCCTTTATCTTTCACCAATGTATCATCCATATTTTTTATCACAATATCATTCTCATTTTTCGGTTTGGAGCCAAAGATTCGACCACTGTGGGTCATGCCCTTTGTTCCTGCTATATTTGAGATTGCAGGTCCTTGACTTGACGATGGCTCACATTCTTGTTTTAAGCCATTGATGTATACAGTCGAATCATAACTCCATGGTACTGCTGTGTCACTTTCGTAAGGGGTAGGATATGACCCTCTAATTACCATTGTAGTCTTTGGAACTACTAGTATCCTCAGAGTTTGTCTTGGTATTATTAATGGTGTTTCTATCGATTCTCCCTATAGAATCACAAGAGTCTTCTTATTAAGGTCCGGCCCTTGGAAAGGAATTACCAATGGCTTCTTTGTACTTCCCTCAATCGTGGCTACATATTCTTCTTTAGGGTATGATCCGAATTTGACTATCCCCTGATCCACCAATTTTTGCAATGTCTTCTCGAAAGCTTCATTAAGTTCCAAAAGGAACTCATACTCCAACAAATATTCTTTCAACAAATTTATTGGGGCCTTTACTCGCCTGGTTGCTCCAAAGTCAGTGACTACTTCAATTGCATTTATTGCTGGTCCACCATGCGGAGGCATGGGGTTTTACTTGATATTCGGCTTATAAAAGGTGATATCTTTAGAATCCAACAAATCTTGAACTTTATATTTGAAGGCCCAACATTTTTCTATAGTATGCCCGGAGAATTGGCATAATATTCGCATCTGGCGTTGGAATCGTACCTTGGTGGGGGTTTCCCAATTGGAGGAGCTAAAGGTCTTAGCTCTACCAAAGACGCCTTGACCAAGTGTTGTAATAATTAACTAGGTGACATAGGGAGCGGGTCAAACTTTCTTAGCAGCCTTTCAAATTTGTTCTGCTACTGTTCTTGCGGAATTATTAATGGTTGTTGTGCCCTTGGTTGTGAGGCTACAACATTAGTGTCTCCCTCCTTCCTTTTCGTGAAGTTAGGAACATGTATTTTTGCATTGTAAGGGGTAGTATATGATCCCCCTTGTATTTTTCCATTTTTTATCCCAACATCAATCCTTTCTCCAATTGTTACGAAATCTGTAAACCCAAAGGAGACGCTTCCTACCTATAGAGATAAAAAATATAGTGGGGTAAATCGAAGATCGAGCTATTAATTAACTCGACTCACAAAAAGCAAGAGTCACCACCTCGCTATATCATTTCCAAGGGAAAGAGGGAAAGAGCAAAGTAAAACCCTTAAATATGCAATGTAAAGTAATACTTAAATACAATGCGTTTTTGAAAAGAGATCTAGAGTTCGGGGTTGGTTATGTAATGGGAAGGTATTAGAACCCAATGCATTTGTAGTACTCCGCGGGAACCTTTTAAAATATCTGTTTTTAAAATTTTTTGTTTGATTAAAATGGTTTGTTTAGCTAAAAATAGTTTGTTTGGACGATATTTCGAAGATACGACGACCTAGTGCCGAAGTTTTGACTTAAAAGGTGTGACTTTTAAAATTGAATCTTTTAGGAAAATTGACTTAAGTTTAGCAAAATAGTAAACAAAAAATGAATGAAGGTATTCACACAATCGTAAGATGTATTTTTGATGACATGAAGTCAACAAAATAAAAATATTTCCCTTGGAATCGAAAACGGACGAAAGATATAATGATTAAACAATCGAGAATAAAGTTAATTAGAGCGACGAAACAATAACAAAAGTTCAATAAAGACTAAATTAATAATATGTCATATATTTTTAAATAATTAAATAAATAAAAAATCAGACAAAGAATAAATAGCACGTATTTTAAACAATTAAATAAATAACAAAATTTAAATAAAGACTAAATTATAAAACATGTATTTTTAACAATTAAATAAATAACAAAGTTTAAATAAAGACTAAATTAATAATATGTTTTTTTGTATTTTTATGAAATGATTATATATAAAAATAAACTAAGTTAATATCTTATTAAAATTGAAAAAAAAGAATAAAAGGCCCCAGTAGGGGTTGAACCTGGGTCCTTAGGTTGCTGCAAACAATGCCTTGCCAATTGAACTGTAGTACTTATTTTTTATAATTATGATTCTATTAAGAAATAAAGGTAAAACAGTAATGGATTAGGCCAGCAGCCCAATGGGATGACCCGATTAGAATAGAACAAAGAAAATTTCTTGTAACCCTAACTATGTGAAGGGCGCGCCGCTGGTGTACTATCGGAGTCTCTCTGATGCAGCTTCAAAGTAGTAAGTTTTCCTCTTTGAATTTTCTGTGTTTGAATTTTTCTGTTGTTCACTTGCTAAGTTTTTTGTGTTCTCCCTCTCCTCAGTTTTTTTGTTGTGTATATTTTATGTCCATGAAGGGGGTTTTATAGTGAAGGAGTAAGGCATTTAGGGGGGAAAACAGTAGAGTTTTTGAACTGTTTTGACAAACTGCTTTGATACTTTGTTCATGCAATTTTTAGTTGCCATATTGATGCAAATCCTGGGCTATTTTGGTGCATATTTTTGCAGACTATTCCAGACTGTTTAGGCTGATTTTATAGCAGTTTTTCAGAAGATTTTGGATTGTTTTGCTTGCTGTCTTTACTGCATTTTTTGGGTTGTTATTGCTGCATTTTTATAACAGTTTTGGGACTATTTTGTAGGTTGTTTTACAACAGTTTTTTGGGACTGTTTTGCTGCATTTTTTGGACAGCAAAATGCCACAAAATTGGACTTTTATTACATTGCAACAGGGCTGGAAAATACGGGCACCAACATGATATTGGGCTGGGTTTAGGACATTAGAAATACTAGTTTTTATAAACATGTAATCCCTTGTAACTTTGTAATGATAAATCCAAATAAATTTGTAACATGAATGGATACTTATTCTTTAATATAATTCTCAATTCTTTTGTAATTGTAAACCTCTTGGATCTTTATGAATTTGAATCTTGATATCTCTTGATGAAAATTCAAAATCTTCCATTTGAATTTGGAAAAGAATTGAATCATACTTGAATGAATTGTTGAATGATGAGTAAATAATAGTGCAAGCTTTAAGACTTCAATCTTGAATTTTGTATAGAGATTCAAATAAATTCATGAATTGATCTTGTAATAAAATAGTAACCATCATGTATTTATTCTTGTGATGAATGATTATTTGAATCAAATTTCCTTTTCCAATATCTTCTTGAATAAATACCTCATGCAAATTCAAATGGCCAAGATTTGAATCCGTCAAAATAATCACACAAAATAATCTTGAAAAAATATTAATGCGATGAACCCCTTTGATAACCTCTGTTTAATTAACACTTGAATTCACATGATAAAAATTCAAGCATTCCAAATAAATTATTCCAAAACGATCTTCCATTTAATCAACCCACTCTAACGAAATTCACCCCGTGTCATGTAAGTATAGGAACTCGAACTATGCTTAAAAGCTTCGAATGATCCCTAGAAGATGGATTTGAGGCGAAATATCATCGCATTGAGAAATTGGCACAATGAACTGAACTTAGAGATCCAAAAATTCTTGAATCATGACAGACGTCCCATAAAGTCCTCTCATGGCTTTCTTTCAACTTTTTTAAAGAAAATTTGCAGATGATTTTTGGTCGAAGCGTTTGGAATTGACTTGCATAGCCTGATTTTTCTTATATTTCAAGGCAAGATGAAACACACGTAAACCAGTGATCATGGAACCTTGACTGTTTCTTTTTGAATTTAGGAGACGCTTGAGACCATCTGTTGAAACAGAGCATGGAAATAAACACATGATTCTCTTGATGAATCATTCTTTGAGAATCGACGATCAACTATACTTTTGGCTTGAGAGGCTCAAAACCCTAATTGAGGCGTGACGTCTGATGCTCTTGATTTAGACCTTTTTCTACGCATGAAATCAAAGAAACAAAAAAACATACACTTTGTGCTTGATCATAAGTTAGTCATGCATAAGATAAAATTTACACAACACTCGATAATCTCTGCACAGGCAATGCTCGAAGGTGAAACGTCTGAAACTGACCATATTTCGTGGCCTTGATGTATATAAGAAAAAATGAAATGGAGATGGTATCTTAGGTCAAAAATTGGTGTATGACAGCTTCCCCTATTTAATTTTCTTCTATCCGAAGATATGAAGATTGAAATCTTTGTCTCGACGAGATTGAAGTTACTTAAATACATAATACCGAAATTTTGGCCCTACGATACCGCCATTGTGTTTATGATATGAATGTAATATTTGAATCTCGTGGAAAATGATGCCATATGAGACAAATTAATGCTGGAGAAACCAAGCACATGATAAAATAGTCCACATGGGAAGAGATTATAACTCTACTGGAGAAACAAAGCCACAGACTTTGAATGAGAGACTCTTATCGGGGAGTAACTTTGAGAGAAAATAAATTTCTGACCCTAACAAAGAAGATGCCTTGCATAGGCCATGAACAAATGGATGGCTACCGACTCGGGATGATGGTGAGTTTATAACTCAGGGTCAAAGGTAGACAAAAAGATATACCAACTTTTAGTGATAGTAAACTGCCGATTTTACTGAAGGTAGAGATTTCATAACAAACTTCACTACGGGACTTTTCCAGAGAGATACCATTTGCTGCTGAAATAACATATGGTTGTGGATACATAAGCTGCTCAAATAAAGAGGCCTTCACTTGCTGTCTTCAAAGGATATTAATAATGCGCAAGATGTTTGTGAAGAGACCGACAATTGCTGTCTTCCAAAGATATTAATAAACACAAGCTTCTCAAATAAAGAGGCTGCCACTTGCTGCTTCACAAGATGTCAATAAACACACAAGCTGGTCAAATAAAGAGGCTGCCACTTGATGTTTCAAAGGGTGTCAATAACATGCAAGCTGCTCGTAACGAGACCGCCACTTGTTTTCTTCCAAATATATCTATACCATGCAAGCTGCTCATGAAGAGACCGCCACTTGCTACTCCAAAAGATGTCAATAATGCACAAGTTTCTCATGAAGAGATCATCGCTTGTGGTTACGTCGATATTCCAAAAGAATGTTGTGATAACACTAATAGGGAATAAATTTCTTCTTCAAAGGGGACCATGAATAGGTCCTTCCTGAGGAGACCAAGTATTTAAATGCGTAAAACAAATGCGCCCTTCATCCAGGTTTCACAGCCTAGAGAAAAACCAAGAGGTAGCCTATACAAGAGACAAAGCTCAATCCAGTAATAAACCGGAGAGAAAACAATCAAATAAGACTCCATCCAATGAGGAAACAACTCAATTGGGGATTTAGCCTATCCATAGATGGAAAAGGAAGGCTAAAGCAAAATTATTCCACGAGGATTAGCTCAGTTGGAGAATTAGAAAGGAGGCACACTTTCTGCCTAAGTTGACATTTTATTTGGAAAGAGCAAATACGACGTTGAAATGACATAACCAAAGTATACAAACTCAATAACAATGACAAATACGAATGTGCATGCATGACACAGATGTGAATGAATAAATGAATGTCATGTATATGCTGACAAAATAGATAGAGGAGGTAAACTGAAGACGATAAAACATCACAAAACAACTAGATACTCGGTCAATCTCAAAGAGATAGGAAAAAACCAGAGATAGAACAAAAAACATAGTGAGAGCGTATCCTACTACAGGGCTTAAGTCTATTTGGGGAGGAAGATATTCAAATTCAATCTTCTAATCATCAATAAAACACTGACATGATAACAAAATGTACTTCACTTCAGCTAGGGAGAAAAAATCGCTCAACTAGAGATGACTGAATCAAGGCTTAATCGGTATTGCTGAGGATTCACCAAGTTTAGTACTCTACTGGGAACACAAGATCACACAACCGACTCTTCATGATAATTTTGAAATACTTCTTAAGCCGCCCCTTCGGGTTTTCAACTTAGCAATTTGTCATCTCAATCTTAGGCAAAATACTTCTTGACTGCGTCAGCATTCACAGAGCGCGGGAGCTCTTCACTGTCTATATTTGTAAGAATCATGGCACCTCCAGAGAAAACCTTCTTAACAACATACGGTCCTTCATAATTCAGAGCCCATTTCCCCTAGAATCAGGTTGGAAAGATAATATCTTCTTGAGCACGAGGTCACCTTCTCTGAATTCGCGTGGCCGAACCTTCTTATCAAATGCCTTCTTCATTCTCTGCTGATATAGCTGGTTGTGACACAACGCTATCATTCTCTTTTCTTCAATCAAACTCAACTGATCATATCTACTTTGACACCATTCAGCCTCATAAAGCTTATCCTCCATCAAAACTCTCATAGACAGGATCTCAACATCCACGGGGAGTACTGCTTTCATGCCATATACTAGAGAAAATGGAGTTGCACCTGTTGAAGTTCGAACTGAAGTACGATACCCATGTAGAGCAAACGGGAGCATCTCATGCCAATCTTTATAAGTTACCACCATCTTCTGGATAATTTTCTTGATGTTCTTATTAGTAGCTTCAACAGCCCCATTCATGTTTGGTCGGTAGGGAGAAGAATTATGATGTTAGATCTTGAACTCTTTACAAAGCTCTCTCATCATTTTGTTATTTAAATTCGAACCATTATTAGTGATGATCTTACTTGGGATTTCGTATCGACAAATTATTTGATTCTTGATAAATTTGACTACCACGTGTCTGGTTACATTAGCATATGATGCTGCTTCCACCCATTTAGTAAAGTAGTAAATGGCCACTAAGATGAAACGATGATCATTTGAAGCTTTGGGTTCAACCATTCCAATCATATCAATTCCCCACATAGATAAAGGCCAAGGTGAAGAGATAACATTGAGGAGGGTCGGTGGCACATGTATCTTGTCCGCATAAATTTGGCATTTATAGCATTTCTTCACATATTTGTAGCAATCGGATTCCATCGTCATCCAGTAGTAACCAGCCCTCAACATCTTTTTAGCCATTGCATGTCCATTGGCATGAGTGCCAAAGGATCCTTCGTGTACTTCTTGCATCAACATGTCTGCTTCGTGTCTATCCACGCATCTGAGCAAAACCATGTCATAATTCCTCTTATATAATACTTCTTCATTGAGGAAGAAACTAGTTGACAACCTCCTTAACATCTTCCTATCTTTATTGGATGCCCCAGGCAGGTACTATTGAGTTTGAAGAACACGTTTAATGTCATAGAACCATGGTTTATCGTCAGCGACCTCTTCTACTGAGAACACATGAGCGAGTCTATCGAGGCGCATAGTTCTAATTGAAGGCGTATCGTTCCAATAATTCACTTGGAACATAGAAGACAAAGCATCTAAAGCATCAGCCATTTGGTTCTCATCTCTAGGGATATGATGTAATTCTACCTTGTTGAAGAAAGTTAACAATCTTCTAGCATAATCTTTGTAAGGGATCAAACCAAGATGACGAGTCTCCCATTCTCCTTTGATTTGATTGATTACTAAAGTCGAGTCTCCGTATATGTCAAGAATCTTGATCCTTAGATCCACTGTGTTGTACCCCAAAATTTTCCCTCCCATTTTACTCAATATATGTTCATTGAGATCCTTAACTTGCTCAAGGATGCCCAAGAGTTTACCAGACAAACTCTCTCCTAAAGCAATGAACCTCCAACTAGGGTTTCCATTTTCATCAATATGGGAGAGTCCCAAAGGCCTCATATGCTCTCCATAGTCCTAATATGTTCTCAAGGTCATTCATGCCAAATTTCATGCCTTGTACAAGAAGTTTGCCCAGTCAACTGCTCAAATGCCTAAAAATCAACTCAATTAGGTCAAAAGTCAACTGGGGCCCACATACAGTCAAACTTCAATATTTTTGGTCAACATCAACATTTTGAAGTGATATCCATCATTTGATCAAGGGTTGATCATGATTCCTCAAGAAATGCTCCTAATTCATCAAAACTCAAAAGTTGCTAAATTAAGGTTTCTCAGGAAAAGTCAACCAAACTTTGACCAAGCATAACTTTCCCATACTTTATCAGAAATTTCTCATCCAAGGCTCATTTTAAAGAGAATCCAATTACCTATATCTCATCTTCAGCCCTCAAGTTCAAAAAATGCACCCAGGGAAAGATATGAACTCACACATTACAGGTCATTCCAAAAAGTCAACAAAAACACCTTTTGGGTCAAAGCTCCTTACATAAACATGGAAGATCCACTTAAGATGAAACCAAATAGGTTTCTTAGGGGACATCCTAAGCTTTATAAAAAGTTCAAGAACACCATCTTAGGGTCAAAATTGAAGGAGATATGCCTTGTCAAATTTGGTCATTTTTGGAGAATTGTCAAAAGTCAACAATGCCCAAAATTGCATTTTTTGGAAAATGGGCCTAACTTTTTATGTTTGCATCTTACTTCTAGCAATTTCCACGACCCAAGCACTCTCGCATATATTATTGACTTTATTTATTTAATTTATTTTGATTTTAATCATTTAAAAATCAAATTAAATCAAATAAATAATATAAAATATGGAAGATTTGTTTTTTGATTTGATTTTGAATAGAATATCAATTCATTGATGCTGTCAAACAGAATCAAATTGTGCCAAGGTTGATTGGAGTGAGAATGGAATGATTTATCTTGATTTGGAAAGAAATAATGCAAGGTTGGAATGGAATCAAATCTTAATAATTGGAAAGGATTTGGAGCTTTTTGGTTAACCTAATTCAAAGAGATACATATACATAACACATCCCAAGCATAGAGAGGCAGAAAAATCATGGGAAACAGCCAGAGAAACTTGTGTTTTTTTATCAAGAAATCTCAATTGGAATTCTGGATCACAGCCACTCTCAAGGAGGTTTAAGGGTTGCAATCCATTCTTGGACGTCTCTGGAAGTTTTTCCAATCCTTGCCAGGCTCTGAAACATCAAGAACCACGCTCCATACAAATCACGGTTTGACACATTTTTTGATTTCGATTACGTGCATATAGGCTTTGTTCATGTAGTTTAATCATGTATTCTGGTTTTCCATAAGGATTTGATACTTTCTGAATACTTTAATTAAGTTTTGAGTGCAGGGAAGGAAGATAGCCATTACTAGGGTTTCCAAGCTTCGTTTTAGGGCTTCCCTATATAGGAGAAATTAGATCAAATCATTGGCACCATTGAATCCAGGGCATGATTCCTGATCGTCTTGTACCTTTGGTTTACATTTATCTGGCTTATGTTGCGTTTTCAGTTATTGCAGGTTTGTAGCCACGCACAAGAAACATCACTATAACTTATAGTGACGAATCTGTCCGTAGGTAAAAGCCTAAAATCAAAAACGAAACTTCTGGGAAGAAGATGAAGGTGTGGCAACGTCCCACTACTCCATTTGAAATTCGTGCATTTTCTTAGGCCAAGCACTTTGTTTGTATTATATTTACTTTATTTGATTAAGTATATGACTAACAAACTAGCGTAGATGGCAAGGGAAGAAAGCATGTGAGAGGGAGGACCTGGGTTCGATCCCAGGTCCAGACCTTTTGCATTTTATGAAACTAAAATTCCAAATCCAATGCATGTTATGTTTTGAGGACCACCACGCGCCCTTTGATCTCGTCCT
Organism: Vicia faba; assembly: GCA_948472305.1. NCBI lineage: Eukaryota > Viridiplantae > Streptophyta > Magnoliopsida > Fabales > Fabaceae > Vicia > Vicia faba. The sequence continues at coordinate 129,238 of CATIWC010001473.1, forward strand.
CTGGATTCATTACCATATCAATCTCACGCCTCAGCTTTGAAGGTCTACCACGAACCATCAAAAGAAGGATGCACTGGATCTCACGCTGGACAACTGGGCCACCAACTTTGGGCCTAACACAAAATTGGCAGCATACCCCCAAATTGCTCATCAACCAGGCCCGATTCCAATTCTTTTTTTATTTCTTTTATTTTATTACTTGCCTTAATTATCCTTTTTTCCACAAAATCATTTTTTTGTTATTATTAAATTATTAAATCATAAAATCACAAAAAAAATGTAGAATTAGGTTTTTTTTATTAAAATTAGTTTTTTTGGGAAATTAATTAATTTTGATTTGATTATTTTCATAATTAAAATTAATTAGACAAATTAGGTTAATTCATAAATATTTAATTTTCTCAATAGAATACCAAAAAAAAATGTTTTTTTTAATTTATTAGATTTAGGTTAAGATTTCAAATATTTTTCTCAATAATAAAATACAAAAAATATTTTCTCTTTAATTGATTAGATTTGTTAGGACTTAGACTTCATTCTCGTATTTATTTCCTCGCGGGCGCCTTTACTTTCTTTTAATTCAAATTATTGTATCTGCTTTGGGTTTCTAATAGATTAATTAAGATTTCGAATTTCCGCATCTTTATTTTCAGTCAAATATTTGTGTATCTGTCCAAAAGCCTTGTAATAGCATAGATTTTCTTTTCCGCTTTTAATTTCCGCAACTATTAAACTGTTAGATGTATGGATATTAGGATTGAATGATAAGATAAATCAATTTAAAATGGTAGATAACCCTAATTGTGCAAAGATAATTAACTGAAAAAACACACCTGCACATGCTCACTCCTAGGGTTTGTCCCCACTTGGTTGCCTCGGAAATAATGGTTGTGTCCCTCGAATGTAGGGATACCTTAGCAATGACCCGCGATTCAAAATCATCATAAAAGATCATAGCCCCTACTTTTCCCTCGAGTTGCCTACAAATTGATCTTATGGCGATAGTCCCTTCGAAACGGTAAGGTATCCTTACTTGTTGCCTTCAGAGATCATTTCGTCCCTTTCGATTGTCCCTCTAAAATTCCAACGATGGAGCTACCTACTCCTTAAATAGTAGGATAGAGCTATCTAAAGGAAACGAAAATGAACATAATTTTTTTCGAGTAGGTAGAGAACTCTTAAGTACTTGCTCAAAACAAAAACTTTTCACACAAACACTTTTCAAAAAAATAGTTTTCAAAACAACTTCGTCACACTCTTGAGGACCGATACAAGGGTTATCACGAAGTAAACAAAAAATTTCAAAACAAGCACGCAAAAGAAATTTTGAAAACAAGCAAGTATCTAAGAGCCCGTGGAAAACCACGGATAGAAAGGGTTCTAACACCTTCCCTTTCTACAATCTACCCCCTGTACTCAGAAACATCTCGAAAAAGTTTTTTTCTGTTCTTTTTCCTTTTCCTTAGTTGGATGAAATAAAAGTTGGTGGCGACTCTTGCTTACCGCGACATTTGCGAACAAAAAACGCAAACTAGTATAACAGTCAGTTCTGCCACCATATCACAGAACTGACGACACTGCTGGGGAGAAAACTATATAAAGTGTGGTTTACCTTAGGGTTTAGGGTTTTTTTAAATTACTTTCCTGTTTGCTTTGCTTGCTTTATCTTTAAGGGCTTTTGCTTGGGTATTGTGAAAGATCCTACACCCGGATCTAGGGCACTTTTTAGGTAAACAATAATAGATCGTGGAGACTGTACATCATATACCAATATGGTTTAAGCGATGGTTGTGTTGGTGTGAAACTTTGGTTGGTACCGGTATCCTTCGTGTGGAACGAGTAGAATACGGAGCCTCCGCATGGTATCGTGAAGAACTAACGGACCTTAGAACCTTATTTGAACAAACTTGGCCATTAGAAAGTAGTGAGATAGCCGACCTCGGTATAAAGCTGAGGATTGGTTGATACTCGATGCTACACTCATTGAGGTCAGACTTTCGGGATATTTCGGCCGCAAGAAAAGATTGCTTGAGTTGAAACAATTATTGATAAAAGATGATCTGTGATATTGAGAATATTTAGAACCCGGTTACTTTTCTAAGACAGGTTTAAAACCAACTAAACTTCAAGAGGGTACTTACCTTTAACCTCATGCAAGCCTTTGAACCTAAGGTCTATTGTGTGTTTTGCTTGTGTGTGATTTATTCTGTTTGAGCATAACATCTTGAATCATAACATAGCATCCATTCTTATTACACTAATCATTTTAAGGACCAAGGGGATTTATCTTTATTCTGTTTTGCAGATCATGGCTTCCGCTCGTATAAACACTACCGGAATCAGCTTTGTGAGAATACCTCCCCAACTCAAGGAGCTAGTATCAAGGGTTCCTGGAACTTCTGCGTTCACTAAGAGACATGTCGACTTCTCAACCTGGTTACTTCAAACTTTGATGAAAATATGATGGGTGTACTCTTTCAGTTCTTTGATCCCAAGCACCACTGCTTCACTTTCCCAGACTATCAGTTGATGCCTACCATGGAAGAGTTCTCTCAATTATTAGATGTACCCATTCTTGAACAGTTGCCTTTCACAGGTTTAGAAGAGGTTCATAAGCCAGAGGTCATTGCCTCAGCCTTGCATCTGAAATGGGCCGACGTGGTATCCAATTGGGAAACAAGAAGCGGAGTCAAGGGTTTTCTAGCCAAGTTCTTAATAGATAAAGCCCAGCTATTTTGGGATGATTTGGACTTTTAGGCTTTTGAGGAGGTCTTGTCCCTTCTAATCTATGGGTTAGTACTATTCCCTAATCCAGACTTATTCATAGATGTGAATGCTATCAAGATCTTCCTCTCTCACAACCCTGTGCCTACCTTGCTCGGAGATATCTTGCACGCTCTCCATACTCGTACCATGAAGAGAAGAGGGGTTCTTATATGCTGCATGCCATTGATGTCGAGGTGGTTTATTTCTCACCTCCCTAAGTCCATACTGAAGAATGAAGAAGGTTTGGGTTGGTCGCAAAGGATAATGTCACTCGCTCACACGGATATTCTCTGGCATTTCCGAACTATGGGAGATACAACTATTATTGACCGCTGCGGGGAGTACCTTAATGTCTCATTACTTGGCATTAGGGGAGGCATAACTTACAATCCTTGTTTGGCTCTGCGACAATTTGGTTACGCTCGAAGGGATGGTCCTCACGAGTTACCTATCAAGGGCATTATGTTTAACTATGAGGATGATGTTCAAGGGTATCTCCAGAGGTTCATACGAGCTTGGAGCATGGTAAACAGATCTGGCGCCAAGGCTTTGGGGCCGAAGGCCTCTATTCCTATGGAACCTTATCTCCAATGGGTACGAGCTCGTGCCCAGAAACTTATGATGCCCTACATGGTCGTTTTACCAGTGATTATGGAACCCACTACTGAAGGGGGTATCCCTTACACGGTTCTCCATCCTGATATGCCCACTGATCTTGAAAAACTACAGAGGTCTTGGATTCAGTTGAAGAAAGAGTGGGATACTTATAGGGATCAGTTCTATGCCCATGAGAGGAAAGTCTTAGAGCTCACAAAGCAGCTTCATAAGGAAAGAAGCCTTAATGTTTATCTTGGCACGAAAAGGAAGCATCCATGGAAAATTTGATTTTTTTCTAGTTTTTTAGAATTATTTTTAATTGTAATGCCTAAAAAGCAATTGAACCTTGAATTCTGCTAATAAAATCTTTGTTTCATTTTGGTTCGCAAATTTAAATTTCCCAAGGTCCTTGAAATCATTGCATACACATCCCATCCATAAACACTGCATATACAGGTACCATTACAGGCTTCTCATCTTATTCGTTGTTTATTTCAACAGAAATATCTTCTGAACAAAGCATCAAAGATCTTCAGGCACAAAATGCCCAATTTCAAAAGATGTTCATAACTCTGGCGAAAGGGCATGAGGATCTGAAAGCCCTCATCTTGAAGGAGAAGAAGAAAAAGAAGAAGGTCTCTGGTATTCTGAATATGGGCAGAAGATTCAGGGGGCCATTAAAGCAACCAGTCGGTCTAACCTCCTCATCCAAGGAATGGGAGAATCAAGAAAGGGATACAAGGGAAAAGGACCCCAGTCCTGAAGTTTCTGACAATGATACGAAGTATAATGAAGAGATTTATCCTCCCACTGAGGATAGATACAAGCAATTGGAAGATCGTTTAAGTGCTATGGAAGTCCATAGGATACCTGGGTTGGATTTCAAAGAACTGGGATTGGTGTCAGGAGTGGTCATCCCGTAGAAATTTAAGGCTCCAATTTTTGCAAAGTACGATGGGGTGTCTTGCCCTAAGCTTCATCTCCGTTCCTACGTAAGGAAGATCCAGCCCCACACCACTGATAGAAACTTGTGGGTTCACTTTTTCAAGACAGTCTGTCAGGGACTCAGCTTGAATGGTTCTACCAATTAGAGAGAACCAATGTCCGAAACTGGGAGGACTTGGCCGCTGCTTTTTATAAGCAGTATCAATACAACGCCGACCTTGCCTCCACTCGTACTCATCTTCTGAGTATGTCCATGGGTGCAGGTGAAGGTTTTAAGGACTATGCACAGAAGTGGAGAGACCTGGCTGGAAGAGTCCAACCCCCTTTATCTGACAGGGAGTTAGTTGATATGTTTCTTGGGACGCTGTCTGGTCCTTTCTTTAATCATTTGATTCGTAGTTTATCAGCTGGTTTCACCGAGCTGATATTAACAGGAGAAATGGTAGAAGCTGGGATTCGAAGCGGTAAGATACAGAAAGACTCATCTTCGAGTTCGGTAAAGAAGCCTTTCACTGGTAAGAAGGTAGCCAGTGTCATCTATAGCCCGAGAGGCCAAAGCAGAGTTGAACACCATCCGACGGTAAGTGCTGTAATGATACCTAGGCCTGCGGCTGCTCCACAACGCCACAATCAACAAAGGGTAGAAAGACCACAAAGGAAGTTTACCCGGAATAACATGACATTGACAGAGGTTCTACCCCATCTACTAAGATCCAACTTGGCAACCTTGAAAGAGGCTCCCAAGAATCCAAATACTACATCTCCTCGATACAATCCAAACGCTCAGTGTGCCTACCATTCTGAGAGTCCTGACCACGATACAAAAGATTGTTGGGCTCTGAGAAATAAGGTACAAGACCTGATCGAAGCCAAAGAGATTGAGTTTGATGCTCCGGAGAAGCCCAATGTCATAACTGCTCCCATGCCTAAGCATAATCGTGGAGTTAATGTTGTTGATACCGATCTATTTGTGACCTCTGTTGATGAAGTTTCTACTCCTCTTATGACTATTCAGAAGAATTTATTGTTGGCCGGTTTATTTCCGGGTTGTGGTGAAGGTTGCCACATGTGTTCATCTCTGCCTTCCGGTTGCCATTTGTTGAAAACAGGTGTCCAGCGCCTGATGGATAGCAGAGAAATTTTGTTCGAGAAAACTTTCATTCGAATTGTTCCATGTGAAGATATTGCAATTATAACCATTTCCGCCAATCCTTCCAAGGTCTCCTCAAGAAGACCTGTTAGGATTACATCTGCTCCAAGAGTCGCTCCGTTAATAATCACCCTTCCTGGTCTTGTCCCATATGCCTCAGAAAAAGTTGTCCCTTGGCATTATGGCACCGATGTCTACTATCATGGCGTTAAACAAGACTTGAAGAATGAAGAGGTTGATCTCGATGTCAGTAACATTGTCGGGACCAGTAAGATCACCAGAAGTGGAAGGGTTTTCTCTCCCGAGATTTCCCCAAAGACTGCCAATAAGCATGTCGTTATTTCGCCCGCTATTCCTGTTGGTGCTTCAACTACTACTCCCGTTCTTACTCCAATTGTTACCCCTACCGTCGAGTCATCTGGTACCCGAGGCAAAGAAGCTATAGGTGAGCCTGTCCGGACGAAGGCACCTAGAAAAATTGTCGTAGAAGCCTCTAAGGAAGAGATAAAGGAAATATTAAAGATAATTAAAGAGAGCGAATACAATATGGTCGAGCAGCTGGGGAAGACCCCGTCGAAGATATCCATGTTGTCTATGTTGTTGTGTTCTAATGCCCAAGCGAATGCTTTGATCGCATTCCTCAAGACTTCGCATGTTCCGCAAGATACCTCGACTGATCAATTCAAAGACTGTGTGGCCAGCCTGACTGCTGACAATGGGCTGGGTTTTTTTTAGATGCCGATTTGACACCGAAAGGGAGGAAGCAAAATGATGCTCTTCATGTCTCGATCGAATGCAGGGGCACTGCTATGGCTCATGTTCTGGTAGATACTGGGTCTTCACTGAATTTCCTGCCGAAGAAGGCTCTCGGCTGACTAAATTGTGAGGGCTTGACCTTAAAGCCTAGTAACATTATGGTAAGAGCTTTTGACGGGTCAAAAAGAATGGTGCATGGGGAGGTGGACATCCCTGTCAAGGTAGGTTCTCAGACCTTTGAGTCCACCTTCTATGTGATGGACATCCAGCCGTCATACTCTTGTTTGTTGGGTCGTCCTTGGATCCATGAAGTTGGGGCTGTTACTTCTACACTGCACCAAATGCTGAAGCATCCAGTGAAAGGAAATATTGTCACTGTACGTGGTGAAGAGGAGTATATGGTGAGCCACCTCAACTCCTTCAGTTACGTAGAGATGGAAGGGGAATTCATAGAGACTCCTTGCCAAAACTTTGAAGAGGTTACCCAGATCTTGGCATCGACTGAGACTACTATCGGCACCAAACCCCCTCTGAAGATGGCTTCTCTCAAAGACGCCAGAGCAGTGGTTGAAGAAGGTGGGTATACCAACTGGGGACAACTCCCTGATTTTACTCACAAAACTGACAAGTTTGGTTTGGGCTTTACTTCAGGATCTCAAAGGGTTATTCGATGCGTTCGAGCTGGAGGACCTCCCCTACGCATCAGCAATCGGGGAATTAATGTCATTGAAGACAGTGGGGAAGACTCTGACATTGACAGCTGGATTTGCCCAACTACTAACGGTGGACCGAGTAACTAGACGGCTAGGGATTTTATACCAATTTATTTTATTCCGCAGTAATTGTCTTGCTTATTTTTTGAATTTGTAATAAAAAATTTAAACTCTACAGCCTTGTGTCTTGCCCGAGGCACATTGGTTTTGTTTGTGAGGGCTATTATGTGTCATTTCATATATCATCAATAAAACATTGGACGTTCCTTGCATATAAATTTTGCACTCTTTATTTTTTCTTTTCTGCTTTCACTTTATCAAAACAGCTATACTCTTACACACACTCACGTATCATACTGCAGATCCATATCCACTCTGGATCCCATTGACAACAGTTCTGCTACTGCCAGTTATGACTTCGAAAATCCGATCAACCAAGCCGAGGACGAAGGTGAGGACGATTGTGAGGTTCCTGGAGAGCTTGCTAGACTGTTACAGCAGGAAGAAAGGGATATACAGCCTCATGAAGAGCCAGTTGAGACGATAAACTTGGGCACGGAGGTAGACAGAAAAGAAGTCAAGATCAGTGGAAGCTAGTATTAAACAACAGTTGATATAGATGTTGCACAACTATGTTAAGATCTTCGCTTGGTCCTATGAAGACATGCCTGGTTTAGACACTGATATTGTGGTACATCGTCTGCCGACTAAGGAAGACTGTCCTCCGGTTAAATAGAAGGTCTGCTGTATGTGCCCTGAGATGTCAGAGAAGATCAAGGCAGAGGTCATGAAGCAGTTCGATGCAGGGTTCTTAGCTATCACCTCCTATCCGCAGTGGGTTGCTAACGTTGTTCCGGTACCTAAGAAGGACGGAAAGGTACGAATGTGCATGGATTACAGAGATCTGAACAGGGCAAACCCCAAGGATGACTTCCCGCTTCTTCACATTGATTTTCTGGTCGACAAAACCGCGCAGCACAAAATCTTCTCCTTCATGGATGATTTCTCTGGATACAACCAGATCAAGATGGCTTCTAAAGACATGGAGAATACAACCTTCGTCACACAGTGGGGCACCTTTTGTTACAAGGTGATGCCTTTTAGGTTGAAGAATACTGGGGAAACCTATCAGCGAGCCATGGTCGCTTTATTCCACGATATGATTCACCATGAGATCAAAGTTTATGTTGATGACATGATAGCCAGGTCTCAAACCAATGAGAAACACCTTGACCATCTACAAAATTTGTTTGACAGGTTGAAGACATATAAGCTGAGGTTGAACCCGAACAAGTGCACCTTCGGGGTAAGTTCTAGTAAGCTCCTGGGTTTCATTGTCAGTGACAAAGGTATTCAGGTAGACCCTGCAAAGGTAAAGGCTATACAAGAGATGACGGATCCCCGTACAGAGAAGGAGGTTAGAGGTTTCTTGGGGCGCCCAAATTATATTGCCAGGTTCATATCACATCTAACTGCTACTTGTGAGCCCATCTTCAAGCTTCTGAAGAAAGATTAAGTGGTAAAGTGGAATGACGAATGCCAGACTACTTTTGAAAGAATCAAAGAATACCTTCAAGAACCACTGATTCTGATGCCTCCGGTTGAAGGAAGACCTTTGATATTGTACTTAACAGTGCTAGACAATTCAATGGGGTGCGTGCTAGGGCAGCATGACGAGTCTGGTCGAAAAGAGAACGCGATATACTACCTTAACAAAAAGTTTACCGACTGTGAGACAAGATACTCACTGCTCGAGAAAACTTGCTATGCTTTGGCATGGGCTGCTCGCCGACTAAGACAGTACATGTTGACCCACACTACTATGTTGATATCCAAGATGGATCCAATCAAATACATCTTCGAGAAACCCGCTCTCTCCGGAAGAATAGCGAGATGGCAGATGATCTTAACTGAATATGATATACAATATACAACCCAGAAAGAAATCAGGGAAGTGTATTAGCTAATCATTTGGCCCATCAGGCCATGGATGACTACCAGTCCATGAATTTTGAGTTCCCGGACGAGAATATTATGCTGGTAACTGACTATGAAGAACCTGAACCGGATGAAGGACCTGAGGAAGGATCCCGATGGACTATGGTTGTTGACCGAGCTTCGAACGCACTTGGTAATGGCATTGGCTCCGTAATCATATCTCCTGAGGGCTGTCATACTCCTTTCACTGCCCGACTATGTTTCAACTGCACTAAAAACATGGCAGAGTATGAAGCCTGCATTATGGGTCTCAAAGCTGCTATTGACCTCAGGATTAAGTTCTTGGATGTTTTCTCAGCCATGGTGATAAGTCAGATCAAAGGAGAATGGGATATGAAGCATCCGAATCTCATCCCATACAAAGAGAACATGCTGGCATTGCTCCCACACTTTGAGGAGGTAACCTTTAAACATTTCCCGTGAGAGGAGAATCAGTTAGCGGACGCGCTAGCTACCATGTCTTCTATTTTCGAAGTCAGGTGGGACAACGAAGCTCCCGGAATAACCATGGAAAGGTTGGATGAACCAGCACACTACTATGAAATTGATACTTAAGAGGTAGCAGATAAACCCTGGTTCTATGAAGTAAAAAGGTACCTCGAGACTCAAGAGTATCCCGAAGGGGAATCTGTCAATGATAAGAAGTTTCTGATAAGATTCGCTACGAAATTCTTCCTCAGTAATGGAATCCTCTACAAGCGCAATTATGACTCTACCTTACTGCGGTGCATAGACAAGAGCGAAGCAGAGAGAATTATGACAGACCTACATGAAGGTATCTTCGAAACCCATTAAAGTGGATATACCATGGCTAAGAAGATCCTACGGGCCAGATACTACTGGTCCACTATGGAAGCAGATTGTTATCAGCACTCCCGAACTTGACATAAGTGCCAAATCTACGCTGATAAGGTGCATGTGCCTCAGGTTCCTTAGAACATCTTGACAGCTCCGTGGCCTTTTGCAATGTGGGTCATTGACATGATTGGAAAAATCAGGCCTAGTGCTTCCAACGGACATTGCTTCATCCTGGTGGCCATAGATTACTTCACAAAATGGGTTGAGGCGGCCTCTTTTTCTACTATGACCAAGAACGTTGTGGCGCGGTTTATTCGACATAATCTGATATGTCGGTATGGTGTTCCAGAGAGAATTATTACTGAAAATGGTACAAATCTCAACAACACGATGATCATCGAGCTCTGTAAGCAATTCAAGATACAGCATCATAACTCTTCTCCCTACCGGCCGAAGATGAATGGCGCTGTTGAAGCAGCTAACAAGAACATCAAGAAGATTATACAGAAGATGATGGTGACATACAAAGACTGGAATGAGATGTTACCATTCGCTCTTCATGGATACCGTACCTCATCAAGGACGCCGACAAGGGCAACACCCTACTCTCTGGTATATGGCATGGAGGCAGTCCTACCCATCGAGGTCCAGATACCTTCTCTCAGGATTATGAAAGATGCGGGTTTGAGTGAAGACGACTGGATCCAGACCCGACTTGATCAACTAAATATGATCGACGAGAAGAGAATTATTTCTATTTGTCATGGTCAGACATTTCAAAAGCTAATGATCAAGGCTTTTAACAAGAAAGTCAGACGTCAAGAATATCAAGTCGGGGATCTGGTAATCAAGCGCATCATATTGCCGCAAGGTGATCCCAGGGGCAAATGGACCCCCCACATACGAAGGGCCATTTGTGGTTAAAAACATCTTCTCGGGTGGAGCCAGGATTCCAACCACCATGGACGGTGACGACCTTCCTCACCTTGTCAATGCAGACATAGTGAAAAGATACTATGTCTGATAGAAGACCCTCTAGGTCGACTGGCCTAGGCAAAAATAAGGGCATCCCGGCGAACAAAAAGGGTTCGGGAAAAAATAATGGATGAAAATGAAAAAATTTGTACACCCGGCAAGCCGAAAACCTGAAAAGGCGGCTTGGGCAAAAAAGGGTATCCCATTGGATTACCTTGCGACCAGACCTCAATATCAACTGTCAAGCTTGAACGACACCAATAAATCTAACCAACTTCGGATAAGTAGCAAAGTGATGAGACGCTCAAAGACATAGGGGCAATAGCAGAATTGGAACCTAGTGGGATTGTTGCACATAGCTTTTTTTTCTTTTTACACAAGATTGTATAGCTTCCATTTTTACGGGGGTGTTCTCTTACTAGAGCGTCAGCCTCCTTGTACAAGAACGCCTATTATAGGCCAACTTCGGAAATCAATACAAATCATTTTTTCAAAAACTATGTGTTTTTTATTTTTTATTTTGTTTTATAAGAACGTTCAATGGTTTATTCTTGACATATGCGTTTGAATATGATTGTTGTTCACAAATATTCACATTCACATAAGAAACGGAAAGACAATTGCTCATAACTTAAGAAACATAGGAAAAACAAAAGCTAAAAAATGTCAAACTCGACAGTTACTCTGTCCAGCAGGTACCGGAGCACAGACAGCTTTGAAATACAATCATCAGTAGATACAACCTCGCGACATCTACACTCCCCACAGAGTAAAAGTATTCAAAGCGTTCATGTCAGCTTTCTCAAAACAAGAAGTAACCTCCCCAACCAGGGTCTTTCAGAAACCTGACAGTTGTACCCCAGCCGAATTTCATAATCGCGAGTGAATCATCATAATTTTTATCTCTCCAAGCAGAGTTTATTTCTCTGAATACATAAGCTCAATCCCCGACAGAGCCTATTATTTCAGCTACGAAAATTCATCGTCCAAATTATTCCCCGCAGAGCTACTCTCAGACAGAGTCTCTCCCTGACAGAATATTCACAAACAAAAAAGAATAAATCTTCAGCACACTCATTTCCATTCACCATCCCCAACGGAAGTAGAAGAACCACAATTCTCTACAACAATCAGGAATCCTATACTCTCCAGTAGCAGTGAGGGATTTATTTTCCCAGACTCGGGCATGTCCCCAATAGCATTTCATGTACATATATCATGGCATGCGCATACACATTATATACAACATAATCTGATTTATGTTAAGAACATCATCTCACAAGGCATTTCATGCATCACACATATAATTAACCCTGTTACCTTTCCAGGAAAGACAATTATCACCAACAATTCCAGCAGTTATACATACAGCTAGTGGAAAATCAATTCCTGAAGATTAAATGGGTCGACTAATCTGCATAACCAATGAAGTAACCCTACTATCCAGGTTCCTTCTCATAGCCCTACTATCCAAGCTTTCATTTCAAAGTAACCCTACTATCCAGGTTCCTTCTCATAGCCCTACTATCCATGCTTTCATCCCGAAGTAACCCTACGATCCAGGTTCCTTCTCATAGCCCTACTATCCAGGCTTTCATTTTGAAGTAACCCTACTATCCAGGTTCCTTCTCATAGCCCTACTGTGATCGGTGGATCTAGAACTGACTGTTTAACGATGGTTCGCGAAATGTCGCGGAAGTAAGAGTCGCCACCGTCTTTTATTTTCTCCAATTGGAAATGACAAAAGCACAGAAAAATTCCTTATAGAGATCGCTCTCGGTTCGGGAGGTAGATTATAGAAAGGGAAGGTGTTAGCACCCTTTCTATCCATGGTTATCCATGGGCTCTTAGATACTTGCTCATTTGTGTTTTCAAAATGGTTTGTTTGCTTTTCAACTGTGGGTTTAAAAAGTTTCTTTGAAAATTTCAGTTCGACTCTTGTATCAGTCCTCAAGAGTGTTTGAAAAGTTGCTTTCGAAAGCTTTTTGAAAAGGTGTCGGTGTGAAAAGTATTTTTTTGATTTGTTTTGAAATTAGAGCAAGTATCTACGAGAATCTACCTACCCTAAGGAATTCGTCTGTGTAAATGTCCTTAAAGTAGTGCCATCCCACCATTGAGAGGTAGGTAGCACCACCGTTGGAGGTGTTCGGGTCAATTCGAGGGTTCGGGACATGGTGATCACCAGAGCAATAGGAAGACACCTTAGAAGCTACCCTCATGCCATGTTCATGGACATGAGGACTTACTAAAACGTCTTCTACTCGACGACCACCTTTCGAGGGGCAAGGCAACAGTGAGGCGTACCCTAGGGGTGGTGTGTGATTTGTGTGTCATGTTCATTTATGTTTATCTTATTCATGCATTGGTGATCTACGCGTTGCTTTTATTTTGGCATTCATTCTTCCATACAAATTATTAACAGTTAAAAAAGATGCGGAATTAAAAGTCCTACGCTATTACAAAGGCGCGGGTCTACATCGCCAAATTAATCTAGGACCCGATTTGAAATGAAATAAAGTGCGGAAGGTAAATACCCTAATTGATCTATTACATAGATTTGGGAGAGTTACATGAAATTTATAAAAGGAAATAAACGCGCGAAATATAATTACGAACGAATGCGAGGGCGTTGGACCCTTTTAAAGAAATTAAATTACAATTAATAAATTAATTAAGTTAAATAAAAGAAAGAAATTGTTTTTTTGGAGTTTTTGCATTTATGGAGTTTAATGGGAATTAATGGAATTAAAACCTAATTCTAAACTATTTTTAATTTATTAAAAAAAATATTTAAGTTTGTATCCTAATTTTAACCTAATTATTTACATGGCAATTTATTTACAAAAATAATTAATATTCAATAATGATAAAAGAAAAGAAGAAGAATATAAATATTTAGAACCCTAATTCTACATTTTTTTAATTTATTAAAAAAATATTTAAAATTAAACCTAGAATTAAAACTAAATCAATTAATAAAATTTATTTACAAGGAAAACATTCAAATAAAATGTTTTTATATTTTTTGTCTTTTCTGATTTTTTTAATTATTTTTTTATATTAGGAAAATATTAATTTATGAATTAAAAGGAAATAATTAAATTAAAAGAAATAATAGAAAGATAGGAAAAAGAAAAGAAATACAAACACTTGGGGGGTGTTGACCCCAATTTGGAGGTATTATGGTAGCAATCAGGCCCAATGATTTAAGGCCTTTTGTTGACTTTTCAGCGCGCGTGTGCATGGTTGACTGAGGGTGTATGGTATTCTTCAGATCATGGCTGTTGGATGGATGTTCCGAGACATGTGGCAAACACAGGCATGAAGACGCATGGTAGGCCTGGGGGTTGAAACTGCATGGAATCACGTTGAAACAAAATATATTAAGGAAGTGAGGGGACCTGGGAATCGAACCCAGGTCCCAAAGCTTGCCAACATTACCTTCCACCAACTGAGCTACTTGAACGCGTTGTATATAGAATAAAGAATAAATAATATAAAAGAAAATTGGTGTTAGTGACATAGAAACAAAAAAACGCGCGCTGGAATCCAAACTACCCAATCATATTTTGCCACATGATCTTCTTCCTCGTTTGTCCCTGAAATAAAAAGAAGTAGCGGGGGTTTTAAACCCCCCCCCCCCCCCCCAAAATGCATCCTTTTCCAAAATAGCGAATAGCTTGTGAGGACATATAAATAAGGCGCGATTAGTGTATTGAACTCCTCCAAGCGTCCTGATTCTAGCCATGGTACTGGGGTGTCTTGATTTTACAGTATGTGCAAACGCCCAATTTGAAGCTTGAGAAACCCTAAAACATTTTAATGGCAACTTTGCGCACAGACCATATTAATTCAATTAGATAACACCATTAGCTTTATAATGGTTAGATTAGTATAAATCAGTATAAAAAACACATGAAAAATGCATGGAATTCAAGATGCGATTATGAATATATTTCAGAAAAGTGGGACTCCTATCTACCAATTCTTTGCGCTTGGAGAGTTGATTTTGATTGGGGTAGCTTCCTGAATGTGTCAAGAACGCAATGGAACCACTCTTTTGCCTTGAAACGACCTGCAACTATGAAAACAGTTTTCAAAATTTTAGGGAAAAATACAAGCTTTGTTTTGGTTCTTAGGCGCAGCTTGGAGGTTGTGAGCTTTAGGGTTTGCATCTGTTTATGTATGGGAATGGATTAGGGTTGAAATTTGGATCCAAAACCCTTTGCATTGATGAAAGAAATATTTGATTTTCAATGAATATCTTCAAATCTTTTCCACATGAATATCATGCCAATTTGCACCAAATCTTCCCTTTTTTGAAGTGCACGAAATCTTGAGTGAATCATGAGTGATTATACTGCATAAAAAGATTCAAACACATTTGTTTAATATTTTTTTCATATTTTATTTTATTAAATGAATTAATGGTGATTAAAAATTCAAATAAATAATAAAAAATGATGAAATAAATCCCCTTTGGGCCAAATGGTCGTGCATAGCCTTTGGATGATGAATCTTGGAAGAAAATGTGGCCCATTAGCAATTTTGAGGCATTTGAAGTAAAGTTGACTTTTCAAAATTCCCAAAAATTTCCCAACTTCCACAAGGAATATCTTGCTCAATTTTTAAGCTTTGATCTTGTTCTTGGACATTTTGGAAAGGTCTTGATGTCCTTTAACCAATGCCTTTGGTCCCATGTCATTTTGATTTACCAATCTCAAGTTATGGTCTTTGACTTAAAGTCCCTTTTTGTTGACTTTTGAAAATGACCTATAATGTTGAAATTGATAACTTTTTGTGAGAGCATTTCTTGGACTTGAAGTGTGAAGAGGAGTTGTAGGAAACTTCTTTCTCTTCAAAATGAGCTTTGGATGGAATTTTTCTGATGAACCATGTGGAAGTTATGCCTTGGTCAAGTTACAGTTGACTTTTTCAACTGTCCAAATATGGAAACTTTTGCATCTTGAGACTTTTTGAGCCATACTTTGAAAATCATGATCAAGAATTGATCAAATGATGTTTGTGGCTTCAAAATAAGATGTTGACCAAAAATTTGGACTTTTGACTGCCAAATGACCATTTTGCCCCTGCAGTTGACTGTTGAGCAATTAGGGTTTTTGACTGTTCAATTTTGTGCTGTAAGTCTTGAAACTTGGCATGAGGATGCTTGACCATGTTTATAGGCATGTGGGACTTGATTGGACCCTTGGAAACTTCAATTTCTTTCTCAGAACCAAAACCCTAGTTTTTCACTGTTAGGAGGCCTTTGAACTGTGCAACCCTTGGGGAGATTTTGAACCTTTTGACTTGGCAAATCTTGAAGAATATGGGAGGGCAAATTTTGGGGTACAACAGTTGCCCCTGTTCAATCTTCTTAGACCTGAGGATGCAGATTGGCTGACGCGCCTTTCGTAATCCGAAGGTGGAAGATGATTGAACACTAGAGTGCCCAGAAATTTGCGCTCACATAGTAGTGTGATGGGGGGAATGGGATTATAGATGCCATTTGGAGATTGATGGATCGGATGATGGGCTTATAGATGCCATGCTAAGAGATGATGGAAGGTGGATGGGCTTATAGATGCCATCTGGGTGTCGATCACGTAAGAGATTCCTTAGCGAGAACTTGCGTACCTGGAAAAGAAAATGATTACCTGGCCTGTTACAAGAGCTGGTCTTCAAACTCTTTGTATAGATGTGCCCTGACTGGTTACAGGAATTGAATCTGGAGCTTCAAAAAGGTGATGAATGAACCAGGGATGGTTACTACCTCAACGGGACGGTGAGAGAACCTTGGACGATTACTACCTTAACAGGAACGCTGAGAGAACCTTGGACGATTACTACCTCAACAGGAACGCTGAGAGAATCTTGGGCGACTTCAACCTCAACAGTAACGCTGAGGGAATCTTGGACGACTTCAACCTCAACAGTAACGCTGAGAGAATCTTGGGCGACTTCAACCTCAACAATAACGCTGAGAGAATCTTGGGAGACTTCAACCTCAACAGTAACACTGAGAGAATCTTGGGCGACTTCAACCTCAACAGTAACGCTGAGAGAATCTTGGGCGACTTCAACCTCAACAGTAACGCTGAGAGAATCTTGGATGTCTTCTACTGACTCTTCATTGGGAAAATCTTTAAGAATCGATTTAACTGGACTAGAGAAGGCCTTTGACTGGATAAGAATCAGGAAAATCTTAGGGTCGATTTGACTGAACCGGACAAGGTCTTGAAATCTTCAACTGGATAAGAATCAGGGAGATCTTAGGGTCGATCTGACTGAACCAGAGAAGGCCTTTGACTGGATAAGAATCAGGAAAATCTTAGGGTTGATTTAACTAAACCGGTCTAGGTCTTGAAATATCTTAAACTGGATAAGAATCAGGGAGATCTTAGGGTCGATCTGACTGAACCAAAGAAGGTCTTGAAATATAGCTGAGAACTTAACTGGATCTTTCCTGAAAGGTAAAGGTCAGTCATATGCAAGGCATGGTATGAATCAAGTGATGATGTTCTCAACAGAAATGAGATTTATAAGATATGATGCGTATATGCATGCTGTAATGTATGAAAATGTGATGTTTATGCATGTATGTTTTCGTCCTAGGAAAATAAATCCTTGACGGATGCCGGGAAGTCATATCCTGGGCTGATGTTCGGAGAATAGATCTTTGCTTCCGCTGGGGATGATAGTTGCAAGAAACCGGTAGGAGAAGATGACTCTGTTGGGGAATAAACTTGGTGAATGGATTACTCTGCGGGGAGAAAAGTACTCTAACGATCTTGCTGGGAAGCAATACTCTGCGGGGGGAGAGGTATTTTGCTGAAATGTTGATGGTAACTTCGCTGGGAATACCATTGTCGTGTTGGAAGTGTTAATAGACTTCGCTGGGGATAAGAAGACTTTGCCGAGGACGATCTTCTCATGGCTTTTGGCTGAGGATAACCCAGTTATATCCTGGTAGGGAAATAACTCTTTGAATAAAGCCGGGAGACGCGTTCGTGCTCTGCGAGGATAAGCTTCCAGAATCTACTGGGGATAAGCTCACTGCTTGGGGAGATGGATTCCAACTTTCTTGGGGAAACTGGATTGGAATCTCCTGGGGAAGTCTTGAACTGTATCGGGGAAGTGACTCCATTGAATGTTTGATATACCACCGGGAAACAATCTTTAGTTCAAGACTGTCGGGGATGCTTGTTTAAGAATGCATGTATATTGCTGGGGAATGTTGAGATCTGCTGGAGGGTACCTAGTTCCCTTAAGGCTGATAATAGCTTTGCTTGGGGAGAGTGTATTGACTTGCTGACGCACTCTCTGGGGAATTAAGATATATTGGTTATGTTCTTCAGCTGAACCTACCTTGATACCTTGGAGGACGGAACAATTAGATCGCTTAGACAACTCTTTATTGCCCCTGTTTCTAATGTTACCTGTAATTAATCCTTTGTTTCGTATGCAAATATTCATGAATTAGAAAATTATTGTCAATGCATATATCACAAATTGAGCCTTGGACGTTCTTCGCAAAACAAAACAGAAAAAGGAAAAAACAAAAGACAGTTTGAGCTGAAAAGTAATTTTGTATTGATTTTTGAATTTGCCTGTAAAATAGGCGTTTATGTACAAGAGGCTGGCATCCTAGTAAGAGAACTCCGTCGAACAAAAGAATTTATTCAAGTTTGTACAAGAGAAAATAAAACAGCTGTGTGAAATGACTGATCCACTGGGTTTCAACTCTGCTATTGCCTTTATATCTCCGAGCGTCTCATCACTTGATGACCTTAGTTGAAGATGAAGCTGACTGATCGATGCCGTCTGAACTTGATGTAGATACCGGATTCTGGATGCAAAGTGATCCAATGAGACATAGTATTACGCTTTATCCCTAACTTTTGCCTGGACCGCCCTTTCGGGTTTTCAGTCCACCGGGATACCTTTTTTTGCCCAAGCCGCCTTTTCAGGTTTTCGACTCGCCGGGAAGCCCTAATTTTTGCCTAGGTATGTCAACCTAGCGGGTCTTTTTTCATGCGTGGTATCTTTTTACTATGTCTGCATTGGCGGGGTGAGGAAGGTTGTCACCATCCATGTTGGTTAGAATCATGACTCCTCCTGAGAACACATGTTTAACCACAAATGGCCCTTCGTACGTAGGGGTCCATTTTCCCCTTGGATCACTCTGAGGAAGGATGATTCGCTTGATTACCAGATCCCCAACTTGATATTCTTGTGGTCTGACCTTTTTGTTAAATGCCCTGATCATCCGTTTCTGGTACGTCTGACCATGACAAATAGCAGCAAGTCTCTTTTCATCAATAAGGTTTAGCTGATCAAGTCGTGTCTGGATCCAATCATCTTCACTCAGATCTGCATCCTTCATTATCCGGAGAGAGGGTATCTGCACTTCGATCGGTAAGACTGCTTCCATACCGTAGACCAAGGAGAAGGGAGTTGCCCCGGTTGACGTCCTGGCTGAGGTACGGTACCCATGTAGAGAGAACGGTAACATCTCGTGCCAATCTTTATAAGTCACTGTCATCTTCTGCACAATTTTCTTAATGTTCTTATTCGCTGCTTCTACAGCCCCATTCATCTTCGGTCTGTAGGGGGAAGAGTTGTGGTGCTGTATCTTAAACTGCTCGTAGAGCTCAGTGATCATCTTGTTATTGAGATTGGTACCGTTGTCTGTAATGATTCTTTCAGGGACACCGTATCGACAGATCAGATTATGCCGAATGAACCGTGCCACAACAGTCTTGGTTACCGTAGCGTAGGAAGCTGCTTCAACCCACTTCGTGAAGTAATCAATCGCTACCAGGATGAAGCGATGCCCATTGGACGCTGTAGGTTTAATCTCACCGATCATGTCTATGCCCCACA
This sequence comes from Vicia faba, assembly GCA_948472305.1. Lineage (NCBI taxonomy): Eukaryota > Viridiplantae > Streptophyta > Magnoliopsida > Fabales > Fabaceae > Vicia > Vicia faba. The sequence goes on from CATIWC010001473.1 coordinate 148,822, forward strand.
TTGCAAACGGCCAAGGCGCAGTCAGAACATTTAGAGGAACTGGAGGAATGTGCACCTTGTCTGCATAAATCTGGCATTTATGGCATGTCCGAGAGTGTTGGTAGCAGTCAGCTTCCATTGTGGACCAGAAATACCCTGCCCGAAGGATTTTCTTCGCCATAGTGTGTCCACTTGAATGTGTTCCGAAGGTCCCTTCACGTAGCTCTTCCATAATCCTTTCTGCTTTTGTCTTGTCCACACAACGCAGTAAGGTCGAATCATGGTTTCGCTTATACAGGATGCCGTTGCTAAGGAAGAACTTCGCTGCGAACCTTCTCAGAAACTTCTTATCGTTGACAGATGCACCTTCAGGGTATTCCTGAGCTTCCAAGTATCTCTTCACCTCATGGTACCAAGGCTTCTCAGTTACCAATTCAGTCTCGAGATCACAACAGTATGCCGGTTCATCCAATTTCCAGATAATGATCCGGGGAGCCTCATTGTCCCATTTGACTTTGAACATAGAAGACATTGTAGCTAACGCGTCCTCCAACTGATTCTCCTCTCTCGGGAAATGTTCAAAGGTTATCTCTGTGAAGTGGGGGATCAAGGTCAACACACATTCTTTGTAAGGAATAAGATTCGGATGTTTCATATCCCACTCTCCTTTGATCTGGTTGATCACGAGAGCGGAATCTCCGAATACACTTAGAAACTTGATCCTTAAGTCGATCGTAGCTTGGAGACCCATGATGCATGCCTCATACTCCGCCATGCTGTTGGTGCAGTTAAAACATAGTCGGGCAGTGAGTGGAGTATGAGTGCCTTGAGGAGATATGATCACACCGCCGATGCCATTACCCAAAGCATTGGAGGCTCCGTCAAAGTGCATAGACCATCGGGATCCTTCCTCAGGTCCTTCATCCGGTCCAGGTACTTCACAATCAGTCACTATCATGATACTCTCGTCAGGAAATTCAAAGTTCATTGATTGATAGTCGTCTACTGCCTGATGTGCCAAGTGGTCTGCCAATACACTTCCCTTGATGGCTTTCTGGGTTGTGTATTGAATGTCGTATTCTGTCAAGATCATTTGCCATCTTGCTATTCTCCCAGACAGAGCAGGCTTTTCAAATATGTACTTTATAGGATCCATCTTTAAGATCAGCAAGGTAGTGTGAGTCAGCATATACTGTCTCAGCCGGCGAGCAGCCCATACCAAAGCGCAGCAAGTTTTCTCGAGCAGTGAGTATCGGGTCTCACAATCAGTAAACTTTTTGCTAAGGTAATAGATGGCATGCTCTTTTCGGCCAGACTCGTCATGCTGCCCCAGCACACACCCCATTGAGTTGTCAAGCACTGTCAGGTATAGTATCAGAGGTCTCCCCTCAACCGGTGGCATAAGGATGGGTGGTTCTTGGAGATACTCCTTGATTTTGTCAAAAGCGGCCTGGCATTCATCGTTCCAACGTACTACCTGATCTTTCTTCAGCAGCTTGAAGATTGGTTCACAGGTAGCAGTTAGGTGTGAAATGAACCGAGCAATGTAATTCAGGCGTCCTAGAAAGCCTCTGACCTCTTTCTCTGTCTTAGGAACTGGCATCTCTTGAATGGCTTTAACTTTGGCAGGGTCCACTTGAATACCCTTGTCACTTACGACGAAGCCTAGCAACTTCCGGGATCTAACCCCGAAGGTGCACTTGTTCGGGTTCAACCTCAGCTTGTACAACTTCAGTCGGTCAAACAGTTTCTGCAGATGATCAAGGTGCTCTTCCTCAGTTTGGGACCTTGCAATCATGTCGTCAACATACACTTTTATCTCATGATGGATCATGTCATGAAATAAAGCAACCATGGCACGTTGGTAGGTTTCCCCAGCACTCTTCAGTCCAAAAGGCATGACCTTGTAGCAGAAGGTTCCCCACTGAGTAACAAAGGTAGTTTTTTCCATGTCTTCAGGTGCCATCTTGATCTGATTGTAACCTGAAAAACCATCCATGAAAGAGAACACCTTATGCTGAGCAGTATTGTCAACAAGGACATCAATGTGAGGTAGAGGGAAGTCATCCTTGGGGCTGGCCCTGTTCAGATCCCTGTAGTCGATGCACATTCTGACTTTTCCATCTTTCTTTGGTACCGGCACCACATTAGCAACCCACTGAGGGTAAGAAGTCACTGCAAGGAACCCAGCATCGAACTGTTTCATAACCTCGGCTTTGATCTTCTCAGACATCTCTGGACGCATACGGCGGACCTTTTGCTTAACCGGAGGGCAGTCTTCCTTGGTAGGCAAATGATGGACCACGATGTCGGTATCCAACCCAGGCATGTCTTCGTAGGACCAGGCAAAGATCTCCACATAATCATGTAACATCTGAGTCAACCGTTGCTTCACGCTGAGCTCTAGGTTGGCACCAATCTTAACTTCCTTCCTGTCCGTCTTAGTACCCAGATTTATTGTTTCCACCGGCTCTTCGTGTGGTTGAATTGCCCTCTCTTCCTGGAGTAACAGTCTGGCAAGCTCGCCAGGCACTTCGCAATCATCTTCACCTTCGTCTTCGGCTAAGTTGATCGGATTTTCGAAGTCATAACTGGCAGTAGCAGAGTCGTTACCAGTGAGATCCAGAGTGGATTGAAACCTGTATGGGTGAGTGTGTGTAAATACAGCTGTTTTGCAATATAAAGAAAGGAAAGAAAGAAAGGGAGCATAAGATTCGAAATGCGAGAAAATGTCCAAGATCTTTATTCATGATATATGAAATGACAGCTTAATATACCCTCACAAATGAAGCCACGGTGCCCCGGGTAAGACACCGGGCCATAGAGTTTTAATTGTTTATTACAAATAACCAAACAAAGGAGTTTATTACTGCGTAACAAAAGTAACAGGAGTATGATCCTTAGCAGTCCAATTGGTCAATCCACCATCAGTCGTTGGGTAGATCCAGCTTTCAAACTCTGACTCTTCCACTTCATCTTCGTCCCCAACAACATTCACTCCTGGATTGGTAATGAGCACAGGAGGTCTTCTGGTCTTTGCCTTGCGAGCAGCCTTCTGACCTTCTGCAGTAAAACCCAGTCCAAACTTGTCAGTTTTTTGTGTAAAATCAGGGAGCCTGCCCCAGTTAGCACATTCACCTTTCTTGATCACAGCCCGAGCATCCTTCAAGGAAGCCATCTTCAAGGGAACATCCTCTTCCACCACTGTTTCCGCTACTGCCAATGTTGGAGGTACCTCTTCGAAATGCTGAAAGGGGGTTTCAATAAACTCCCCGTCCATCTCAATATACCTGAAGGAATTCAAATGGCTCACCATATACTCCTCCTCTCCCTGCACAGTGACAATCTTCCCTCTGACGGGGTACTTGAGTTTCTGGTGTAGGGTAGAGGTCACTACCCCAGCTTTGTGGATCCAAGGTCGACCCAGTAGACAAGAATACGATGGACGGATATCCATCACATAGAAAGTAGAGTCGAATACTTGAGAACCCACCCGGATAGGAATGTCCACCTCTCCATGAACCATCCTCTTAGAACCGTCAAAGGCTCTGACGATGATGTTGCTAGGTTTCAGCTCCAGGCCCTCACAATCCAAACGGTCTAAGGCCTTCTTGGGTAGCACATTTAGGGAAGAACCAGTGTCCACCAACACGTGCGCAAGAGTAGTGCCCATGCATTCAATAGAGACATGCAGGGCGTCATTGTGATCCTTTCCCTTAGCGGTAAGGTCAGCATCCGAGAAACCTAAACCATTGTCGGCTGTCAAATTGGCTACGCAATCAGTAAACTGGACTACAGACGTCTCTTGTGGCACATGGGCCGTCTTGAGAAATGAAATCAAGGCCTTAGCATGGGCCTCTGAGCACAGTAGCAAGGAGAGCATTGAGATCTTGGAGGGTGTATGCCCCAGCTGCTCAACAACATTAAAGTCACTCTTCTTGATTATTTTCAGAATTTCCTCCATCTCTTGTTGGAAGGCCTCAGCAGTCACAGATTTTGGTGCCTCCATCCGGGCAGGCTCATCTTCAATCCCTTTGCCCCGAGCATTGGATGACTCGGCAGCAGGGGAAACAACTTGATCAGAAACGGGAACAGGTGCACTTGTAGGTGTTATAGTGAGGGGTCTTCGAATAGTTGGTGGCGCAATGTCAGGCGAGAAGAGCCTGCCACTGCGGGTAACTTTTGCTGGACCAGTGATATTGCTGATGCTGGTGCCAGTGTTGAACTCTTGCTTAATTCCATGCACATACACGTCTTCCCCGTAGTGCTAGGGGACAGCCTTATCAGATTCGTAGGGGAGAGGCCCCGGAACAGTAATCACAATGGGTGCGACTGTCATGATTTTAACCGGCTTCCTTGGGAGAGCCTTGATCGGATTACTAAAGATTGTAACAACAGAAACTTCTTCCACCGGAACAAACTGAACAGCAGTCTTCTTGAACAGAATCTCTTTGCTGTCCATCAGGCTCTGGATGCCCAACTTCAGCAAAGGACAACCCGAAAGGGAAACAGCACAGAAAAGGCAACCTTCACTACAACCCGGAAATAAACCGGCCAACAGTAGGTTCCTCTTAACAGTCATCAAGGGAGTAGCTACATCATTCACAGAAACGGCGTATACATCTTCATCAACGGCATTCACTCCATGCTGGGGCATAGGAGCAGTCACCACATTTGGCCTCTCAGGCGCTTCAAACTGTATCTCTTTTGCGTCAATAAGGTCTTGCACCTTATTCCTTAAGGCCCAACAGTCATCAGTGGAATGCCCCGGGCTATCGGAGTGATAAGCGCAACGGGCATTTGGATTGTACTTGGGAGAGGCAGTGTTTACAACCTTCGGGGCCTCTCTAACAGTCACTAGGTTGGTGGACAGCAACTGCGGCAAGATTTGCGACAGGGTCATACTCAGCCGGGTAAACTCCCTTCTGGGTCTTTCAGCCCTTTGAGGATTGGTTTGCCGAGGAGCGGCAGCAGGCTTGGCAATCATCACCGCGTTGACAGATTGGCGGCGCTCAGGTTTCTCTTGTCTTCTAGACCCATATACAGCACTGGCCTCCTTCTTAAAGGGTTTCTTCTCAGAACTCGAAGATGCCCCTTTCTGAATTTTGCCAGACTTCATTCCAGCCTCTATTCTCTCTCCAGTCAGAATGAGATCAGTGAACCCTGCAGACGAGTTACAGATAAGATGGTTGAAAATGGACCAGATAGGGTCCCCAAGAACATGTCTACCAACTCCCGGTCAGTTAACGGAGGCTGCACCCTGCCAGCCAGATCCCTCCACTTCTGTGCATACTCTTTGAAACCTTCGCTTGACCCTAGCGACATACCCTGGAGTTGGGTGCGTGTAGGGGCAAGGTCGGCATTATATTGATACTGCTTATAAAAAGCAGTAGCCAACTCCTCCCAGTTACGAACTTTGGTCCCATCCAGCTGATAGAACCATTCGAGATGAGTCCCTGAAAGACTCTCCTGGAAGAAGTGGATCCACAAGTTCTTTTCCACTGAGTAGGGTTGAATCTTCCGCACATAAGATCTGAGATGTAGCTTAGGGCAAGACGCCCCGTCATACTTGGTGAAAGATGGTGCCTTAAACTTATGAGGAATGATCACACCAGTAGACAAACCCAAGTCTCCGAAATCCAGCCCAGGCACTTGTTGGATCTCCATAGCGTTTAGTCTATCTTCCAACTGCTTATACCGGTCTTCAGCTGGAGGATATTGTTCCTCATTAAAGTCAGTCTCGTTGTCAGAGACTACCGGACTAGGACCTTTTCCCCCTTGGGGACTGCTCTTGCCTATAGAAGAACCAGCCTCTTCATTCTGCAGAGTGTTGCCAAACCTTCGGCCCGAGTTGAAAAGAACAGTTCTCTTCTTCTTCTTCTTCTCCTTCTTCAGGAGCAAAGCCTTCAGCTCTTCTTGGCCCTGAGCCAAACCCATGATTAGTTCCTGAAATTGCGCATTCTGCGCCTGAAGAGCCTTGATAGACATCTCGGTTGGTGATGAGTCAGGGTTCATGATGCTGAAATAAACAGCGAAGAACAGTAAGCAACCTGAAAAGAAGAAAACTTGCTATGCACATGATGAATGATATGTGTTTATGCAATGCATTCAAGGGTTCGAAAGTTCAAATTTGTTGTAGACAAAAAAGGGAACACACGTTATCATTAAGGAAATAATTATTCAGTACATCAAAGCCTCATGGGCACATATTACAAAGCAAATCAATCCCAAAAGACACTATGCATTCTCTTTGGAGCTATGTAGGTGTTGAGATTCCTCTCCTCATGCAATAGGCGGGTGAGCTCCAAGACCTTCTTTTCACTAGCATGTAGACTGGTCTCAAGAGAATTCCGCTCTTCCTTAAGCTGGATCCAGCTCTTCTGCATCTCTTCCCAGGACGTGGGCATGTCAGGATGTTGAATGGTGTAAGACACCTCTCCTTCCAAGACTGGCTCTTTGATCACAGGGAGCACATGAGGATAAGGCATTATTAACTTCTGGGAGCGGGCCCGTACCCACTTGAGATAAGGTTCCAATGGGATGGAATTCTTGTGCCCCAGTGTCTTGTTGTCTATCCTACTTGGCATCCTCCAAGCTCTGATAAATCTCTGGCGAAGTCCTTGTGCATCGTTGTCGAAGTCAAAAACTATGTCAGGAATTAACATGTCATGAGGGCCATCCCTCCGAGCATAACCAAACTGTCTCCAAGCCAGGCACGGGTTGTAAGTAATACCTCCTCTGATTCCAAGTAAAGGAACATTAGGGTACTCCCCGCAACGATCAATGATAGTGACATCCTCTCTGGACCGAGGGCACCAATGTATATCTGCATGTGTAAGAGTCATCAACCGTTGTGACCATCTCAAACCCCGCTCGTTCTTCAAAGCTGATTGTAGAAGGTGCGAAATAAACCACCTTCCCAGGAGAGGAGTGCAGCACATAAGGACACCTCTCTTTCTCATGGTTCGAGTGTAACATGAGTGAAGGATGTCCCCCAGCAACGTAGGTATAGGATTCCTGGACATGAAGATCTGGACAGCACTGATATCTATAAGCTGATCTGGGTTAGGGAACAACACCAAACCATAGACAAGGAGGGCCACAACTTCTTCAAAATCTTGTAAGTCAAGGGAGTTCCAACATTCATGGGCCTTTTCAAACAGAAACCTGGCTAAGAACCCTTTGATACCACTTCTAACTTCCCAATGTCCCTTGAGGTCAGATGATTGTAGCTGTAAGGCTTTAGCAATCTCTTCAAGCTTGGGTTCCTTTTCCGTACCGTTGTAGGGTAGTTGATCAAGGATAGGGATCTTCAGAAGTCGGGAGAACTCCTCCAGTGTAGGTACCAGCTGATAATCCAGGAAAGTGAAACAGTGATGCAGAGGGTCAAAGAACTGGAACAGGACCTTTATCATATCTTCCTCAATGTTGGTATTGACCAAGCTGATGAGTCTTCCATGTCTTTCACTGAATGAAGAGCTCTCGGGAATCCTGGATATAAGCTCTTTAAGCTGAGGAGGGATCCTTACAAGGCTGATTTGAATTGTCTTTCTGCGAACAGTTTCCATGTCCTACAAAACAAGAACAAAGATGAAAATTCGAACCCCTGAAATGGTTAGTCAATGCATATGATGCTGGATGATGTCATGATGCTATGATTAAACACAACACAGATATTTACAAAGGCAAACATGTAAGGCACACAAGTCACACAAGACAAGCCCTTAGGGTTTAGGCCAACATGGGGTCTGGGTATTACCCTCTTGAAGTTGGTGGGCTCAACCTGTCCTATTAGAAGTAACCAGGTTCTAAGGGTCCCAATATCACGGGATTGCTTTCATTGTTCATCGTTTCGATTTAGCCACTGAACTGGCGACCGAAATATTCCAGGAAAGCAACCCTTAATTGAGTGTAGTATCGAGTATCAACCAACCTCGGACTGCACCAAAGTCAGTTATCTCACTACCCTAAAGAGGCCAAGATAGTTCAATTAAGGTTCCTAAGGTCAGTTGATGCTTCATGACACCACATGGAGGCCCCGTACTCTCCTTGACTGAACTCAAGGGTTACCGGTACACACCAAAGTGCCACATCAATGTAGCAGACTGTTTCAACCATGTCGGTATACCTCGCACAGTTCCCTCACAGCCTTGTTGCTACTTTCTAAGAAGGTATCCCCAGATCCGGGTTAGGATCTATAGAACTCCCAAGACAGTCCCACAATTTAAAGCAAACAAGTCAAAGCAATTGAAAACACAATGATCTGTCCTAAGGTACAGCTCACTTTAAGTTAATTCCCCAACAGAGTCGCCAGTTCTGTGATCGGTGGATCTGGAACTGACTGTTTAATGCAGGTTCGCGAAATGTCGTGGAAGCAAGAGTCGCCACCGTCTTTTATTTTCTCCAATTGGAAAGGACAAAAGCACAGAAAAATTCCTTATAGAGATCGCTCTCGGTTCGGGAGGTAGATTATAGAAAGGGAAGGTGTTAGCACCCTTTCTATCCACGGTTATCCATGGGCTCTTAGATACTTGCTCATTTATGTTTTCAAAATGGTTTGTTTGCTTTTCAACTGTGGGTTTAAAAAGTTTCTTTGAAAATTTCAGTTCGACTCTTGTATCTGTCCTCAAGAGTGTTTGAAAAGTTGCTTTCGAAAGCTTTTTGAAAAGGTGTCGGTGTGAAAAGTATTTTTTTGATTTGTTTTGAAATTAGAGCAAGTATCTACGAGAATCTACCTACCCTAAGGAATTCGTCTGTGTAAATGTCCTTAAAGTAGTGCCATCCCACCATTGAGAGGTAGGTAGCACCACCGTTGGAGGTGTTCGGGTCAATTCGAGGGTTCGGGACATGGTGATCACCAGAGCAATAGGAAGACACCTTAGAAGCTACCCTCATGCCATGTTCATGGACATGAGGACTTACTAAAACGTCCTCTACTCGACGACCACCTTTCGAGGGGCAAGGCAACAGTGAGGCGTACCCTAGGGGTGGTGTGTGATTTGTGTGTCATGTTCATTTATGTTTATCTTATTCATGCATTGGTGATCTACGCATTGCTTTTATTTTGGCATTCATTCTTCCATACAAATTATTAACAGTTAAAAAAGATGCGGAATTAAAAGTCCTACGCTATTACAAAGGCGCGGGTCTACATCGCCAAATTAATCCAGGACCCGATTTGAAATAAAATAAAGTGCGGAAGGTAAATACCCTAATTGATCTATTACATAGCTTTGGGAGAGTTACATGAAATTTATAAAAGGAAATAAACGCGCGAAATAGAATTACGAACGAATGCGAGGGCGTTGGACCCTTTTAAAGAAATTAAATTACAATTAATAAATTAATTAAGTTAAATAAAAGAAATAAATTGTTTTTTTGGAGTTTTTGCATTTATGGAGTTTAATGGGAATTAATGGAATTAAAACCTAATTCTAAACTATTTTTAATTTATTAAAAAAAATATTTAAGTTTGTATCCTAATTTTAACCTAATTATTTACATGGCAATTTATTTACAAAAATAATTAATATTCAATAATGATAAAAGAAAAGAAGAAGAATATAAATATTTAGAACCCTAATTCTACATTTTTTTAATTTATTAAAAAAACATTTAAAATTAAACCTAGAATTAAAACTAAATCAATTAATAAAATTTATTTACAAGGAAAACATTCAAATAAATTTTTTTTATATTTTTTGTCTTTTCTGATTTTTTTAATTATTTTTTTATATTAGGAAAATATTAATTTATGAATTAAAAGGAAATAATTAAATTAAAACAAATAATAGAAAGATAGGAAAAAGAAAAGAAATACAAACACTTGGGGGGTGTTGACCTCAATTTGGAGGTATTATGGTAGCAATCAGGCCCAATAATTTAAGGCCTTTTATTGACTTTTCAGAGCGCGTGTGCATGGTTGACTGAGGGTGTATGGTATTCTTCAGATCATGGTTGTTGGATGGATGTTCTGAGACATGTGGCAAACACAGGCATGAAGACGCATGGTAGGCCTGGGGGTTGAAACTGCATGGAATCACGTTGAAACAAAATATATTAAGGAAGTGAGGGGACCTGGGAATCGAACCCAGGTCCCAAAGCTTGCCAGCATTACCTTCCACCAACTGAGCTACTTGAACGCGCTGTATATAGAATAAAGAATAAATAATATAAAAGAAAATTGGTGTTAGTGACATAGAAACAAAAAAACGCGCGCTGGAATTCAAACTACCCAATCAGATCTTGCCACATGATCTTCTTCCTCGTTTGTCCCTGAAATAAAAAGAAGTAGCGGGGGTTTTAAACCCCCCCAAAATGCAGCCTTTTCCAAAATAGCGAATAGCTTGTGAGGCCATATAAATAAGGCGCGATTAGTGTATTGAACTCGTCCAAGCGTCTTGATTCTAGCCATGGTACTGGGGTGTCTTGATTTTACAGTATGTGCAAACTCCATATTTGAAGCTTGAGAAACCCTAAAACATTTTAATGGCAACTTTGTGCACAGACCATATTAATTCAATTAGATAACACCATTAGCTTTAGAATGGTTAGATTAGTATAAATCAGTATCAAAAACACATGAAAAATGCATGGAATTCAAGATGCGATTATGAATATATTTCAGAAAAGTGGGACTCCTATCTACCAATTCTTTGCGCTTGGAGAGTTGATTTTGATTGGGGTAGCTTCCTGAATGTGTCAAGAACGCAATGGAACCACTCTTTTGCCTTGAAACGACCTGCAACTATGAAAACAGTTTTCAAAATTTTAGGGAAAAATACAAGCTTTGTTTTGGTTCTTAGGCGCAGCTTGGAGGTTGTGAGCTTTAGGGTTTGCATCTGTTTATGTATGGGAATGGATTAGGGTTGAAATTTGGATCCAAAACCCTTTGCATTGATGAAAGAAATATTTGATTTTCAATGAATATCTTCAAATCTTTTCCACATGAATATCATGCCAATTTGCACCAAATCTTCCCTTTTTTGAAGTGCACGAAATCTTGAGTGAATCATGAGTGATTATACTGCATAAAAAGATTCAAACACATTTGTTTAATATTTTTTTCATATTTTATTTTATTAAATGAATTAATGGTGATTAAAAATTCAAATAAATAATAAAAAATGATGAAATAAATCCCCTTTGGGCCAAATGGTCGTGCATAGCCTTTGGATGATGAATCTTGGAAGAAAATGTGGCCCATTAGCAATTTTGAGGCATTTGAAGTAAAGTTGACTTTTCAAAATTCCCAAAAATTTCCCAACTTCCACAAGGCATATCTTGCTCAATTTTTAAGCTTTGATCTTGTTCTTGGACATTTTGGAAAGGTCTTGATGTCCTCTAACCAATGCCTTTGGTCCTATGTCATTTTGATTTACCAATCTCAAGTTATGGTCTTTGACTTAAAGTCCCTTTTTGTTGACTTTTGAAAATGACCTATAATGTTGAAATTGATAACTTTTTGTGAGAGCATTTCTTGGACTTGAAGTGTGAAGAGGAGTTGTAGGAAATGTCTTTCTCTTCAAAATTAGCTTTGGATGGAATTTTTCTGATGAACCATGTGGAAGTTATGCCTTGGTCAAGTTACAGTTGACTTTTTCAACTGTCCAAATATGGAAACTTTTGCATCTTGAGACTTTTTGAGCCATACTTTGAAAATCATGATCAAGAATTGATCAAATGATGTTTGTGGCTTCAAAATAAGATGTTGACCAAAAATTTGGACTTTTGACTGCCAAATGACCATTTTGCCCCTGTAGTTGACTGTTGAGCAATTAGGGTTTTTGACTGTGCAATTTTGTGTTGTAAGTCTTGAAACTTGGCATGAGGATGCTTGACCATGTTTATAGGCATGTGGGACTTGATTGGACCCTTGGAAACTTCAATTTCTTTGTCAGAACCAAAACCCTAGTTTTTGACTGTTAGGAGGCCTTTGAACTGTGCAACCCTTGGGGAGATTTTGAACCTTTTGACTTGGCAAATCTTGAAGAATATGGGAGGGCAAATTTTGGGGTACAACACCTACTATTCAGGCTTTCATTTTGAAGTAACCATATTATCCAGGTTCCTTCTCATAGCCCCACTATCCAGGATTTTATTTCGAAGTAACCCTACGATCTAGGTTTCTTCTTATAGCCCTATTATCGAGGCTTTCATTTTGAAGTAACCCTACTATCCAGGTTACTTCTCATAGCCCTACTATCCAGGCTTTCATCCCAAAGTAACCCTACTATCCATGTTCCTTCTCATAGCCCTACTATCCAGGATTTCATCCCGAAGAAACCCTACGACCCAGGTTCCTTCTCATAAGCCCTACTATCCTGGCTTTCATCCCGAAGTAACCCTACCATTAAGGTTCCTTCTCATAGCCCTACTATCCAGGCTTTTATTTCAAAGTAACCCTACGATCCAGGTTCCTTATCATAGCCCTACTATCCAGGATTTCATTTTGAAGTAACCCTACAATCCAGGTTCCTTCTCATAAGCCTACTATCCAGGATTTCATTTTGAAGTAACTCTACTATCTAGGTTCCTTCTCATAGCCCTACTATCCAAGCTTTCATCTCAAAGTAACCCTACTATCCAGGTTCCTTCCCATAGCCCTAATATCCAGGCTTTCATCTCGAAGTAACCCTACTATCCTGGTTCCTTCTCACAGCCCTACTATACAGGCTTTCATTCCGAAGTAACCATACTATCCAGGTTTCTTCTCTTTTATCTCCAGACAACAGTTTACAACACTGTAAGACCTGGACCCGACCAGATATAGTAAATTTTGCAATTCCCCAGTAAGTCACTGTGCAGCCTGGACCCTGACCAGATATGCAGTTCACTTCCACTTCCTCAATCAGGAGTTAGCTCCCCAGTAGAGTAATGGACAACCGAAGCTCCTATACTCTTTTTTGCAAGGCGTAAATCAACATTCCCCGGTGAAGTCCTCTTTAATAGCAGGTATAGGAATTCTCGCAAAGGAATCTCTTATGCAACCAATAGCTTTTTGGATGGCATCTTTAAGCCCATCTCCGACGATTCTCTATCGACTTCCAAATGGCATCTGTAAGCCCATTCCCGATATCACTAATCAGTATTACTTCATGTGAGTGCAAATTTATGGGCACTCTAGTGTTCAATCATCTTCCACCTTCAGATTACGAAAGGCAGACCAGTCAATCTACATCCTCAGGTTTAAGAAGATTGAATAGGGGCAGCTGTTGTACCCCAAAATTTTCCCTTCCATTTTGCTCAATATATGTTCATTGAGATCCTTAACTTGCTCAAGGATGCCCAAGAGTTGACCAGACAAACTCTCTCCTAAAGCAATGAACCTCCAACTAGGGTTTCCATTTTCATCAAGATGGGAGATTCCCAAAGGCCTCATATGCTCTCCATAGTCCTAATATGTTCTCAAGGCCATTCATGTCAAATTTCATGCCTTGTACAAGAAGTTTGCCCAGTCAACTGCTCAAATGCCTAAAAATCAACTAAATCAGGTCAAAAGTCAACTGGGGCCCACATACAATCAAACTTCAATATTTTTGGTCAACATAAACATTTTTAAGTGATATCCATCATTTGATCAAGGGTTGATCATTATTCCTCAAGAAATGCTCCTAATTCATCAAAACTCAAAAGTTGCTAAATTAGGGTTTCTTAGGAAAAGTCAACCAAATTTTGACCAAGCATAACTGTCTCATACTTTATCAAAAATTTCTCATCCAATGCTCATTTTGAAGAGAATCCAATTCCCTACAGCTCATCTACAACCCTCAAGTTCAAAAAATGCACTCAGGGAAAGATATGAACTCAAACATTATAGGTCATTCCAAAAAGTCAACAAAAACACCTTTTGGGTCAAAGCTCCTTACATAAACATGGAAGATCCACTTAATATGAAACCAAAGAGGTTGCTTAAGGGACATCCTAAGCTTTCTAAAAAGTCCAATAACACCATCTTAGGGTCAAAATTGAAGGAGATATGCCTTGTCAAAGTTGGTCATTTTTGGAGAATTGTCAAAAGTCAACAATGGCCAAAATTGCGTTTTTTGGCAAATGGGCCTAACTTTTTATGTTTGCATCTTACTTCTAGAAATGTCCACGACCCAAGCATTCTCTCATATATTATTGAATTTATTTATTTAATTTATTTTGATTTTAATCATTTAAAAATCAAATTAAATCAAATAAATGATATAAAATATGGAAGATTTGTTTTTTGATTTGATTTTGAATAGAATCTCAATTCATTGATGCTGTCAAATAGAATCAAATCGTGCCAAGGTTGATTGGAGTGAGAATGGAATTATTTATCTTGATTTGGAAATAAATAACGCAAGGTTGGAATGGAATCAAATCTTAATAATTGGCAAGGATTTGGAGCTTTTTGGTTAACCTAATTCAAAGAGATACATATACATAACACATCCCAAACATAGAGAGGCAGAAAAATCATGGGAAACGGCTAGAGCAACTTGTGTTTTTTATCAAGAAATCTCAATTGGAATTCCAGATCACAACCATTCTCAAGGAGGTTTAAGGGTTGTAATCCATTCTTGGACGTCTCTGGATGTTTTTCCAATCCTTGCCAGGCTCTGAAGCATCAAGAACCACGCTCCATACACATCACGGTTTGACACATTTTTTGATTTTGATTACGTGCATATAGGCTTTGTTCATGTAGTTTAATCATGTATTATGGTTTGCCATAAGGATTCGATTCTTTCTGAATACTTTAATTAAGTTTTGAGTGCAGGGAAGAAAGATAGCCATTACTAGGGTTTCCAAGCTTCGTTTTGGGGCTTCCCTGTATAGGCGAAATTAGATCAAATCATGGGCACTATTGAATCCAGGGCATGATTCCTGACCGTCCTGTACCTTTGGTTTACATTTATCTGGCTTGTGTTGCGTTTTCAGTTATTGCTGATTTGTAGCCACGCATAAGAACCGTCACTATAACTTATAGTGACGAATTTTTCCATAGGTAAAAGCCTAAAATCAAAAACGACACTTATGGGAAAAAGATGAAGGTGTGGCAGCGTCCCACTGGTCCATTTGAAATTCGCATGTTTTCTTAGGCCAAGCACTTTGTTTGTATTATATTTATTTTATTTGATTAAGTATATGACTAACAAACTAGCGCAGATGGCAAGGGAAGAAGGCATGTGAGAGGGAGGACCTGGGTTCGACCCCAGGTCCAGACCTTTTGCATTTTCTGAAAACTACAATTCCAAATCCAATGCATGTTATGTTCTAAGGACCACCATGCGCCCTTTGATCTCGTCCTCTGGATTCATCACCATATCAATCTCACGCCTCAGCTTTGAAGGTCCACCAAGAACCATCAGAAGAAGGATGCATTAGATCTCACGCTAGACAATTGGGCCACCAGCTTTGGGCCTAACACAAAATTGGCAGCATACCCCCAAATTGCTCATCAACTAGGCCCAATTCCAATTCTTTTTTTTATTTCTTTTATTTTATTACTTGCCTTAATTATCCTTTTTTCCACAAAATCATTTTTTTAATATTATTAAATTATTAAATCAGAAAATCAGAAAATCACAAAAAAAATGTAGAATTAGTTTTTTTTATTAAAATTAGTTTTTTTGGGAAATTAATTAATTTTAATTTGATTGTTTTCATAATTAAAATTAATTATACAAATTAGGTTTAATTCATAAATATTTAATTTTCTCAATAGAATACAAAAAAAAATGTTTTTTTTAATTAATTAGATTTAGGTTAAGATTTCAAATATTTTTCTCAATAATAAAATACAAAAAATATTTTCTCTTTAATTGATTAGATTTGTTAGGACTTAGACTTCATTCTCGTATTTATTTCGTCGCGCGCGCCTTTACTTTATTTTAATTCAAATTATTGTATTTGCTTTGGGTTTGTAATAGATTAATTAGGATTTTGAATTTCCGCATATTTATTTTCAGTCAAATATTTGTGTATTTGTCCAAAAGCCTTGTAATAGCGTAGATTTTCTTTTCCTCTTTTAATTTCCGCAACTATTAAATTGTTAGATGTATGGACATTAGGATTGAATGATAAGATAAATCAATTTAAAATGGTATATAACCCTTGTTGCACCCCAAAATTTGCCCTCTCATGTTTTCCAAAGTCTTCCCCCTGCATGGTTGATCACAAACCCTTGCCTAAGGAAAAAGAAAATTTTTTAGTGGTGCTTTAAGTACCTTTCGATTGGCATTCTAAAAGACCTTTCGATTGGCATTATGAAAGACCTTTCGATTGGCATTTTGAAAGACCCTTCGATTGGCATTCTGAAAGACCCTTCGATTGGCATTCTGAAAGACCCTTCGACTGGCATTCTGAAAGACCATTCGATTGCCATTCTGAAAGACCCTTCGATTGGTATTCTGAAGGAGCCTTTCGATTGGTATTATGGATAAGCACTTCGATTGGCATTATGTCAAGGCCTTCGATTGGCATTCTGAAAGAGGCCTTCGATTAGAATTCTGAAAGACCTTTTCATTTGGCACCCTGGGCCAAGCCTTTCAATTGGCATGCCAAAGGATCCTTCGATTTAGCATTGTGTCAAGGCAGCTTCGACATGGCCATTTGAAGAACTCCTTCCAGGCCATTTGAAAGAGGCCATCAAGAGGGCACTCAAAAAAAACATGTCCAGGTACACTGAACATGGTTAAATGGAATGTGTCCCTTGCAAATATAGAAATGATTAAATGCTGATTATGGATTTAATTCCTGAGTTAAAGGCCAGATTCTTGCCTTTTCTGTTCCTAAAGAGTTGATTCGACCAGAGTGATTCTGTTCAACTCAAGACCATTCGAAGAAGCATTCAGAAGGCCCATTCGAAGGGTACATAAGAAGTCCATTCGAAGGAGTCAAATCAAGACCAATCGAAGAGCAGGGCCTGAAGGCATTCGAAAATCAAAAGCGTCCAGGTTCATTCCAGATTCCAAAGAGACATGAATATTTCAAAAAAAGGAAATATTTTAATGTGTCTGATTCTTGTCTCATGGCTTTAATGGTCTGTTTAATTGGTTGTCTCTTGCCGTTACTAGACCCCCACACTCCTATAAATATAAGGGCCAGTGGCACATTACAGAGGATGAAAAAACACAGAGGAAAAAAATAGAGAAAAGAAACAGGAAAGATTTATAGATACGCTGCCTACAATCCATCAAAGGTTGTCAGAATTTTCCAAGCCAAAGCAGTCCTTCAGATCGAAGGTGCCCACGCCCAGAAGCCCTCAGATTTAAAGTGCTCCCATCCAGCCAGTACCCAAATCGAAGATTCAATCTGCTGGTAAGAGAGGGTAACTTGTCAAAACTTTTCATTTTAAATAACACCTCCATATTTTCTATCCCATTCGATTTGCCATCCTAGACAGAATTCAAGGGCTTGGGTTTGGCCCCAGGTCATGTTCTTCGTTTGCTAACATTTGCTGCAGATTTAGCCTGAAAAGACTCAGCGCACGCAGGATCGAAGGGTCTGGGGTTCGATACCAGGCCTTGAGTTTTATTTTGCTAACATACTTTTGCAGGTATAGCATCCCAGATCGAAGGAGACACCTTCTCTGGATCGAAGCTTCCCATAGTCCTCCTGGATCGAAGAAGGCATTTTTCCCAGGATCGAAGGGAAATCCCTTTCCCTAGATCGAAGGTTGTTCATGCCCACTTCCTGGCCTAATCGAAAGAACCATGACCCTGTTTGGATCGAAGCTTCCCAGGCCTCCAGAATTATATTTTTTTTACTGCCTGTTTCCTTCGATTTCATCTTTGGTCTGACTATTTTTATTTCTTTTTTAATCAACATAAAATCAAAAACACAAAAACATTAGGTTAGTTTTTCCTATTAAATTAATTTTGTTAATTAATCTTTTAATTATCTTAACGTTTTTCCAAAACTAAAATTAAGTAGATTTAGATCATTTTCTCAAAATAAAATAAAACTCAAAAAATATTTTCTTTTTTAATTAATTAATCATTAGTTAGTCTTATTTCTTAAATCAAAAAATGACAAAAAAAAATATGCTTTATTTAATAAAAAAAAAAGGTCAAAACCCAAGGACACTCCGATTCAATTTTTTTCGCGCGCGCTTATTTTATTGTAACTGCCTACTGGTTTGTAATAGCTTAACTAAGACTTTTACACTTTACTGCTTTTTATTCCCCCAATTTTTGGACATGTAAATAATCCCCCTCCTCGAAGCCTTGTAATAGCGTAGGATTTACAATTCCCGCACTTTAAATTCATGTACATATATTAACTGCTTAGATGTATGCTAACTAGGATTGTATGACAAGATCTATCTTAACTTAAAATCAACAGCAGCTCACCATGACATGTAAAGATAATATAACTAAAAATTGACACACTTGCACATGCCACTCTTAGGGTACACCTCACTTGGTTGCCTCGAACGTGGTCATTGAGTATAGGAAGTCTTAGAGGTCGCCCTCCTGTCCAAAGATCAAAGTTGCCTCGAAATGGTTGCCTCGATAAAAATGATCTAAGACATTAGGGTTACCGCTAAAACATCCTAACATTGCTTTAGTGACTACACGTCCCTTAAATCGAATTGACCCGAAAACTCCAACGACGGTGCTACCTATTCCTCAATAGTGGGATAGCACTGTCTAAAGGACATTTACACAGTTTAATTCCTTTTTGAGTAGGTAGAGGTTCTTAAGTACTTGCTCCTTTTAAAAACAAAACAAAACTTTTTGCACTTACACTCTCTTCAAAAAAAACAAAACTCTTTTCAAAACCGACAAACACAAAGAAAAGAAAACTTTTGAAAACATAGTGAGCAAGTACCTAAGAGCCCGTGGATAACCACAGATAGAAAGGGTGCTAACACCTTCCCTTTCTATAATCTACCTCCCAAACCCGAGAAACATATCGAAAATGAATTTTTCTATGCTTTTGTCCTTTCCTTGTTGGATAAAATAAAAGACGGTGGCGACTCTTGCTTACCACGACACTTTGCGAAAACAAACGCAAACGCGAACCAGCATTCCAAAACAGTCAATTCTCGTTCCCACCGATCACAACCCTAATTGTGCAAAGATAATTAACTGAAAAAACACACTTGCACATGCTCACTCCTAGGGTTTGTCCCTACTTGGTTGCCTCATAAATAATGGTCGTGTCCCTCGAATGTAGGGATACTTTAGCAATGACCCGCGATTCAAAATCGTCATAAAAGATCATAGTCCCTACTTGTACCTCGAGTTGCCTACGAATTGATCTTATGACGATAGTCCCTTTGAAACAGTAAGGTATCCTTACTTGTTGCCTTCAGAGATCATTTCGTCCCTTTCGATTGTCCCTCTAAAATTCCAACGACTGAGCTACCTACTCCTTAAGTAGTAGGATAGAGTTGTCTAAAGGAAACGAAAATGAACAGACTTTTTTTCGAGTAGGTAGAGAACTCTTAAGTACTTACTCAAAACAAAAACTTTTCACACAAACACTTTTCAAAAAAATAGTTTTCAAAACAACTTCGTCACACTCTTAAGGACCGATACTAGGGTTATCACGAAGTAAACAAAACTTTTCAAAACAAGCACACACAAGAAATTTTAAAAATAAGAAAGTACCTAAGAGCCCATGGAAAACCTCGGATAGAAAGGGTGCTAACACCTTCTCTTTCTATAATCTACCCCCCGTACTCAGAAACATCTCAAAAAAGGTTTTTTCTGTTCTTTTTCCTTTTCCTTAGTTCGATGAAATAAAAGCCGGTGGTGAATCTTGCTTACCGCGACATTTGCAAACAATAAACGCAAACCAGTATAATAGTCAGTTTTGCCACCGTATCACACGCTGCTTCTTCGAGACCCATAATACATGCTTCATATTCAGCCATGTTATTCATACAATCAAACTTCAACCTCACCATGAACGGGATATGAGTACCTCAGGGAGTAATGATAATTGCCCCAATTCCATTTCCATAAGCATTTACAGCTCCGTCAAATATCAAACCCCAATGGGACTCGGGATCAGGTCCTTCTCCGGGTAATGGCTCCTCACAATCTTTGGTCTTCAAGTACATAACATCTTCATTTGGGATGTCAAACTTGATGGATTGATAATCATCAATTGGTTGGTGAGCCAAATGATCATCTAGAACACTTCCTTTGATTACTTTCTGAGTGTGATACTCAATTTCATATTCAGATAATAACATCTGCCAATGGGCTATTCTTTCAAACAAGGCGGGCTTCTCGAAGATATACTTGATCGAGTCCATTTTAGAGATTAACCAAGTGGTGTGGTTAATCATATATTTGCGTAGACGACGAGCATCCCAGGCTAAAGCGCAACAGGTATTCTCAAGCATTGAGTATCAATACTCACATTCTGTGAATTTCTTACTCAGATAATATATGGCATGTTCCTTTCTTCAAGTCTCATCTTGTTAACCAAGCACACATCCCATGGAATCTTCCAATATGGTCAGATTCATAATTAGAGGTCTTCCTTCTAATGGAGGAATCAAGATATGAGGCTCAAGTAAATATTCATTGATGCTATTGCGATACGGTGGGAGAACTGACTTGATGGTTTTGCGTTTTATCGCAAATGTTGTGGTTAGCAAGAGTCGCCACTGACTTTTCTTTTATCCAATAAGGAAAGGTTAAAAATCACAGGAAAGACCTTTGAGATTGTTTCTTGAGTTCGGGTGGTAGATTATGAAAAGCAAAGATGTTAGCACCCTTTTCAGCCATGGTTTTCCATGGGCTCTTAGTTACTTGCTAGATCACTTGATTTTGTTCTTTGAAATTGTGCTTGGTGTGGTTTTGAAAGTATTTTGTAAAAAAGGCCTTTGTCTAGGCGATCTTTGTAATGATTCTCGTTCGTAAGAATGTATACAAAGATGTTTGTCTTTTTGAAAATATTTTCAATTTTGTAATATTTTTGGAAATGTGTATGTTTGTTTTGAAAATAGCAAGGATATTTGTTTGAAATGGAGAAAGTAACTAAAATTAATCTACATATTCAAATGTCTTTCTTGTTCATTTTCTTTTCCTTTGACATTGTTGTCATACCATTGATTTGGTAAGCAACCCTATCTTCGGATGTAAACGGGACGGGCGCGGGTCATCGTATAGCCATGATTAGCAATGTTGCAAAGTATCTTAGCATTTTTGAGGGACTAAGATCATTTTTGTAAGGAAACTTTGAATACCGTCAACGAGGGACTATGATCTTGTGTTTGTTTGTTTTTGCTAAGACACTTTACATGCATAATATGGCCATTTTTGTACAAGGCAACTAAGTGTATTAACCCTAGGGGTGCTTGTGTGTAAGTGTGTCATTTTCATGCTTGATTTTGTCTTGGATTAGGGTTTTCTATTTGGTTGATTTTATCTTTCCATACAAATCCTAATTACTAATATGTTATGTAAAGCGATAAATTGTGAAATTTAAAGATTACTATGCTATTACAACATTTTATGGTAGGGGGTATACAATTGATGAATGGGAATTGCAATAATATAAACCTAATTAATCTATTACAACCAAATTGAATTTATACAAGTATTGGAATAAATAATGTACAAAATAAATTAAATATGCAAAGATATGTGAATGCAAAAGAAGATTTTGTTTTGTTCTTTTTATGTGAAAAAGTTTTAACCTAAACCTAATAAACAAATCAAGATTAAACTTAAATTAATTAAGGAAGGAAATTATTTTTTAGAAAAGATTTTGATTAAACCCTAATTCTAATTTATTAAAAGGAAATAAATTTCTTTAAGTATTTATGTATTTTTATCTTGAAAAATAATGTATGGTATTTATGAAGTATTTTGGTCTTTTTATATGTTAAAATAAATATTTATTAGGTGTGAAGAAAAATAAGTATTTAACCAAATTTTAATTTAATTTACAAGTTTATTTAACAAAAATAGATAATATATAACTAAATAAAAATATTTTTTATGAGAAAATAAAATAAAACAAAAATATAATATTTATCATTTTTATATTTTTTTGTGATTTTTAATATTAAGAAAAATGTATTTGATAAAATGAAAATGAAAATAAAATAAGGAAATAAAATATTTGGGCCAGGGGGTGCTGCAAGCAAATAGGGGTAGGAGGTTAGGAAAAAAAACAACAAGCCCAACAATCAGAGGCCCACGCTATAAGCTAGCAAAAACAGATTGGAAAAATATGAAAAAATTGCAAAAGGCAGCGCCAAGGCTCGAACCCACGACCTAGGGCATTTTTGCGCCATGCCTTACCACTGGGGTGGCTGTACATCCGTTAGTCTAAGTGAAAACGTAAATACATAACATAGAACACTTCCTTGCCCTGTACTTCATCTTCAACCTTTGGCCAGCCGGACCCCCTGTAACTTTTTCATTTCTCAATAAAAATGGAAAGTGATAACATGAATATTATAGCATTTTACCTCACGATTCTAACCATATGCATAACTAAAACTAAAAGTCCAAGATCAGAGAGAATTTTGTTGGCCCTAATTCTTAACCTAATTTTTCCAGAGACTTCAAACTTAAAATTCTCTAAACTCAAGCCAAATAAATGCAAGCTATGGATATGTATAATTTTGTAGCAATGATGTCTACATTCTATCTTCACAAATGATAAGCTAACTATGCCTGTATCAAGAGTTAGAAAAACAGAAAACTCACCTTGAAAATGGAAATCTTGTTTTGAAAATGAACTTTCTTTAAGATGCTTTGATGATCAGGTTAGCTTCCTTGAACCTCTAGGAAGCTAATGCAATGCTTAGCTTGTCTTGAGGGTGGCTGGAATGGTCTGGAGAAGTCCACTGGTGTTGCTCTGTTTTTGAATTTCAACAATGGGGAAGATGGAGTTACAGTGATGTTTCAGGGTGTGGGATGGTTTACTTGTATGGTAAGGAATCTTGGGAAAGCAAAAAGCCTAAAAACGCACGAGTGGAATGGAAGATTCAGTTCACAAGTCAGAAATGTCAAGTTTGAAGGCTTGTTATGAAATTTCTGATTCTAAGGTGTTTCAAGGCTTGGGCATGCGTGGTTTTAGTTGCTAAATAATGGCTTTAAATAGAGCAAAAGGTTAGGGGACTTGTGCTTTCTCAGAAGTACAAGATCACATGTCTTGCTACATTTCTTGTTTATGAAGCAAGTGTGAGAAGTGACTTCTTAAGGCATCAATTTTATCTTATAGGGTGGCTTGAAGATTTAAACATGTTTTTTTTAGGTTTAGAGACTTGGTTTGTGCAGAAAGAACAAGTCCAAAGCTCAAGAAATGGAAAAATGTAAAAAAGCATGCTTTTTCAAAATGGCAATGTTGCCTTTCTTCCAAAAATGGCTATTTCCTTGTACAATGCATTGAATGCTTGGATTTAGGGCATGAAACCTTTTGCAATTCATTAATGGTGGAGTGAAAAACGAGTTTGAGGCCTGAAAAGTGAATATTGTACAACCAATTTGCAAATTTGAAAACTTGTTCTTCATGAAATGGTTTGAAATCAAAGTGAGAAATTGCCAATTTCATCTCTTCGGTTATCCATACTCAAGATGATCTCAAGGAGTTCTTGGACATTTTGGAAAGCTTGTAATATGCTCTACAATCCATCTTTGAAATGATTTTGAAGATTCCTCTTGGAACTAGGTGAAAAGTTGCCATGAAGTTAGGTCAAAAACCTGCCTAACTAAGGCAAAATTTCACTAAGTTATTTTAGTTCATGAGCATGTATTCACAAAATCATATCTTGAAATCTAAGAATGTTTAGGAAAAATTGTGTGAAGAGAAGTTTTAGATTTCATAGAGATCTACAACTTTCATGTTGGGAACTTCCTTTGAATCATTTTGTATCATGGTGAAAATTTGGCCTAAAGTTGAGAAAAAATAAGAAGTTTTCTATACTTAGAAAATTTTCTAAGTTAGAATTTTTCAACTTTTCAAATCCAAATTTTAAATATTTGGTTTCTTGATGAACAAGTTTCATATTTTGACATGTTTTGATGAATTATGATCCTTGGCACTTGAATTTGACCAAAAAGTCAAAGTTTGACTTTTTAGTTCACAGTTGACTTTTGATCAGTTGACTGAAAAATTCATCTACCAATCCAATGGATTTGCAATGTTTTGAACCATGTCATTAGGTCAAGATTATGCAATTGAATTCTTGGGATCATGCCTTAAACCAATTTACCATTTTCTAGGTCAAAAATCAAAAATTGCCCCATTCTCAATCAAAACCCTAATTTTGACCATTTTGCCCTTTTGATGATTTGATCAAATTTCTTGGGGAATTGTGGTCCAAACTTGATCAAATGATACATATGAGTCTAAGATGTTGATGTGGATAAAAAATTATGAAGTTTTACTGTAAATTGGCCATAGTTCACTTTTTCCCCAATACAGTTGATTTTTAGGTCAACTGTCCAATTGACTGATCAAAAATGTGATTCAAGGCTTGAAACTTGACATGAGTAATCTTGGGGGTCCATAATGATCCTTGAAAGTCAAATAAAACATTGATAGTCCAAAAATCCTTGTGCAAACTCAAACCCTAATTTTGGTCATCAGTGCATGAGGATGTGTCTTGAGCTGGTCAAACCCTAATGCAGTCTTGAGTCAAAGAGATCTTATGAGGAAATCTTTGATAAGTGAGAGGGAAAATTTTGGGCTACAACAGCTGCCCCTGTTCAATCTTCTTAAACCTGAAGAGTTAGATTGGCAAGTTTTTCCATTCGTGACTCGAAGGTAGAAGATGATTGGACACTACAGTGCCCAGAAATTTGCACTCGACGATGTGATGGTAGAGGGAATGGGCTTAAAGATGCCATCAAAGGTGATCATTGAATTGTAATTTGTAAGTTGGAAGAACGAGTATCAGAATGGCGTCCGTGTCTGGAGCATATTTGTACTGTATCTGAAAGTCGAATCCGAATGAATATCATAATGGCATCCGTGTCTGGAGCGTATCTGTATTGTATCTGAAAGTTATATCCAAATGAGCATCATAATGGCGTCCATGTTTGGAGCGTATCTGAACTATATCAAGAGTTGAGATCCGAATGAGTATCAAGATGGCATCCGTATCTGGAGCGTATCTGAACTGTATCAAAAGGTTGAATCTGAATGAATATCAGAATGGCATCCGTGTTTGGAGCGTATCTGAATAGTATCAAGAGTTGAATGAGTTTCAGGATGGCATCCGCGTCTGGAGTGTATCTGAACTGTATCTGAAAACTCTGAGCATTGTTAATGATAGTTGTTGATCTTATCCTGAAAAGGGTAAAATGTTAGCTTAAAATGCCAAGTCATGATACATTGAAATGTATGCATAATAGGATTATGTTGTATGCATTCATGTTTATCAATTTTTATGATATATGAATGCGATGTATGCGTATGTGAGTTGATTTGCTGCATTGCTGTTTGATTTAGGGAAAATAAATCCCTGACTGCTGCTGAGGATATGTAAGTCTTCATGTATTGAAGTCGAACTATTGATGAATTTCGCTTTGAGAAATAAACTCTTGTTGTAAGGAAAACGTCATGTACTGCTTGTAGAATCTAGTTGGGGAATCCTGAGAAATTTGACGACTTCTACTGGGGATTAATAATTCGAAATTTTATTCCGCTGGGGATTTAAACGACGCACTTCAAGAGGTTACTTATGGAATAGCCTAGAGGAATTTCTCTATCCTTTCAACCTATCAGTAATTGCCTCTTTTCATTTCGTTTATTTGTAAATAGTAATTATGTTCAAATGCATATGCTCAATAATGAATCATTGGACGTTTTTGTAAACAAAACAAGTGTAAAGAAAAGACAAATAGTTTTTTCACTTTCAAAGGAATATTTTATATTGACTTTGAGTAAGTATTTTTTGTACAAGGAGACAAACATTCTAGTAAGAGAATGTTGTTGTAAAAAATGAAAATTTTGATACAAACAAAAGATAGCTATGTGTACAAAAAATCCCATGGGGTTTCCATTCTGCTATAGCCTTCGTATCTCTGAGCATCTTGTCTATTTGTTGCCTTGTCCAAAGCTGATTGAATTGATCAGAACCTCTGAGTTTGTCATTGGAATCCAAAGGTTGTCCATAAAGTTATCCAACGGGACATAGTCAGACACTTTAATTTCCTAACTTTTTCCTGGTCCGCCCTTTCGGGTTTTCAGTCCACCGGGAAACTCTTTTTTGCCCAAGTCGCCCTTTCGGATTTTCAACTTGCCAGGTGTACAGATTTTTTGTTTTATCCCTAACTTTTGCCCGAACCTTTTTGGTTCACCGAGATGCCCTTGTTTTGTCTAGGTGTGTCAACCTAGCGGGTCTCTTATGCGTAGTATCTTTTGACTATGTTCGCGTTTGCAGGGTGTGGCAGGTCGTCGCCATCCATGGTGGTTAAGATCATTGCCTCACCGGAGAAAATGTTTTTGATTACAAATGGTCCTTCATAGGTAGGAGTCCATTTGCCCCTGGGATCACCTTGCGGCAATATGATACGTTTGATCATTAGTTCCCCGACTTGATACACTTGGCGTCTGACCTTCTTGTTAAAAGCCTTGATCGTCCGTTTTTGATACATTTGACCATGGAAAACATCAGTAAGTCTCTTTTCATCAATCAAATTCAGTTGATCAAGTCGAGTCTGGATCCAATCGTCTTCGTTCAACCCTGCATCCTTCATAATCCTCAGAGAGGGGATCTGAACCTCGATAGGCAAGACAGCTTCTATGCCGTAAACCAAAGAATAGGGTGTTGCCCCGGTTGATGTGCGAGCTGTGGTACGATATCCGTGGAGAGCGAATGGTAACATCTCATGCCAGTCTTTGTATGTGACTATCATTTTCTGTATGATCTTTTTAATGTTCTTATTCGCAGCTTCGACAGCATCATTCATCTTTGGCCGATAGGGAGAAGAATTGTGATGTTGAATCTTGAATTGTTCTCACAATGCGGTGATCATATTGTTGTTGAGATTTGTACCATTGTCAGTGATGATCCTTTCCAGGATACCGTATCGGCAAACGAGATTTTTCTTGATGAAACGGGCAACAACATTCTTGGTAACGGAAGCGAAGGAAGTTGCCTCCCCCCATTTTGTAAAATAATCAATGGCCACTAAGATGAAACGGTGTCCATTAAAGGCTGTCGGCTTGATTTCCCCAATTATATCTATTCCTCACATAGCGAAGGGCCAAGGAGCTGTCAAGACATTCAGAGGAACCGGAGGTACATGCACCTTGTCAGCATTAATTTGACACTTATGGAAGTTTCGAGAGTGTTGATAACAATCTGCTTCCATGGTAGACCAATAATAGCCTGCCCGTAGGATTTTCTTCGCCATCGTATGCCCACTGGAATGGGTGCCAAAAGTACCTGCATGTAATTCAACCATGATCCTTGCAACTTCAACCTTATCTACGCACTGAAGCAATACGGAGTCATGATTGCGTTTGTACAGGATGCCATTACTAAGGAAGAATTTAGCAGAGAATCTCCTTAAGAACTTCTTATCGTTGATTGAAGCTCCTTCTGGATATTCTTGAGCCTTGAGATACCTCTTGACTTCGTGAAACCAAGGCTGGTTCACTACTTCTTCAGTATTAATCTCGTGACAATGAGCTGGTTCATCCATTCGTTCGATGGTGATCTGGGGAGCCTCGTTATCCCAATTAAGTTTAAACATAGATGGCATTGTGGCTAGAGCGTCTGTTAGCTGATTTTCTTCTCGTGGGAAATGCTTGAAGGTAATCTTCTCAAAATGTGGTAAAAATGTCAAAACATGTTCTTTATAAGGGATAAGGTTTGTGTGCTTGGTGTCCCATTCCCCTTTGATCAGACTGATGACTAAAGCTGAATCTCGAAACACATCTAAGGATTTGATTCCCATGTCTATGGCAGCTCTGAGACCGAAGATGCACGCTTTGTATTCCACTATGTTGTTCGTACAATTGAAGCAAAGTCTGGCAGTAAAAGGAGTATGACACCCTTCCGAAGATATGAGTACAGCACTGATACCATTACCAAGTGCATTGTATGCTCCATCAAAGAACAGGGTCCATCGGGATCCTTGTTCAGGTCCGTCATATGGCATGAATTCTTCGCAGTCGTCTAGTGTCATGATGTCTTCATCCGGGAATTCAAACTTCAAGGACTGATAGTCTTCTATAGCTTGGTGAGAAAGGTGATCAGCTAGTACACTGCTCTTTATAGATTTCTGGGTAGTATACTGTATTTCGTACTCTGTCAGGATCATCTGCCATCTAGCTATTCTCCCAGAAAGAGCAGGCTTCTCGAAGATGTATTTTATCGGATCCATTTTAGATATCAACAAGGTAGTATGAGTCAGCATATACTGTCTTAGCCGGCGATCAGCCCATGCCAGAGCGCAGCAAGTTTTCTCGAGCAGTGAATATCTGGTTTCACAGTCGGTAAACTTTTTGCTCAGGTAGTAAATAGCATGCTCTTTTTGGCCAGACTCGTCATGCTGCCCCAATACACACCCCATTGAGTTTTCTAAAACAGTCAGATACATAATCGACGGTCTTCCCTCGACTGGTGGCATCAACACAGGAGGCTCTTGCAAGTATTCTTTGATTTTGTCAAAAGAAACTTGGCATTCATCATTCCATTTGACTACTTGATCTTTCTTCAATATTTTGAAGATTGGCTCACAAGTAGTTGTCAGGTGAGAAATGAATCTGGAAATGTAGTTCAAACGTCCCAAGAATCCTCTGACTTCCTTCTCAGTACGAGGAGCAGGCATCTCTTGTATTGCTTTAACTTTGGCAGGATCGACCTCGATACCTTTGTTATTGAAGATAAAGCCTAGGAGTTTACTAGACCGTACCCCAAATGTACACTTGTTTGGATTCAACCTCAACTTGTACTTCTTCAGTCTCTCAAACAGTTTTTGTAAGTGGTCAAGATGCTCTTCTTCTGTTTGCGATCTGGCTATCATATCGTCTACGTAGACCACTATCTCATGATGTATCATGTCATGAAATAAAGCTACCATGGTGCGCTTATAGGTTGCCCCAGCATTTTTCAGTCCGAATGGAATCACCTTATATAAGAATGTGCCCCACTGTGTGACAGATGTTGTTTTCTCCATGTCCTCAGGTGCCATTTTGGTTTGGTTGTAACCTGAGAATCCGTCCATGAAGGAAAACACTGTGTTGTGTCGTATTGTCAACTAGGATATCAATGTGGGGGAGTGGAAAGTCATCCTTGGGGCTTGCCCTATTCAAATCTCGATAGTCCACACACATTTGCACTTTGTCGTCCTTTTTGGGCACGGGAACAACATTGGCAACCCATTGGGGGTAAGAGGTGACGGCCAAGAATCCAGCATTAAATTGCTTCATGACCTCTGCTTTAATCTTTTCTGACATATCAGGCCTCATCCAACGTACCTTTTGCTTTACTGGCGGACAATCCTCTCTTGTAGGCAGACGATGTACCACAATATCTTCATCAAGTCCTGGCATATATTCATATGACCATGCAAAGACTTCGACATAATCATGCAATAACTGAATCAAACACTTCTTGACATTGGGTTCTAGATTGGCGCTCACTTTGGCCTCTTTTATGTCTTCTTTGGTACCTAGGTTAATTGTATCCACGGGTTCCTCATGAGGCTGAATGGTTCTTTCTTCTTGTTGTAGCAGTCTGGCAAATTCCCCTGGTACTTCACAATCTTCCTCACCTTCATCTTCGGCTTGGTAGATTAGACTCTCAGAGTTACGAAAGGCCATAGCAGTATCGTTACCTATGGGATCCAGAATGGATGGATACCTGCATTGTAAGTGTGGGTGTGTGTAAGGGTATAGCTATTTTTGAAAGAAAATAAAATGTAAAAGAAATAAAATGAGCACAAAAGTTTGTATGCAAAAACGTCCATGATTCATTGATGTCATATGAAGATGAAATAATAACCCTTACAAATGGACCATTGTGCCTCGGGTAAAACACAAGGTTTTAAGAGTGCGAATTGTTTTTGAATATTACAGATCCAACAAAATGTAAAGATAAATTACTGAGGGATGAAAGTGATTGGGATGAAATCTCTGGCCTCCCAATTACTGAGCCCTCCATTGAAAGTCGGAAATATCTAATCCTCCAGGTTGCAATCATCTTCACCATCTTCTACCGCGTAGACCTCACGGTTGCTAATCTTCAAGGATGGCCCTCCAGCATGGGCACGGCGTATAACCTTTTGAGCACTTGAAGTGAAACCTAGGCCAAACTTGTCAGACTTATACGGGTTATCCGAAATTTGCCCCCAGATGGTGCATCCACCTTCCTCTACCACGGCTTTGGCGTCCTTTAGTGATGACATCCAGAGTGGAGGTCTTGTAATCTTGGGAATCTGGGACACAATTTTGGTCACTGCCACCTCTTGGGGGACCTCTTCAAAGTGTTGAAAAGGAGTTTCAATGAATTCGCCGTCCAATTCCGCATATCTGAAGGAATTGAGATGGCTGATCATGTATTCTTCATCTCCATGTACGGTGATAACCTTCCCTTGAACTGGATACTTCAGCATCTGGTGCAGTGTAGAGGTAACAACGCCAGCATTATGGATCCATGGCGGCCTAGCAAGCAGGAGTATGAAGGGCGGATGTCCATCACATAAAAGGTTGAATTGAAAGTTTAGTTTCCAACCTTTATGGGAATGTCTACCTCCCCATGTACCATCCTCTTCGAACCGTCAAAAGCCCTTACCACTATGTTGCTTGGCTTTAACGTCAGACCCTCGCAGTCAAGTCTGTCAAGAGCTTTTTTCGGTAATACATTCAAGGATGAGCCTGTGTCCACCAAAACATGGGCCAGAGTTGTGCCCTTTCATTCTACTGAGACATGTAATGCCTCATTGCTCTTTCTTCCCCTTGGTGTTAGATCAGCATCCGAGTAGCTTAGGTCGTTATCCGCAGTTAGGGTGGCCATGTAGTCTTGAAATTTATCAGCAGACGTCTCTTGAGGCACATGGGCTGTTTTTAGGAACTTCGCCAGGGCTTTTGCATGTGCCTCGGAACATAGCAGTAATGCCAGCATGGATATTTTGGAGGGAGTTTTCCCCAACTGTTCAACTACATCGTAGTCGCTCCTCTTTATAATTTTTAGGATCTCCTCCATTTCTTTCTTGGATGCCTCAGGGATAGTCAGCGATTGAGCCTTCGTCTGGACAGGCTCCGCTTGAATACTCTTTCCTCGAGTCTCAGCAGCAGGAGTGTTGGTAGGAATGATAACGGGGGTTGTAACGTCTTTGTCAATAGGAACACTTGCAGATATGATTATGGGTACGGAAGTAACCTTTGGAGCAGCCACATGGATGATCACGGGTCCAGAAACTGCTTTGGGGGAGCAATTTCTGGAGAAAATATCCTACCGCTTCGGGTAATTTTGCTAGTTCCGGAAATGTTGCTGATGTCGACGTCTTCTTCTTCAGAATTTATCTCTTCAATGGTCGACCAGTCTTGTTTGATTCCATGGTAGTAAATATCCCCTTCGTAATTCCACGGAACGGTTTTGTTTGATTCATATGGGACTGGCCCAAGCATTGTGATTATTAGAGGAGTTGCTTTCAAAACTGATGTAATTCTAATGGGTCTTTTGGTGGAGACCCTGGAAGAATTGGCGGAAATGGTAATGATTGAAACATCTTCAACAGGAATAGGTGAAACAGGAGTACTTTCAAACAAAATCTCTTTGTTATCTATCAGGTGCTGAATGCCTGCTTTCAACAAAGGGCAATCAGTTGGTGAGGACAAGCAGAAATGGCAAACTTCATTACAACCCGGGAACACACCGGCTTTCAACAAGTTTATCTTAATGGTCGGAAGTGGAGTCATGAGTTCATCAACTGTGGTAACAAATAAATCTTCTTCAATAGCATTGGTATTGTGACCATGTCTGGGCATAGGAGCAGAAATGACATTTGGCTTCTCGGGCACATCAAACTCAATTTCTTTTGCTTCAATGAGGTCTTGTATTTTGTTCTTCAAGGCCCAACAGTTATTAGTATCGTGACCAAGACTTTCAGAGTGATATGTGCAACGGGCATTGGGGTGATAATGAGGGGATGTTGTATTGGGGTTTTTCAGAGCTTCTTTCAAGGTTGCCAAGTTGGATCTCAGAAGATGTGGTAATACTTGAGACGGAGTCATGTTGATTCTGGTAAACTACCTGACTGGCCTTTCTACCCTTGGTTGATTATTTCTTTACTGATCAGACGCAGGCTTTGGAATCATAACAACCCCCGCCATTGGTCGGCGCTCGGCTCTATCTTGGTTCCTTTGCAGATATACAGCAGCTACCTCTTTCTTCCCGATGAAAGGCTTCCTTACAGCTGTAGAAGAAGATGAATCCTTCTGAATCTTTCCACTTTTTATGCCAGCTTCCACCCTTTCTCTGGTTAATATTAGTTCAGTAAAGCCTGCAGATGAACTTCCGATCAAATGGTTGAAGAAGGGGCCAGATAAGGTGCCTAAGAACATGTCCACCAATTCCCTTTCAGACATAGGGGGTTGAACTCTTCCAGCCAAATCTCTCCATTTTTGTGCGTAATCCTTGAAACCTTCATTGGAAGCCATGGTCATACTCTGGAGTTGAGTACGGGTAGACGCCAAATCAGCATTGTATTGATATTGCTTGTAGAAAGTTGTGGCATGATCTTCCCAATTATGGACGTTGGCTCTTTCTAGTTGGTAAAACCAGTCGAGTTGTGTTCCAGACAGACTGTCTTAGAAAAAGTGCACCCATAAGTCTTTATCAGCGGTATGGGGTTGGATTTTTCTCACATATGACCGAAGATGCATTTTAGGGCATGACACTCCATCATATTTGGCAAATATAGGCACTTTGAATTTCGGAGGAATCATAATTCCCGACACTAGTCCCAATTCCTCAAAGTCTAAGCCTGACACCTTTTGTATTTCTATCGCGCTCAAACGCTCTTCGAGATGTCTGTACTTGTCATCAGCTGGAGGATACTGTTCCTCAGAGTAGTCTTCATCTTCTTCCTCCTCTTCTTCTGATTCTGAAGGGAGAGTTGTTTCCTTGCCTTTCCCCTCTCCTTCACCGGATGTTGTTGCAAAGTTCAAAGTCCTTCTGGTCTTCCCCTGAAACCTTCTCCCCATGTTTAAGACTCCAGTTACCTTCTTTGTTTTCTTTTTCCTCTCTTCAGCTAGCAGAGTCTTCAATTCTTCTTTCCCCTTGGCTAGGGTCATGAGCAACTATTAAAACGGCATGTTCTGATCTTGGAGATCTTTCACTGTTTGCTCGATATCCATCTTACTAAAATAAACAGTAGAGAGATGAGGAGACTTGTTGCAAAAGACCTGTTTATGTTATGATGAATGATATATGCATATGTAATGTTTTCAAGGATTTCAAAGATTCAAGTTTGTTTTAGACAAGAAGAAACACACGTTATATTAATAAGATAAAGTTTGAGTACATCAATTCCCCTTGTACAAAATAATACAAAACTCTAAGATAAAAAGGTAGTGTGCATCCTCTTTGGTGCAATGTAGGCATTCAGAGTCTGCTCCTCGTGAAGTAGCCTAGTGAGCTCCAAAACCTTCTTCTCGCTTGCTTAGAATTGGGCTTCGAAAGTATCTCGCTCCCCTTTGAGTTGTATCCAATCCCTTTGTAGGTATTAAAGAGATGTGGGCATGTCAGGATGTAGGACAGTGTATGGAACATCTCCTTCCTTAACAGGCTCAATGATTATCGGGAGAATGGAGGGGTAAGGCATCATAAGACTCTGAGCGCGAGTTCGTACCCATTTGAGGTAAGGCTCAAGAGGGATGGAATTCTTGTGTCCTAAATTCTTGTTATCCACCTTGTTTAGCATCCTCCAAGCTCGGATAAATCTCGGGTGAAGACCTTGATCGTTGTTGTCGTAGTCGAATACCAAACCTTGAATCAGCATCTCGTGCGGGCTATCCCTTCGGGTGTAACCAAATTGTCTTAAGGCTAAACATGGGTTGTAGGTGATGCCTCCCCTAATGCCAAGTAAAGGGACATTAGGAAATTCTCCACAACGGTCGACAATGATAACATTCTCTTTGGAACGGGAGCACCAATGAATGTCTGAATGTTTGAGCATCATCAACCTTTGTGACCACCTTGAACCTTGATCATTCTTTAAGACTGATTGGGGAAGATGATAAATAAACCATCTTTCCAGGAGATGAGTGCAACACATAAGAACACCTCTTTTCCTCATTGTGCGAGTGTGAAAAGAGTGTAGGATATCCCCTAGCAATATAGGCACCGGGTTGCGTGACATGAAGATTTTGACGGCGTTCACATCTATGAGTTGGTCAGGATTTGGAAACAAAACCATCCCATAGATGAGGAGAGCCACAATTTCCTCAAAGGCTTGCAAGTCTAAGGAATTCCAACAGCTTTGGGCTTTCTCAAATAGAAACTTTGCTAGGAAGCCTTTGACACCACTCCTTGTTTCCCAATGAGTTGTGACATCAGATGAGTGCAAGTGTAGAGCCTGAGCAATCTCTTCTGGCTTTGGATCTCTTTATGTACCGTTGAAAGGTAGTTCATTGAGAATGGGAATCCTCAAGAGTTAGGAGAATTCTTCCAAAGTAGGCACAAGTTGATAGTCGGGAAATGTGAAGCAATGGTGCAAAGGATCAAAGAACTGAAAGAGCACCTTCATCATATCCTCATTTGTGTTGGAGGTGACCAAGTTTAGTAGACGTCCATGTCTTTCGGTGAATGGAGAGTTTTCAGGAATCCTTGAAGCTAGCTCCTTTAGTTGTGGAGGAATTCTCACAAGGTTGACTTGAATAGTTTTCCTGCGAAGTGAATCCATTTCTTACAAAACAAGAACAAAGATGAATCCTAAAATCCTTGAAATGGTTAGTGGGTGTATATGATGTTCATGATGTTCATGATGTTATGTACAAGTATGCATATACAAACAAAGCAAACAAATCCTTAGTTTAGGCTTGCATAGAGTTTTATAGGTAAGTACCCTCTTGAAGTTAGTTGGATTAAACATGTCCTAGTAATAGTATCCGGGTTCTAAGGAGCTCAATATAACTGGATTGTTTCCTTGGTCATTGTTTCAGCTCAAGCCTCTTTAATGGCGACCAAAATATCCCAAGAAACCAAACCTCAATAAGTATAGTATCGAGTATCTACCAACTTCGGATTGCACCAAAGTCGGTCATCTCACTACATCCTAAAGGCCAAGTTGGTCAAGTAAAGGTTCTAGAAGTTCATTAGTGCTTCATGACATCACTCAACGGCCCTGTATTCTCTTTGATAAACTCAAAGGCTACCGGTACCCACAAATATGTCGCACTAACATAGTTATTGCTTAGACCATGTCGGTATACCCCGCACAGTTTCCATAATGCATTGCTACTTACCTATAATGTATCCCAAATCCAGGTAGAGGGATTCAAACCCAAACAAAGAACCATAATGTAAAGCATACAAGTCAAACAATGTAATAAAATAAATGTGATCTATCCCTAAGGTAACCCCACTTTTAGAATTATCCCCAGCAGAGTCGCCAGTTCTGTGATATAGTGGGAGAACTGACTTGATGGTTTTGCGTTTTATCACAAATGTTGCGGTTAGCAAGAGTCGCCACCGACTTTTCTTTTATCCAATAAGGAAAGGTGAAAAAGCACAGGAAATACCTTTGAGATTGTTTCTTGAGTTCGGGGGGTAGATTATGAAAAGGAAAGGTGTTAGCACCCTTTTCATCCATGGTTTTCCATGGGCTCTTAGTTACTTGCTAGATCACTTGCTTTTGTTGTTTAAAATTGTGCTTGGTGTGGTTTTGAAAGTATTTTGTAAAAAAAGGCCTTTGACTAGGCGATCTTTGTAATGATTCTCGTTCGTAAGAATGTATACAAAGATGTTTGTCTTTTTGAAAATGTTTTCAATTTTGTAAGATGCTTGGAAATGTGTGTGTTTGTTTTGAAAATAGCAAGGATATTTGTTTGAAATGGAGCAAGTAACTAAAAGTAATCTACCTACTCAAATGTCTTTCTTGTTCATTTTCTTTTCCTTTGACATTGTTTTCTTACCATTGATTTGGTAAGCAACCCTATCTTTAGATGTAAACGGGACGGGCGCGGTTCATCGTAAAGCCATGATTAGAAATGTTGCAAAGTATCTTAGCATTTTTAGGGACTAAGATCATTTTTGTAAGGCAACTTTGAATAGCGTCAACGAGGGACTATGATCTTGTGTTTGTTTGTTTTTGCTAAGACACTTTACATGCGTAATATGGCCATTTTTGTACAAGGCAACTAAGTGGAGTAACCCTAGGGGTGCTTGTGTGCAAGTGTGTCATTTTTATGCTTCATTTTGTCTTTGATTAGGGTTTTATTTTTGGTTGATTTTATCTTTCCATACAAACCCTAATTACTAATATGTTATATAAAGCGATAAATTACGAAATTTAAAGATTACTAAGTTATTACGACATTTTGTGGGAGGGGGTATACAACTGATGAATGGGGATTGCAATAATATAAACATAATTAATCTATTACAACCAAATTGAATTTATATAAGTATTGGAATAAATAATGTACAAAATAAATTAAATATGCAAAGATATGGGAATGCAAAAGAAGATTTTGTTTTGTTCTTTTTATGTAAAAAAGTTTTAACCTAAACCTAATAAACAAATCAAGATTAAACTTAAATTAATTAAGGAAGGAAATTATTTTTTATAAAAGATTTTGATTAAACCCTAATTCTAATTTATTAAAAGGAAATAAATTTCTTTAAGTATTTTTGTATTTTTGTCTTGAAAAATAATGTACGGTATTTATGAAGTATTTTGGTCTTTTTATATGTTAAAATAAATATTTAATAGGTATGAAGAAAAATAAGTATTTAACCAAATTGTAATTTAATTTACAAGTTTATTTAACAAAAAGAGATAATATATAACTAAATAAAAATATTTTTTATGAGAAAATAAAATAAAAATATAATATTTATCATTTTTATATTTTTTGTGATTTTTAATATTAAGAAAAATGTATTTGATAAAATGAAAATGAAAATAAAATAAGGAAATAAAATATTTAGGCCAGGGGTGCTGCAAGAAAACAGGGGTAGGAGGTTAGAAAAAAAACAACAAGCCCAACAATCAGAGGCCCACGCTGTAAGCTAGCAAAAATAGATTGGAAAAATATGAAAAAAAATTGCAAAAGGCAGCGCCAAGGCTCAAACCCACGACCTAGGGCATTTTTGTGTGTTGCCTTACCACTAGGGTGGCTGTACATCCGTTAGTCTAAGTGAAAACATAAATACATAACATAGAACACTTCCTTGCCATGTCCTTCATCTTCAACCTTTGGCCAGCCGGACCCCCTGTAACTTTTTCATTTCCCAATAAAAATGGAAAGTGATAACATGAATATTATAGCATTTTACCTCACGATTCTAACCATGTGCATAACTAAAACTATAAGTCCAAGATCAGAGAGAATTTTGTTGGCCCTAATTCTTAACCTAATTTTTCCAGAAACTTCAAACTTAAAATTCTCTAAACTCAAGCCAAATGAATGCAAGCTACGAATATGTACAATTTCGTAGCAATGATGTCTACATTCTATCTTCACAAATGGTAAGCTAACTATGCCTGTATCAAGAGTTAGAAAAACAGAAAACTCACCTTGAAAATGGAAATCGTGTTTTGAAAATGAGCTTGCTTAAAGATGTTGTGATGATCAGGTTAGCTTCCTTGAACCTCTAGTAAGCTAATGCAATGCTTAGCTTGTCTTGAGGGTGGCTGGAATGGTCTGGAGAAGTCCACCTGTGTTGCTCTGTTTTTGACTTTCAACAATGGGGAAGATGGAGTTACAGTGATGTTTCAGGGTGTGGGATGGTTTACTTGTATGGTAAGGAAGCTTGGGAAAGCAAAAGGCCTGAAAACGCACGAGTGGAATGGAAGATTCAGTTCACAAGTCAGAAATGGAAAGTTTGAAGGCTTGTTATGCAATTTCTGATTATAAGGTGTTTCAAGGCTTGGGCATGCATGGTTTTAGTTTCAAAATGATGGCTTTATATAGAGAAAAAGGTTGGAGGACTTGTGCTTGCTCAGAAGTACAAGATCACATGTCTTGCTACATTTCTTGTTTTTGAAGCAAGTGTGAGAAGTGACTTCTTAAGGCATCAATCTGATCTTATAGGGTGGCTTTAAGCTTTAAACATGTTTTGTTCAGGTTTAGAGACTTGGTTTGTGCAGAAAGAACAAGTCCAAAGCTCAAGAAATGGAAATATGTAAAAAGCATGCTTTTTCAAAATGGCAATGTTGCCTTTCTTCCAAAAATGGCTATTTCCTTGTACAATGCATTGAATGATTGGCTTTAGGGCATGAGACCTTGTGAAATTCATTAATGGTGGAGTGAAAAACGATTTTGAGGCCTGAAAAGTGAAGATTGTACAGCCAATTTGCAAATTTGAAAACTTGTTCTTCATGAAATGGTTTGAAATCAAAGTGAGAAATTTCCAACTTCATCTCTTCGATTCTCCATACTCAAGAATGATCTCAAGGATTTCTTGGACATTTTGGAAAGCTTGTAATGTTCTCTACAACCCATATTTGAAATGCTTTTGAATATTCCTCTTGGAACTAGGTGAAAAGTTGCCATGAAGTTAGGTCAAAAACCTGTCTAACTAGGGCAAAATTTCACTAAGTTATTTTAGTTCATGAGCATGTATTCACAAAATCATATCTTGAAACTCAAGCATCTTTAGGAAAAATTATGTGAAGAAAAGTTGTATATTTCATGGAGATATACAACTTTCATGTTGGGAACTTCCTTTGAATCATTTTGTATCATGGTGAAAATTTGGCCTAAAGTTGAGAAAAAATAAGAAACTTTCAACTTTTCAAATCCAAATATTAAATCTTTGGTTTCTTGATGAACAAGTTTCACATTTTGACATGTTTTGATGAATTATGATCCTTGTCACTTGAATTTGACTAAAAAGTCAAAGTTTGACTTTTCAGTGCACAATTGACTTTTGATCAGTTGATTGAAAAATTCATCTGTCAATCCAATGAATTTGCAATATTTTGAACCATGTCATTAGGTCAAGATGATGAAATTGAATTCTTGGGATCATGCCTTAAACCAATTGACCATTTTCTAGGTCAAAAATAAAAAATTTCCCCTTCTCAGTCAAAACCCTATTTTTGACCATTTTGCCCTTTTGATGATTTGATCAAATTTCTTGGGGAATTGTGGTCCAAACTTGATAAAATGATACATATGAGTCTAAGATGTTGATTTGGATCAAAAGTTATGAATTTTGACTGTAAATTGGCTATAGTTGACTATTTCCCCAATACAGCTGATTTTTAGGTCAATTATCCAATTGACTGATCAAAAATGTGATTCAAGGCTTGAAACTTGACATGAGTAATCTTAGGGGTCCATAATGATACTTGAAAGTCAAATGAAGCATTGATAGTCCAAAAATCCTTTTGCAAACTCAAATCCTAATTTTGGTCATCAGTGCATGAGGAGGTGTCTTGAGCTGGTCAAGCCCTAATGCAGTCTTGATTCAAAGAGATCTTGTGAGGAAATCTTTGATAAGTGAGAGGGAAAATTTTGTGGTACAACAGCTATCAAAATCTCACTGACAATCTTCTATCCATACACATCCTTAGTTCTTTCGAAGAAGCTTGAAAATTGGCCCACAGGTAACAGACATGTGAGATATAAATCTGGAAATATAGTTCAACCTTCCAAGGAATCCTCTTACTTTCTTTTCCGTCTTGGGTGAAGGCAACTCTCGAATAGCTTTAACTTTATCTGGATCTACCTCAATACCTCGTTAGATGACAATAAAACCCAAAAGTCTTCCAGAAAGGACACCAAAAGTGCACTTGTTAGGATTCAGACGGAGTTTATACTTTCCAAAACGTTGGAATATTTTCAAAAGATGCTCAAAATGATCTTCTTCAGTCTGCAATTTGAAAATTATATCATCTACATAAACTTCTATCTCTTTATGCATCATATCATGGAACAGAGCAGTCATGGCTCTCTGATACGTTGCACCAGCATTCTTTAAACCAAATGGTATTACTCGATAACAAAATGTTCCCCAAGGTGTAATGAAGGATTTCTTCTCCATATCTTGAGGTGCCATCTTGATTTGATTGTAATCAGAGAAATCATCCATAAAAGAAAAGACTTTGAACTTTGTGGTGTTGTCGACCAATACGTCAATGTGTGGTAATGGGAAATCATCCTTTGGGCTAGCTCTATTCAGATCTTTGTAGTCCACACACATTCGAACTTTACCATCCTTCTTAACAACAGGAATTATATTGGCTAACCACTGAGGATAAATTGATGTAACAAGGAAGCTTGCGTTAATTTATTTCTATACCTCTTCTTTGATCTTGTCAGCCATATCGGGACGGGTCCTTCTCAACTTCTGCTTAATCGGCGGACATTCAAGTCTTAACGACAATCGATGCTCCACAATATTGTTATCCAAACTTGGCATGTCTTGGTAGGACTAAGAAAACACATCTACATACTCTCTGAGAAGCTCCAACATTCTTTCTTTGACCTCTAGGATAAGCAATGCTCCAATCTTGACTTCCTTTTTGTCTTCTTCACTACCCAAATTGATTATCTCTACGAGCTCTTCGAACGGCTGAATAATCTTTTCATCGTGCTCAAGTAAACGGGAAATTTCATCAGGGATCTCTTCATTATCCTCTTCCTCGGCTCTAAACACATAGAATTTGAAGTTGGAAGGGGGCATAGGGTCATTGTTTTCAATGGTTATGTCATGGATTAATCTGCACATACGATTTATGCTTTATTTTAGAAATTGCTTAATGCGAAAGTTGTACAGATATATATAAAAAATTATGTTTCTTTGTGTGATATGGTGGGAAGAACTGACTGTTTTTTGGAATGCTGGTTTGCATTTTGCGTTTGTTTTCGCAAAATGTCGCGGTAAGCAAGAGTCGCCACCGACTTTTATTTTATCCAACAAGGAAAGGAAAAAAGCACATAAAAATTCCTTTTTCGAGATATTTCTCGGGTTCGGGGGGTAGATTATAGAAAGGGAAGGTGTTAGCACCCTTTCTATCCGTGGTTATCCACGGGCTCTTAGATACTTGCTCATATTGTTTTCAAAATATTGCTTTCTTGGTGCTTGTAGGTTTGAAAAAAGTTTTTATTTGAAACTTTGATTTAACTCTTGCTTCTGTCCTCAAAAGCATATGAAGTATTTTTGAAAACTTTGTTCGAAAAGGAGTGTAAGTGTGAAAAAGATTTTGTTTTTTGAAAGAGCAAGTATCTAAGAACCATCTACCTACTCGAAAAAGAGGAATCGTTCTATGCTAATTTCCTTTAGACAATGCTATCCCACTATTGATGAGTAGGTAGCACCGTCGTTGGAGTTTGAGGGTCAATTCGAATGAGGGATATACGGTCACCAAAGCAATATTAGGACGCCTTAGCGGTAACCCTAATGTCTTAGATCATTTGTTTGAGGCCACAATATCTGAGTCAACCATTTCGAGGCGACTATGATCTTTTAGACAAGAGGGCGACCTCTAAGACAACCTATACTTAATGATCGTGTACGAAGGCAACCAAGTGGGGTGTACCCTAAGAGTGTGCATGTGCGAGTGTGTTGTTTTCGGTTATTTTTATCTTTGTACATGTTAAAGGTGATCTAAGTTGATTTTAGGTTAGAACATTCAGTCTTGTCATGCGATCCTATTATCAAACATCTAACAGTTATAAGTTGCGGAATTTAAATTACAAGGCGTCGGGTATTTACATCGCCAAAGACAAACCCTTTAAAAATAAATAAAACGATAAATAAATAATAAAAGGTCCTATTAACTATTACAAACCGGGATCAAGTACATAATTGGATAAAAAAGTAAATCGCGTGCGGGAAATTAAATCGAGCGCAAAGTTCTAGGGTTTTGACCCTTTTTGTTAAAGAAAAGATCTTTTTTGGTTTTTATTTTAAGAAAGAAAATGAAATTAAACCTAAATTAATTATTAAATTAATAAATTAATTAATTAATAAAAATAGATTTTTTGGGTTTTTGGTATTTTAAGAAAGAAATAAAAATTATTTGGATTAGTAAAAACCTAATTAAGTCTAGTTAATTTTAATTATTTAAAAAAATAGTTTAGAGTTATTCTAATTAATACCTAAATTAATTTATTAGTATTTATTAATAAAAATTAAAATTAAAATTTGATTAAACATAAAAACATTTTTTTGTGGTTTTATTTTATGAAGAAAAGGATTTTAAATGGTTAGTAAATAATAAAAACAATTAAATCAATAAAACAAATACTAAAAAAAAAATAAAGAGAAGAGGGGTTTGAGCCTGTATTGGGTGTCTGAATAGCAATGCTGGGGCCCAAACGAGCTGGCCCTTTGCTGACTTTGTGAGATCCAGTGGGCGTGTGTTGACTTTGCTTATGGTAGACCCTCACTCCAGGATCACCAGATTTGGCCTTTGGCCATCTGGCCATTGGATAGATGATAGTGTATGGTATGATGCACGCTTGGACTACACACACGATTGCCTGAAAGAAAAAATCAAAGAGAAATTTGGAGGACCTGGGATTCGAACCCAGGTCCTGTAGGCTATTGGATGTACACGCTTACCACTACGCCAACTGTTCCATTTGTTAATATTATGCAAAACAATGATTATAAAACAAAACAAATATTATTGGTCAGAACAAAAAAAAATATGCGCGCGTGGTTTGAATGGGGCAATGGTTGAGTGCCACGTATTGTTTTCAACCTTCGTCCGTAGCTAAAAACCTGTAAAACCTATAGCCACGGACACAGACCGTCACTATAAGTCATGCATACTCCAAAATCCTCTGTAAGCCATGAAAATGAATTCTAAAGGCATGGTTGTGCTCGTCTCATCATATCGGTCACAACCATACCCTTCTTGATGGCCAATTATCCCTGAAATAAAAACACCAAAAACTATCCATGAAACCCTAACTATGGTATTTTGCAGTATGAGTCAGATAAACAAAATTAAATAATGCCAAAAGCTTGGAAATGTTATGAGGATCACAAATATGGCAATGATTTGTTCAAATG
Source organism: Vicia faba (assembly GCA_948472305.1). Taxonomy (NCBI): domain Eukaryota; kingdom Viridiplantae; phylum Streptophyta; class Magnoliopsida; order Fabales; family Fabaceae; genus Vicia; species Vicia faba. Next base: position 191,915 of record CATIWC010001473.1, read on the forward strand.
ATGCAAGAATAGAGAGTTATGATTTCAAGTACAAAGTCGATTATCGTGACACTTACAGGGCGTTTGGGCGTATGAGCAAGCTTGCTTTTGATCTAGGAAGGTTGAGTGAACACCCAGGAAGCGATTGGGATAGCTTTTGGCTTCTGAAAATGCCTCTTACTATGATTTCAAATTCAATCTTTTTAGTGTTTTTTCCAAACTTTGTTCTGCCTCTTCTTGCAGCCTCCAACCCTTATTCACGTCGCTTTGGCTTGTTTATGTAGTATGGAATGTATTAGGGTAACAATTTTGGATTGAATCTCTCTAAATCAATGCATTGAAATTTGATTTGATTCACTCTTTACAACTTGCAAAATTTGCCAATTTTCAATCTTTTTGCACATGATCTTGTGAGATTCGAGTTTGATGATGATATTGATGATAATTACAACCTGAAACAGCCAAAAAATCTTAGGTAATCAAAGCTTTGGATTTTATATGATTTAATTTGATTTAAAATGAATAAATTCAATAAAAAATCAAATAAAATATTAAAAATAAGATATGGGCTCATGGATGAAGCTAGGACACGTGGGAAATGATGCAAGCTCAGATCAAGTGGAAAAGAATGGGCCCATTTGACAAAATTTGAAGTTTTGGGGATAGTTGACTTTTGGCAATTTTGAAAATATGTCCAACTTTAACAATGCATAACTTCTTCAATTTTGAACTTTTGGAAGTGTTCTTGGACTTTTTAGAAAGCTTAAGTTGTCCTCTAACCAACCCTTTTAGTCTCATCTCAATTTGATATTCCATGCTCAAGTTATAAGCTTTGGCAAAAAAGGTGTTTTTGTTGACTTTCAAAAATGACCTATAATGTCCAAATTTATAACTTCTTGTGAGTGCATTTTTTGATCTTCGTGTATGAATATGGATTGTAGGAAATTGCATACTATTAAAAATGAGCTTTGGATGGTTCATTTCTCATAAAGAATGAGAAAGTTATGCTTGGTCAAAGTTGAGTTGACTTTTCCTACAAAACCCTAATTTAGCAACTTTTGAGTCTTGATAAATTTTGAGCAATCCTTGATGAATCATGATCAACCCTTTATCAAATGATGAAATATCCTTCAAAATGAGAATGTTGACAAAACAATCTTGAATTTTGACTGTTTATAGGTCACAGTTGACTTTTACCCTAGCATAGTCAATTTTTGGACCCTTTGAGCATTTGACTGAGCAAACTTCCTCTGCAAGGCTTGAAATTTGGCATGGATGATATTGAGAACATATTAGGACATTAGGGAGCACTTGAGGTCATTTGGACTCAAGGATCTTGATGCAACACAAAACCCTAATTTGGGGTTGACTGCCTTAGGAGATACCTTGATTGTCCAACTCTTGAGCAATCTTGAGCCACTTGGAGACTTTTCTTGCAATGTCTTGAGAAATATGAGAGGGAAAATTTTGGGGTACAATAGCTGCCCCTGTTCAATCTTCTTAAACCTGGGGATGTAGATTGGCTTTCATGCCTTTCGTGATCCGAAGGTGGAAGATGATTGAACACTAAAGTGCCCAGAAATTTGCACTCGCATGAAGTGGTATCAGCCTTGTGATGTAGGGAATGGGCTTACAGATTCCATTTGGAGATTGCTGGAAGGAGGATGGGCTTAAAGATGTCATCTGCAGGAGTGTCGATTGCATAAGAGATTCCTTAGCGAGAGCTTGTATACCTGTTGTTGTAGAAGATTCCGCTGGGGAAGTCTGCTCTTTGTTGAAGTTTAGGAACTTGCCTGTACTTCAGCTGAGAGAACATCTCTGTCGAGTTTTAAGAACTTGACCGTAATTCAACTGGGGGAGCTCTGTCGAGATTAACCTTATCTGTAATTCAACCGAGAATAATTCAGTTGAAATTTAAGAACCGGTCAGGTCTTCGACTGAGGGAAACATCTTCATCAAGATCTAGGACTGTCTGTTCTTCAACAGAGTATAATTCTGTTGAGATTTTAGAACTCGTCCACACTTCGACGGAGGAAAATTGTTGAGATTGAGAAACTTATCTGTAATTCAACCGAGGATAATTCAGTTGAGATTTAAGAACCGGTCAGGTCTTCGATAGAGGGAAACATCTTCATCAAGATCTAGGACTATCTGGTCTTCAATGGAGGATAATTCTGTTGAGATTTTAGAACTCGTCCACACTTCGACGGAGGAAAATTGTCGAGATTGAGAACCTTATCTGTAATTCAACCGAGGATAATTCAGTTGAGATTTAAGAACCAGTCAGGTCTTCGACTGAGGTAAACATCTTCATCAAGATCTAGGACTGTCTGTTCTTCAACGGAGTATAATTCTGTTGAGATTTTAGAACTCGTCCACACTTCGACGGAGGAAAATTGTCGAGATTGAGAACCTTATCTATAATTCAACCGAGAATAATTCAGTTGAGATTTAAGAACCGGTCAGGTCTTCTACTGAGGGAAACATCTTCATCAAGATCTAGGACTGTCTGTTTACTTCAACAGAGAATAATTTTGTTGAGATTTAAGAACTCGTCCACACTTCGACGGAGGAAAATTGTCGAGATTTAGAACCTTATCTATAATTCAATCGAGAATAATTCAGTTGAGATTTAAGAACCGGTCAGGTCTTCGACTGAGGGAAACATCTTCATCAAGATCTAGGAATGTCTGTTTACTTCAACGGAGAATAATTTTGTTGAGATTTAAGAACTCGTCCACACTTCGACGGAGGAAAATTGTCGAGATTGAGAACCTTATCTGTAATTCAACCGAGACTAATTCAGTTGAGATTTAAGAGCCGGTCAGGTCTTCGACATAGCTGAGAACTTAACTGCATCCTTCCTGAAAGGTAAAGGTCAGTCGTATGCAATGCATGATATATATCAGGCAATGATGTTCTCAAAATAAATGAGATTGTGTTGTATGATGCGTATATGCATGTATCATGATGTATGGAAATGTAATGCTTTTAGCTGGGGAAAATAAATCCCGGATAGCTACTGGAGAATAGAGTTGGATTCTTCGTTTCTGCTGGGGATAGCGAACGAAGACGGTTGCGAGAATAAACCTGTAGGAGAGGATAACTCCGTTGGGGAATAAACCGATGAGGAGATTACTCTGTGGGGAAGAGATGCTCTTCTGAGAATTCCACCGATAAATTCCGCTAGGGATGAATTACCATTGCTGGTGATACTGAATCATGTTGGGGTTTTGAATTCTGTTTGTGAAAGGAAAGAACTCCGTTGGGGATGATCTTTCAGTTGCGACTTCACTGGGGATAACCTTTTATCATGGGGATAACCCTTTGAGCTCTGCTGGGGACAATCATTTGAAGTCTACTGGGGATGATTCTCCAAATTCCACTGGGGAAGCTTTTTCAGACTGTGCTGGGAAAAATTTCAGACTCCACTGGGGATATCTTGTACTCTGTCGGGGAATATTTTTATACTCCACTGGGGAATATTAAGACTGCCGGGGATATTAAGCCTTTTCAGCGTTGATGGTAGATAAACTCTGCTTGGGGGAGAATATTACCGATTCATTCACAGTTGCAAGTTTCAGCTGGGGTGAGCTGTCATTACTGTCTTACTCTGCGGGGAGTGAATGCACCTGGGCCATATTCTGCAGTTGAATCTACCTTGGTACCTGGTGGACAGAGCAACTGTACAGTTTGGACAATTCTTATTGCCTCTGTTTCTGATATTACGAGTAATCGTCTTTTGTTTCGCATGTAAATATTTATGAGCAGCAATTAATGTCAAGTGCATATATCAAAAATGAACATTGGACGTTCTTTGCAAAACAAAACAGATAAAGGAAAAATAGTTTGAAATTTTTTTGAAAATGAATTGTATTGATTTTGAAGTTTGGCCTGAAAATAGGCGTTTTTGTACAAGAGGCAGATGTCCTAGTAAGAGAACGCCGCCGAATAATAGAATTTACACAATTCGTGAAAAACTAAACAAAACAGCTATGTGAATAATCCCATTGGGTTCCAACTCTGCTATTGCCCTTATATCCTCGAGCATCCCATCACTTTGCTACTTGGTTGAATGTAGATCAGATTGATCAGTGTCGTTCGAGCTTGATAGTCGATACTGAAGTATGGATGCAAGGTGATCCAGTGTTACGCTTTGATCCTTAATTTTTTCCTGGACCGCCCTTTCGGGTTTTCAGTCCACCGGGATACCCTTTTTTGCCCAAGCTGCCTTTTCAGGTTTTCGACTTGCGGGGTGTACAGTTTTTTTTTCATTTTCATCCCTTAGTTTTGCTCGAACCCTTTTGGTTCGCCGGGAAGCCCTTATTTTTGCCTAGGCCAGTCAACCTAGCGGGTCTTTGATCATGCATAGTATCTTTTCACTATGTCTACATTGACGGGGTGAGGAAGGTCGTCACCATCCATAGTGGTTAGAATCATAGCTCCTCTTGAGAAAATGTTCTTAACCACAAATGGCCCTTCATAGGTAGGGGTCCATTTGCCCCTGGGATCCCCTTGAGGTAGTATGACACGCTTGATAACCAGGTCCCCAACTTGATACTCTTGTCGTCTGACTTTCTTGTTAAATGCCTTGATCATCTGTTTTTGGTACGTCTGACCATGAAAAATAGCAGTAAGTCTCTTTTCATCGATTAAGTTCAGCTGATCAAGCCGGGTCCGAATCCAGTCATCTTCGCTCAAACCTGCATCCTTCATAATCCGAAGAGAGGGTATCTGAACTTCAATTGGAAAAACTGCCTCCATGCCATATACCAAGGAATAGGGTGTTGCCCCTGTTGACGTCCGCGCTGAGGTACGATACCCATGAAGAGCAAACGGTAGCATCTCGTGCCAATCTTTGTATGTCACTGTCATCTTCTACACAATCTTCTTGATATTCTTATTAGCCGCTTCTACAGCCCCATTCATCTTTGGCCGGTAAGGAGAAGAGTTATGGTGCTGTATTTTGAACTGCTTACAGAGCTCGATGATCATCTTATTATTGAGATTCGTACCATTGTCTGTAATGATCCTCTTTGGTACACCATATCGACAAATCAGATTGTGCCGAATGAACCGTGCCACGACGTTCTTGGTTACAGTAGCAAAGGAAGCTGCTTCAACCCACTTTGTAAACTAATCAATAGATACCAGGATGAAATGATGCCCGTTGGATGCCGTAGGTCTGATCTCGCTGATCACATCAATGCCCTACATTGCAAAAGGCCACGGAGTTGTCAGGACGTCCACCTCTTTTGGTATCAAAAAGGGTGGTATGAGCCAACATGTACTGTCTTAGCCGGCGAGCAGCCCATGCTAAAGCGTAGCAAGTTCTCTCGAGCAGTGAGTTTTGGGTCTCACAGTCGGTAAACTTTTTCCTAAAGCAGTAAATAGCATGCTCTTTTCGGCCAGACTCGTCATGCTGCCCCAGCACACACCTCTTTGTATTATCCAACACTTTTAAGTATGAGATCAACGGCCTTCCTTCAATTGGAGGCATCAGAATTGGTGGCTTGGAGGTAGTATGGCCCTCTCTTCTTAAAGCAGTAGTCTAGCAAGTTCCTCAAGCACTCCACAATCATCTTCACCTTCGTCTTTGGCTAAGTTGATCGGATTTTCGAAGTCATAACCGGCAGTAGCAGAGTCGTTATCAGTGGGATCCATAGTGGATTCAGACCTGTATATGTGAGTGTGTGTAAAATAGCTATTTTGCAATATATAATAAAAGAAAAACAAGGAGCGCAAAATTTGAAATGCAAAAACGTCCAATGCTTTTATTAATGATATATGTAGATGACACACATAAAGCCCTTACAAACGAAACCACGGTGCCCCGGGTAAGACACCGGGTCGTAAAGTTTAAAGCATTGTCTATTACAAATACAAAACAAAAGTCTCATTACTGGGTAACAAAAGAAATTGGGATGAAGTCCTTTGTTGTCCAGTTGCTTAGTCCACCATCAGTAGTAGGATAAATTCAACTGTCGAATTCAGATTCTTCAACATCGTCTTCAATGGCATTCACTCCTGAATTGCTGATAAACAGGGGAGCTTTTCCGATCCGTGCACTCCGTACAGCCTTTTGAGCTTCTGTAGTGAAACCCAAACCAAACTTGTTAGTCTTATGTGCGAAATCAGGGAGTTGGCCCCAATTTGCACACCCACCTTTCTCAACAACATCCCGGGCATCCTTAAAGGAAGCCATCTTCATAGGAGGATCTTCATTGACAGTTTCAGCTGATGCTAGTGTCTGGGGAACCTCTTCAAAATGTTGAAATGGGGTCTCAATGAACTCCCCATCCATCTCTACATATCGGAAAGAGTTGAGGTGGCTCACCATGTACTCCTCCTCTCCTCGTACCGTCACAATTTTCCCTTTGACTGGGTATTTCAGCATCTAGTGGAGCGTAGAAGTCACTGCCCCAGCTTTGTGGATCCACGGGCGACCCAGCAAACAAGAATAGGATGGCCGAATGTCCATCACATAAAAAGTAGATGTGAAAATCTGAGAACCAACCTTCACCGGAATATCCATTTCTCCATGTACCATTCTATTTGACCCATCAAAGGCCCTAACAACAATGTTACTTGGCTTCAACTCTAAACCTTCATAGTCCAACCGGTCCAGAGCTTTCTTAGGTAAAACATTCAATGAGGAACCAGTATCCACCAATACATGGGCTAGAGTAGTGCCCCTGCATTCAATGGAGACATGCAGGGCATCATTGTGATTCCTCCCCTTAGCAGGTAAGTCGGCGTCAGAGAAACCTAACCCATTATCAGCAGTCAGACTAGCCACGCAATCTTTAAACTGATCAGCTGATGTTTCTTGCGGCACGTGTGCAGTCTTTAGGAAAGCAATCAGAGCCTTGGCATGGGCTTCTGAGCATAGCAACAGAGACAACATAGAGATTTTGGATGGGGTTTTCCCCAGATGCTCGACTACATTATAGTCGCTCTTTTTGATAATCTTCAAAATTTCCTCCATCTCTTGTCTAGAGGCTTCCACGGTAATTGTCTTCGGTGCCTCCGTCCGGGCAGGCTCATTAGTAGTCCCTTTGCCCCGAGTGTCAGATGACTCGGCAACAGGGGTAAGAATGGGAACTTGAGCAGGAGTAGTAGCAAGTACACTGGCAGGTGTGATAACAACAGACGTCCGAACAACTGGCGGAGAGATCTCAGGGGAGAAAAGTCTTCCACTACGGGTGACTTTAGCAAGTCCAACAATATTGCTGATGTCAGTATCAGACTCTTCAGTACTCAAAACTTGCTTAACTCCGTGATAATAAACGTCGTCCTCGTAATGCCACGGGACAGCTTTATTGGATGTATAGGGGATAGGCCCAGGAACAGTGATGATCAATGGTGTAATTCTTGGAACAGATGTAATTCTAACAGGCTTTCTCGAGGAAGCCTTGGAAGAATTGTCGAAAATGGTGATGATAGCAACTTCTTCAGTAGGAACCAAAGGAACAACAGTCTTCTCAAACAGAATTTCTTTATTATCCATCAGGCGTTGGACACCTGACTTCAAAAGATGGCAACCGGTAGGTAGAACAGAACACATACGGCAACCTTCGTCACAGCCCAGAAATAAACTGCCTAACAAGAGGTTCTTCTTTACAGTCATCAAGGGAGTAACAATGTCTTTTACAGAAACCACAAACGAGTCTTCATCTATAGCGTTCACTCCATGCTTGGGCATAGGAGCAGTCACAACATTAGGTCTTTCAGGTGCTTCGAACTCGATCTCCTTAGCATCAATTAAGTCTTGTACCTTATTCTTCAAAACCCAACAATCATTTGTATCATGCCCCGGGCTATCAGAGTGAAAAGCACAGCGGGCATTAGGATTGTACTTCGGTGATGTTGTATTTGGATTCTTCGGGGCCTCCCTTGGAATCACTAGACTGGTCTTTAATAACTGCGGCAGATTCTGAGATAAAGTCATGTTGAGCTGAGTGAATTATCTTTGATGTCTCTCGGCCCTTGACTGATTGTTGCACTGAGGAGAACCAGCAGGTCTTGATATAACCATCGCATTAACAGCTTGGAGGTGTTCAGGTCTATTATGACTTTTTGAATTGTAAACAGCACTCGACTCTTTCTTAAAAGGCTTCTTCTCGGTGCCTAATGAAGCACCCTTCTGTATTTTACCGGATTTGATACCGGCCTCAATCCTTTCCCCGGTCATAATCAGCTCTGTAAACCCGGACGATGAACTTCCAATTATATGGTTGAAATACGGACCAGACAAGGTCCCCAGAAACATATCCACTAGTTCCCTATCAGCCAAGGGTGGTTGCACTCTGCCAGCAAGGTCCCTCCACTTCTGAGCATAATCTTTGAAACCTTCGCCCGCACCCATTGACATACCCTGGAGTTGGGTACGCGTGGGAGCGAGGTCGGCGTTGTATTGGTACTTCCTGTAGAAAGCAGCAGCCAAATCTTCCCAATTACGGATACTAGCTCCTTCTAACTGGTAAAACCATTCAAGCTGAGTCCCTGAGAGACTGTCTTGAAAGAAGTGGATCCAATGGTTCTTGTCAGCGGTGTATGGCTGAATTTTTCTAACATACGACCGGAGATGCAGCTTTGGACAAGAAACCTCGTCGTACTTAACAAAGGCTTGTGCTTTAAATTTGTGGGGGAATCACCACCCCTAATGACAGACCTAAATCACCAAAGTCCAAACCAGGCACTTTCTGAATCTCCATGGCACTTAACCGGTCTTCCAGTTGCTTGTATCTATCCTCAGCCGGAGGATACTGGTCTTCGTCAAAGTCGGTCTCGTTGTCTGAAACCACAGGGCTAGGAGCCCTCCTTTCTTCCTGATTATCTCCCCCTCCAGATGAGTGGGTCAAATCAACCTCTTCTCGCAAATCGTTTCCGAACCTGCGACCCATATTGAATAGGACCGTCTTCCTCTTCTTCTTCTTCTTCTTCTCTTTCAAGATAAGGGTCTTCAGATCTTGCTGACCCGTAGCCAAACTTATGAACAATTCCTGAAACTGGGCATTTTGAGCCTGTAGAGCCTTGATTGCTTGTTCAGTTGATGGTTCGGAAGACATGTTGCTGAAATAAACAGCAAAGAAGATGAGAAAACCTGTAAGGGTGCCTGTTATGAGGTGCATGGAATGAAATGTGTATGATATGATTTCAAAGACTTCGAGAGATTCAAATTCATTAAAAAAAATGAAACACACTTTTATTAGATAAACTTTAAAATCAATTGTTCAACAGATTCCTTTAAGGCGTTATAAGAAAGAAAAACTGAAAAGTAAATCAAATCTAGAAATAATCAAAAGACAATCAGCGCTCCCATGGTCGTTTTCCTTTGGTGCTGACATAGTCGTTGAGGATCTGCTCGTTCTCCAGCTTCCTTCTCAACTTCTGAATCTTTTGCTCTTGCTCGTGATAATTTTCTCTATAAGTATCCCGTTCTTCCCTCAGCTTCATCCAGGACCTCTTCAATGCCCCAATGTTAGTAGGCATGTAAGGTTGAAGATGGTAGGAGGAACCCCCTCTTCATCAGCAACTTCAACAATTATAGGCAAGATGGCTTCGTAGGGCATTCCCAGCTTTTGGGCACGGATACAAACCCATCGAAGATAAGGCTCCATCAGAAGAGAAGTCTTCACACCCAGCTCGTATGGATCAGACCTGTGTACTCTATCCCAAGCTTTTATGAATCTGCGGCGTTGCTCGTCACTATCCCCTTGGAAGTCAAAGACGATACTAGGCATTAGCAACTCATGAGGTCCTACCCTTCTAGCTCGCCCAAACTGACGTAAGGCTAAGCACGGATTATAAGTGATTCCTCCATTGGTTCCTATCAGTGGAACATTGGGGTATTCCCCACAGCGATCAATAATAGCCACCTCGTCCATACCTTTAATAGTCCAAATGATGTCATTATGAGAGAGAGACATAATCATGTAGGCCCAGCCCATGCCTTCCTTGTTCTTCAAAACTGATTTGGGGAGGTGAGAAATAAACCACCTCGCCAGCAATGGAGAACAGCACATAAGGGTTCCCTGCCTCTGAGCAGTACGGGCATAAAGAGAATGAAGGATGTCACCCAAGAGAGTGGGTATTGGATTACCGGACATGAAGATCTTTACCGCATTCACGTCAATAAAGGAATCGGAGTTAGGAAACAATACCAAACCATATATCAGAAGAGCCCGAATGTCTTCAAATGCCTGGAAGTCTAGACTGTCCCAGAAATGATTAGCTTTACCAACCAAGAATTTAGTCAAGAAGCCCTTTGCTCCACTACGAGTTTCCCAATTAGACATTACTTCAGCCTTTGTCAGATGGAGGTCTGAAGCAATCTCTTCTGGCCTGAGGATCTTTTCCCAACCTGTGAACGGGGTCTGCTCCAGAATAGAGATACCAAGCAGATCAGAGAATTCTTCCAAGGTAGGGACCAGCTGGTAGTCCGGAAAAGTAAAGCAATGGTACAGTGGATCAAAGAACTAGACTAAGACTCTCATCATCTGTTCATCCATCTTGGAGGTGACCAACCCAAGAAGGTGCCCATGTCTTCTGATGAAGGAAGTAGTATCTGGCATCTTTGCAACCAATTCTTTAAGCAGAGTGGGAACTTGGACAAAGTTGATCCGGATGGTGTTTCTACGCATGGGTGTCATGACCTACAAAACAGAACAAAGATGAATCCCTTTTGTCTTTGAAATAGGTTAGTCCAATGCAAGATGTATGCAATGTCATGATGTCATGATGTCATGATAGAAAACACACCACAAGTATCCACAAATAGAAAACATGGTAAAGGCACACAAGTCGCACAGAGAGCCCTTAGATTTCAGGCTGGCAAGGAGTTTAGGTACTACCCTCTTTCAGTTCAGTTGGTTCAAACCTGTCCTAAAAATAGTAATCGGGTTCTAGAGGATCTCAATATCACTGACTACCCTCGATCGGTCATAATTCCAGTTTAGCAACCTTTTATTGCGGCCGAAATCATCGCGAGAGTTTAGTCTCAATGAGGGTAGCATATTGCTACTGTTCTATGGCCAAGTTGGTCAATTTAAAGGTTCTAAGGTCAATTGGTGCTTAATGACCCCTTAGTAGACCCATATTCTCCTAGTTGCGCCACAAGGGATATTGGTACATACTAAAGTGCCACACCAACGTAGCTACTGCTTCAACCGTATCGGTCTACGCCGTACAATTCCCTCACAGTTTATTGCTACTTACCTAAAGGGTATCCCCCAGATCCGGGTTAGGATCTATAGTAACTCCAATTCAACCCACAAAGATAAAGCATACAAGTCAAGCAATTGAAAACATTATGAACTATTCCTAAGGTACGCCCCACTTATAAGTTCCCCAGCAGAGTCGCCAGTTCTGTGATACGGTGGGAAGAACTGACTATTTTTTGGAATGTTGGTTTGTGTTTTGCGTTTGTTTTTGCAAAATGTCGCGGTAAGCAAGAGTCACCACCGACTTTTATTTTATCCAACAAGGAAAGGAAAAAAGCACAGAAAAATTCCTTTTTCGAGATATTTCTCGGGTTCGGGGGGTAGATTATAGAAAAGGAAGGTGTTAGCACCCTTTCTATCCGTGGTTATCCACGGGCTCTTAGATACTTGCTCATATTGTTTTCAAAATATTGCTTTCTTGGTGCTTGTGGGTTTGAAAAAAGTTTTTATTTGAAACTTCGATTTAACTCTTGCTTCTGTCCTCAAGAGCGTATGACGTATTTTTGAAAACTTTGTTCGAAAAGGAATGTAAGTGTGAAAAAGATTTTGTTTTTTGAAAGAGCAAGTATCTAAGAACCATCTACCTACTCGAAAAAGAGGAATCGTTCTATGCTAATTTCCTTTTGACAATGCTATCCCACTATTGATGAGTAGGTAGCACCGTCGTTGGAGTTTGAGGGTCAATTCAAATGAGGGACATACAGTCACCAAAGCAATGTTAGGACGCCTTAGCGGTAACCCTAATGTCTTAGACCATTTGTTAGAGGCCACAAAATCCGAGGCAACCATTTCGAGGCGACTATGATCTTTTAGACAAGAGGGCGACCTCTAAGACAACATATACTTAATGACCGCGTACGAAGGCAACCAAGTGGGGTGTACCCTAAGAGTGCGCATGTGCGAGTGTGTTGTTTTCGGTTATTTTTATCTTTGTACATGTTAAAGGTGATCTAAGTTGATTTTAGGTTAGAACATTCAGTCTTGTCATGCCATCCTATTATCAAACATCTAACAGTTATAAGTTGTGGAAAATAAATTGCGGAATTTAAATTACAAGGCGTCGGGTATTTACATCGCCAAAGACAAACTCTTTAAAAATAAATAAAACGATAAATAAATAATAAAAGGTCCTATTAACTATTACAAACCGGGAGCAAGTACATAATTGGATAAAAAAGTAAATCGCGTGCGGGAAATTAAATTGAGCGCAAAGTTCTAGGGTTTTGACCCTTTTTGTTAAAGAAAAGATCTTTTTTGGTTTTTATTTTAAGAAAGAAAATGAAATTAAACCTAAATTAATTACTAAATTAATAAATTAATTAATTAATAAAAATAGATTTTTTGGGTTTTTGGTATTTTAAGAAAGAAATAAAAATTATTTGGATTAGTAAAAACCTAATTAAGTCTAGTTAATTTTAATTATTTACAAAAATAGTTTAGAGTTATTCTAATTAATACCTAAATTAATTTATTAGTATTTATTAATAAAAATTAAAATTAAAATTTGATTAAACATAAAAATATTTTTTTTTGTGGTTTTATTTTATGAAGAAAAGGATTTTAAATGGTTAGTAAATAATAAAAACAATTAAATCAATAAAACAAATACTAAAAAAAATAAATAAAGAGAAGAGGGGTTTGGGCCTGTATTGGGTGTCTGTATAGCAATGCTGAGGCCCAAACGAGCTGGCCCTTTGCTGACTTTGTGAGATCCAGTGGGCGTGTGTTGACTTTGCTTATGGTAGACCCTCACTCCAGGATCACCAGATTTGGCCTTTGGCCATCTGGCCATTGGATAGATGATAGTGTATGGTATGTTGCGCGCTTGGACTACACACACGATTGCCTGAAAGAAAAAATCAAATAGAAATTTGGAGGACCTAGGATTCGAACCCAGGTCCTGTAGGCTATTGGATGTACACGCTTACCACTACGCCAATTGTTCCATTTTTTAATATTATGCAAAACAGTGATTATAAAACAAATCAAGGATTATTGGTCAGAACAAAAAAAAATATGCGTGCGTGGTTTGTATGGGGCAATGGTTGAGTGCCACGTATTGTCTTCAACCTTCGTCTGTGGCTAAAAACCTGTAAAACCTATAGCCACGGACACAGACCGTCACTATAAGTCATGCATACTCCAAAATCCTCTGTAAGCCATGAAAATGAATTCTAAGGGCATGGTTGTGCTCATCTCATCATCCCGGTCACAACCATACCCTTCTTGATGGCCAATTATCCCTGAAATAAAAATACCCAAAACTATCCACGAAACCCTAACTATGGTATTTTGCAGTATGAGTCAGATAAAAGAAATTAAATAATGCCAAAAGATTGGAAATGTTATGAGGATCAAAAATATGGCAATGATTTGTTCAAATGATGCAAGAATGGAGAGTTATGATTTCAAGTACAGAGCGGATTATCGTGACACTTACAGGGCGTTTGGGCGTATGAGAAAGCTTGCTTTGGATTCAGGAAGGTTGAGTGAACACCTAGGAAGCGATTGGGATAGCTTTTGGCTTCTGAAAATGCCTCTTACTATGATTTCAAATTCAAGCTTTTTAGTGTTTTTTCCAAACTTTGTTCTGCCTCTTCTTGTAGCCTCCAACCCTTATTCACGTCCCTTTGGCTTGTTTATGTAGTATGGAATGTATTAGGGTGACAATTTTGGATTGAATCTCTCTAAACCAATGCATTGAAATTTGATTTGATTCACTCTTTACAACTTGCCAAATTTGAGAATTTTCAATCTTTTTGCACATGATCTTGTGAGATTCGAGTTTGATGATGATATTGATGATAATTACAACCTGAAACAGCCAAAAAATCTTAGGTAATCAAAGCTTTGGATTTTATATGATTTAATTTGATTTAAAATGAATAAATTCAATAAAAAATAAAATAAAATAATAAAAATAAGATATGGGCTCATGGATGTGTAGCGGTGAAAATCGGAGATCAAGCTATTAATTAACTTGACTCGCAAAAAGCAAGAGTCGCCACCGCGCTTTATTATTTCCAAAGGAAAAGGGAAAAGAGCGAAATAAAACCCTAAAATATGCAATGTATAATGATACTTAAAAGTAATGAAAATACAATGCGTTTTGAAAAGAGATCGAGAGTTCGGGGGTTGGTTATACAATGGGAAGGTATTAGCACCCAATGCATCTGCGGTACTCCGCAGGAACCTTTTGAAATATCTATTTTTTGGTTAAAAAATTGTTTGTTTGATTAAAATGGTTTGTTTGGTTAAAGATGGGTATGGACGATATTTTTGAAGATATGACGACCTAGTGTCGAAGTTTTGACTTAAAAGGTGTGAGTTTGAAATTTGAATCTTTTAGGAAAATCGAATTTAATTTTGGAAAAAATAGTAAATAGGAAAAAAATGAATGAGGGTGTTCGCTTGATCGTATTAGATATATTTGCTGACATGAAGTCAACAAATTTAATTCTTTCCCTTGGAGTTGATCATAAGCAAGTAGGTCTAGTAATCGAGCAAGAATCATATATAAGTAAAAAAAATCCAAAAGAAACAAACAAGGAGAATAGTGACAAGATAAACTATAAGAAACTAAATAAACGCACAAAGAAGAATCATGAATAAAAGGAAAAGATAATTAGAGGGTTATCTAAACTAATTTTGAAATTCTAAGGTTACTAAGTAAACTAAACTTAAATTCTAAAGTTTCTAACTAAACTAAACAAGATTTTAAAGTTAATAACTAAAACTAAATTAAAATTATAAAATTACTAACTTAAAATTCTAAAGTTAATAAATTAAATCTAAAATAAATTAGAATTCTAAATTTACTAAGTTAGATCTAAACTAGAGTAAAAATTTTAGAATTAGTAAATTAAATCTAAACTAAATAAAAATTCCAAGGTTGCTAACCTAAAACAAAGAAAGTTCCAAAGTTACTAAACTAAATCTAAATCAAATAAAATTCTAAAAGTTTACTAAGTCAAATCTAATGAAATAAAATCTAATTCTAAAGTTTACTAAGTCAAATCTAAATGACATAAAATCTAATTCTAAAGTTTACTAAGTCGAATCTAAATGAAATAAAATCTTAAAGTTACTAAAATAAAACTAAACAAAAAATTCTAAAGTTTACTAAGTCAAAACTAAAACAAATAAAATTCTAAAGTTACTAAATTATATCTAAATCGAATAAAAATTCTAGAGTTACTAAACTGAATCTAAATCAAAAAATTCTAGAAGAATATTAAACTAATTCCAAACAATTAAAATTCTAAACTTATTAAACTAATTCTAAATCAAATAAAAATTATAAACTCATTAAACTAATTCTAAATCAAATAAAATTCTAAAGTCCCTAAACTAAAACTAACAACTAAAATTCTAAAGTTAACTTAAATCAAATAACATTCTAAAGTTACTAATTTAAAACTAAAACAAATAAAATTCTAAATCTAAATGAAATAATATTCTAAAGTTACTAAAATAAAATTAAAATAATTAAAAAAAATCTAAATAAAATACTAAACTAAAACTAAGACTTACTAATACTTTTTTATATTTTTTTTATATTTTTTTATATTATAAATCCACTTCAAACTTTCAATTGTTGCCAAGTCCAATTGTGCATATTGTAGTGAAAGTTAGGGTTACACAAACATGTGATGCTTCAGCCTCCTTGCCAAAACACGATTCCCTCTCAGCTCTTCTCCGCCACTCTTCTTTTTTCCTCCGTCTCCTCGCTTCAATTTTCACCGTGTTGTTCATCTTCTCTCTGTTCACTTTCTTCTTCCCTCATCATCTCTCAATCACCGTGCTTCAACTCTTCTCGCTCTGTTCTCCGTTCACAGTGCCTTTGTTCGTCTTCAAATCACCTTCGTCTCATCAATCCCTCTCGATTTTGATCTCAAGCTTCTTCTACTCAAGTTCATCGTGCATCAGCCCTTTCTCTGCTTACGATCTACTTCTTCTCATATAGCTTTGTTTCGCTTTCAGTTCAAACACGAATTCAAGCGTTGAAAAATGATTAAGAAGGATAAAACACTTACCGACGAGAGAACAGGCAAATGCTTCTTCAACCTTGAGGCATCTGATGAGAAAACCAGAATTTCATGTATGCGCTGCTTTGAACTCCGTTAGTTCGTTCGTGCTTCTTCTCCTCATTTCTTCATCTTCTTGTGCGTTTTTTATTTACTGTTGCGATGCGAACGATATTTTTGATTTGCGATGTTGTTGATGTTGTTGCGATTTCGTTGTTGATGCAGAATATTGCAAATCAAATCAAGTTGATAATGTTGATGATGTGCAACTGTTGGGATGTTGATTCCTGTCGGTTGGCCTGAGGAAGCTGGAGCTGTAACAAGAAAGTTATGCCTTTGACGGAACTGGTAGTTCGTGAACTGATGATACCGTGCAACTTGACGGTAACAATGAATAGATGAAGATGTGCGATGGGAGCAGCTGAGTTGTGCTTGACTGTTAAGTGCTTGGAGAAGTGTCTTGACAACGGGGAGTATTTAGTCGGTTGTAAATTTTGCATAAGAGGTTACTGTAATAGATTACTGTAATGAGAGTAGGATCAATACAAAACCTATTAGTTCCTAAGATATTCATACTGAACTAGCTATTGAAGTTTGAAGTATCTAACACATGATTTGGCTTATAGGAAGAATCTAAAAATGGTGAACAAAAAGTGAGTGTTATTGATTCAATTATTGTGATATAGAAGATGAATTGAAGTGTGAATTAATGTTATGCAGGAGAAACAAATGTTCCTCGCGGGCTAGAGGAGAAGGGACTGTAATTTGAAATGGAACAGGATACAGGGGCAAAGCGGTCATGACGGAAGTGGATTGGGTTGTTTCATGTTGTTGTTTTTTGTGAATGAATAAATTGAAGGGGGGTTAAGGTAGTGTGGTGAATGAACAGAAGCAGGAGGATGAGGTGGTGGTGAGTGAGCAGGAAATGAGTTACTGTGTATAATTTTTTTGGTTTTTGTTGTGTCCCCCTGTTTTTCTTTTTGCTTCTGTTTTTTATAGTGAATGTATCATAGAATTAGAGGGAAAATTGGAGCCAAATATCAGTTGAATTCTAGTTTATGTCAATTGCCTTATGCTTTCTTGATGCAGAAAAAATTTAACCATTCTGGGTAATGTTTGGAGCAGTTTATTCTGGACAGCAAGCAAACTACAGTTTTGGGGCATTATTTTTGGACTGATGTGCAGCAATAAAATTATCATTGAAAGGTCCCTTTTCTACTTTGCATTTTTCTGATTTTTTCCATGTAACCATACATGTATTTTCCCTCTCTTTTCTTTCAAAATATTGGACTGATTTTGTTTTCATATATTTTGTTGTTTTGGTGGACAGGTTTGGATGAAAATTGAAGCAAGGTTTAGACTTGGTATTTGTTTGGACATTTTTTTACAAGGAGAGGAATAGCATAATAATAATAATAACAATAATAATAACAAAAAATAAAAATAAAAATATTAAACTAAAAATTTCCAAAACATGAAAATTAAAGAGAAATTAAAATTAATTTTAATTTTAATAATAACTCAACTAAAAAGTTGAATTAAAATTAGAACCAAATCAAGATTAATATTGAAAGAAAGAGATGAAAATTATAATAACTAAAAGAATTAAAAGGAAAAGATATTAACTATATATTTTTTGTGATTAAAGTGAAATGCTAAAATAAAATAATACTAAGACATGTTTTTTTGTTTTGTTGAGATTTTTACTAAATTAAATCTAGAAGACTGTAATTTTGACTTAAGAATAAAAATCTAAATGAAACTTGAAGAGACTACTTTTTTTTGATATTTTGAATAATAATGTAAATAAAATTAAGATGACATGAACTAAATATTTTTTTAGGATTTTTTTCATGGAATTAAAAATAAAAGAAGAGAAAGTGTAAAATTTATGGTCGGATAAAACACAGTCCAAAATTAAGAATCAAATTCCATTAAATTCGTGAAACAACTTCGAACGTTAATAACTTTTTCGTGGCTTTTCAATGCATAATCATCTCTTGTCTTGTAAAGAAAAATTGTAGATGGTGTCAAGAAAAATCATATGCAAAAAATAACCCCTCAAAATATTGAAATTTGAAGAAGTTATGAATTTTTGAAATCTGACTCGGGAATTGGCAAAAATAGGTCGAATTGCTTGTGAACTCTTGCCATGCAATGATGCGGATGGAATGCGGGATCTTAGGTCAAAAATTAGGGTATGACAGATGCCCCTATTTAAGTTTCTTTTATCCGGAGATATGAAGATTGGAATCTTCATTTCGACGAGATCGAAGGGACTTAAATATAGAATACATAATTTTTGGCCATAAGATACCGCAATTATGTTTATGATCTGATATGAATGTAACATTTTGAATTTAATGAGGAAGGATTTCGTATGAGGAAAACTACTGCTGGAGAAACCAAGCACATTATACAGTAATCCCACTGGGGAAGAGATTATAACTCCACTGGGGAAACAAAGTCATAGACTTCAAATGAGAGACTCTTGAATGATTTACATCAGTGTTGATACTGGAAAAGAAATTATTTACATCAGTACTGAGACTGGAAAAGCATATGATTGACATCAGTACTGAGACTGGAAAATGATTGACATCAGCACTGAGACTGGAAAATGATTGACATCAGCACTGTGATTGGAAAAAAAACATCTCTGATTTCTGAATTTTACCAAGAACGGTAACACATTTCTTCTTTAACCAAGATATCGCTTGAAAAGGATAAAATAACAAACTTCCCCACGGGACTTTTCCGAAGGGATGTCATGTGCTGAGTAGACATTATTGTTGGGGATACCCAAGCTGCTCAGATAAAGAGGCCGCCACTTGCTTCCTTTCAAAGGTGTCAATAACATACAAGCTGCTCATAAAGAGACCGCCGCTTGTTGTTTCCTTTCAAAATTACCACTAACACACAAGTTGCTCATGAAGAGACCGCCGCTTGTTGTTTTCTTTTCAAAATTACCAATAACACACAAGTTGCTCATGAAGAGGCCGCCGCTTGCGGTTTTCAAAGGTATCAATAACACACAAGTTGCTCAAATACCGGGGCCGCCACTTGCTACTTATAACCCACAAGCTGCTCATGAAGAGCTGCCACTTGCTGTCTTCACAAAATATCAAAGCACACAAGCTACTCATGAAGAGTCCGCCACTTGTTGCCAAAAACCCACAAGCTGCTCATGAAGAGCTGCCACTTGCTGTCTTCAAAGAATATTAAAACACACAAGCTACTCATGAAGAGTCCGCCACTTGTTGCCAATAACTCACAAGCTGCTCATGAAGAGTTGCCACTTGCCACCTTCAAAGAATATCAAAGCACACAAGCTACTCATGAAGAGTCCGCCACTTGTTGCCAATAACTCACAAGCTGTTCATGAAGAGCTGCCACTTGCCATCTTCAAAGAATATCAAAGCACACAAGCTACTCATGAAGAGTCCGCCACTTGTTGCCAATAACTCACAAGCTGCTCATGAAGAGCTGCCAGTTGCCATCTTCAAGGGAACAATAATATACAAGTTGCTCAAATAGATAAGCTGCCACTTGTTGTCTTCCAAAAATACTAACGTACAAGCTGCTCATGAAGAAGCTGCCACTTGCCGCTTTCCGTACAAGCTGCTCATGAAGAGACCGCCACTTGCCGTTTTCAAAAAGTGTTGATAACATACAAGTTGTCCATGAAGAGACTGCCGCTTGCTGTTTTCAAAAAGTGTTGATAACATACAAGTTGTCCATGAAGAGACTACCGCTTGCTGTTTTCTCAAAGATACCCATAAAATATCATGAAGATATTGCTGGAGGTGAGAATCAATAATTTCATCGAGGATGGACAAACTGCTCATAAAGAGACCGCCCTTTGTCGTAGAGAAAACAGAAATAATCAAACTGCTCAAATAAAGAGTCAGTCGCTTGTTGTCATGTCGATATTCCAGAAGAATGTTATGATAACACTGTTGGGGAATAAAGTTCATCTTCAATGGGGAACCATGAATAAATCCTTCTTGAGGAGACCAAGTATTTACGTTGCAAAATAAATGCACTCTCCATCTAGGTTTCACAGCCTAGAGAGATCCACAGGGTATCATTCACAAGAGACAAAGCTCAATCCAGGAATAAACTGGAGAAAAAATAGTCAAACAAGACTCCACCCAATGAGTAAACAACTCAAATGGGGATTTATGCTATCCAGAGATGGAAAAGGAAAGCTAAAGCAAGATTCTTCCACGAGAGTTAACTCAGTGGGGAATTAGAAAGGAGGCGCACTTTCTGCTTAAGTTGACATTCTATTTGGAAAGATCAAATACGCTATTTGAATAGACATAACCAAGGTATACGTACTCAAAGATATCAACAAATACAACTGTGCATGCATGATGCAAGTGTGAATAAATAAATGAATGTCATGTATATGCTGACAAAACAAGTAGACAAGATAAACTGGAGATGATAAGACATCATAGCACAACCCAACACTCGGCTAATCTCAACAAAAGGGGAACATTACTGGAGATAAAAACAAAAGTCATCATTGGAGCAAAGTCCTTTTACAAGGCTTAAATCTCTTTGGAGAGGAAGATATTTTTCGGTAGAAAACCCAAAGTCTAATCTTCTAATGCAAACAATCCATTGAAAGGATAACAACACAAACAAAGTTTCAGCTGGAAAGAAGTCTTGCTTAGCTGGAGATACTGGGAACACCACCCTCTGATAATGTATGTAATACATATCACATATCTTGACAAATCTGGATTGCCCCTGGGACTAATCTTGGATGCCCCAAGTTTATTGCTGATAAGCTGCGTGATGCACGATAATTCTTGCAAATAACTTCACTTCTAAAATGCCCCAAGCTATATGGCTGATGAGGAGAAATCGTCTCAAAAGGATTTTACAAAAGACCTGGCATCCACCATGCTCTGGTGTCTTCAAACTCTTAGAGAGATTCAATAAATCTCGACGTGATTGCCCCGAATTGATTGTAGTTGGCACAACAAAGTCTTCAAATTTTGCCCAAATAAAAGGTAAGCAAGTTGGGAAAGCATTAACTGGGAGAAGCAACGTGTTCGTGCTTACGGTCTTCAGGTGACATGACCCTGGATATGATTTTTCTTGAAATGATTCGCCAATTACTCAACATAGTTTCAGGCCTTAAAAGAATAAAACTCATCACTGGTGCTTATGTGAGCTTCCTTGATATCAAACAAATGTTTTGCAGTTAGAAAAAGTTTACAATGAGAATGAAAATTCTAATGCAACAGTTATGTAAGTCTTGAAGATTTTGAAAGATATCGCACAAATTTTGCGAGTTAAAGCACCATTTATTTTTGTATAGGAAAAACATATGATACCAACATAACTATTTAGAACATTCATGGGAGTCAGGAACACTATCTCATTGAAGTATGCTTTCAAAATAACCTTGCTTCAATTAGGACTTTTGAAGGTTGTAACGTGGTCTGGTTCATGGTTTTTAGAAAAAAGATTTTAAGGCTCAAAAATATTTGGTGCCCACCCATTCTTCATGATGTTCTCCAACCCTATGTTCAGTTAATTCAACATGAGTGTTCATCTCTCAAAAGGATTTTGTGACGGTCAAGGAAACGACGAGGCTTTCGGAGTAGAAACCGCCCTCACGTCTTCGTGTTTGTAGTCACCAATTTGTTCTTTGCTGAGGACTTTTCTTTGCAGTCCTTTTCTTTGCAATTCTTATTTTCCCTAACTTTTGCCTGAACTAATTCTTTTGAATTGATAGTCCAGTGGGATGCCTTAATTTTGCCTAAGTCACACGTTTTCATGTTTTTTGACTTAGCAGGCTTTTTCTTTTTTCTAGAATTTTTGACTTTTTGAACAAAATGTGTGACATTAGCTTGTCTTTGCTTGTCGAGAGGATTGTGATTGCCTCGTTTCTTGATGAATGAGGGATAACATTATGATTCCACATCTTCTGGCTTCATTATACATGAAAGATAGCCCTCGTAGTTTCTCTTCAAAAAACATCTTCCTTATGAATTTCGAACACTCAGTCAGATTAACTAAAAACTACCCTGCCCCAGGTTAAAATTCAAGGTTTTTTCGTATAGAAAAGAAACTTCTGCTTCAAAGGCTCAAAAGGGGTTAGCAAGGGATTATCTTCCTTATATCTCCGGTGTTTAGGAATTTGAAACAATGCCTATACATCATCAGCAAGATTTTATCCAAAAGCAAACAACCAGAGATTTTGTGTTCTTTAGATCATCATCCTCCCTTCAATCTCTGCCTAGGCAAGAGAACGGGCAACAAGTTGGTATCATAATGCCAAAAGAAATTTAAAATTTGAAAACAAATATGAGTGAAACGAATGAATTTCTTCAAGACAAACATACCCATTGTATTAAGATAATCATTCAGATGCAAACAAGTTCTTACATGCAAACAATGTTTTGATAAACAAGAAAACTTACAAAAAGCAGAAATAAGTCAATAAACTGGGAAGGCTTTCCATCTGGACTTGAATTACCGAAAAAATCCTTCAAAAATCAAAGTCACCATCAATCGTGTTTACTCTTCGGCGCATACTTGATTTGAACTTCAAAACCAACGTCCTTGAATGACAAGATACCACTTCTGACCAACTTCTGAACCTCGATCTTCAAAGTAAAGCAACCCTCCAAGTCATGCCCAGGAGCACCTTGATGAAAGGTACATGTCAAATCAGCTTTGTAGTACCAATGTATCTTCTCAGGAACCTTCGGTAGAGGTCGTGTCTGAACCAAATTTCTCTGCATCAGGATAGGGAACAACTCTGTATAGGTAATTGGAATTGGATCAAACTGGGTTTTCCTCTGATTAGGAACTTGCTGATTTTGTTGATGAATAGGAAGAACATGATGATTTTGACGATGAATATTTCTTCCTATGGTTCTCTTCTTGGAAAAGTTATTATCAAACTTCTTCACACTATTAGCTGAGCTACCATCTTCATATAAACATCCCTTTCCGACATCTTCTTCTAGACGCACTCCCACATTCACCTTGTCAGGAAAGTCATTAGATGCATTAACCATCACCTTCTCATGAGAGAATGATTTTAGAGTTTCAGTGAAGACTTTTATCATCGCTTCCTCCCTCCTAAAAGGATTGACTTGGGCGGCAACCAAAATTTCGACCAAACCAGTTAAGTGCTCCACACTAGCTTTCAAATTAGTCATCTCTCTACGGAGTTCAGAAACCTCTTGCTTGATATTCTCCATTGTCCTCTTAGCGCGAGTGTCGTACTGGTGAGACCAAAGGAAGAAATTAAGACTTGGAAATGACCTTTGAAAGCGAAACAAAAAAAATGTAGGATGATGTATGACATGCAAAAGAGAGTTTTTATTTGATTTTCAAGGAACTCAAGATATTAAGTTGTAAACATCAAAGTGTGAAGATAGAAGATGAATTTTGAATTGGATCAAAGTGTTGATCAAGTTATCATCAAGATCAATCATCCATTTTGGTGGATTAGGGTTTTCACCCTATCAACACCCAAGATCCATTGAGCTTGACGAAACTTGTGATGTCTACAAAGGAAGACCTCCAAATTCCTTGAAAGTCAAGTGAAAAGGGTTTTATGGATTCATGAATGCATGGCTATGCAACAACCACAAGCAAGGTCACAAATAAAGTTGAAAGGTTCAACGTCACGAGCATGGAGTCAAAGGTAAAGAGCACCCCCAAGGTATGTACTGACGGTTTAATCACATCTGTAGAACAAGGTTCTAAGAGTTCCCGGAGTCTACATTCCTCCTTCGGATATTACCAACGTCTTGATTACTCAATAATCAGCAATATTCTCAAGAGAAACTCATCCGAGCGTAGCATCGCGTAACAATTACTTCCGGATTACTCCGTTATAATCTCCGCGCTACACCTAAAAGGCCAAGATGGGTTAGGGTTCTACGGTTCCCAGCTTCTCTGGCTCCCAGGTCGAAAATAATAATGTCTTCCCGATTACTCGGTAAACAAATATTACGTTCAAAAGGGCCTTCCACTGAGTGGGGGATCTCATGCCTCCTTCTTCGGGATTACTCCCTCAAAGTTAACATGACTATACCGCCCGTCCTATTCCTAAGTGTAACTTAGTCCGGGTATAGGACTTGTCCTTTGTAAATATTATCAACACCCAAATAATCATAATATATACATATAATCAAACAATCAAATAATGATAAAACAGATAAAACAAATTAGGCTTAACCCACTTAGGGATGGACCAGCAAGAGGTCAATCTTTCCCCAGCAGAGTCGCCAATTCTGTAGCGGTGAAAATCGGAGATCAAGCTATTAATTAACTTGACTCGCAAAAAGCAAGAGTCGCCACCGCGCTTTATTATTTCCAAAGGAAAAGGGAAAAGAGCGAAATAAAACCCTAAAATATGCAATGTATAATGATACTTAAAAGTAATGAAAATACAATGTGTTTTGAAAAGAGATCGAGAGTTCGGGGGTTGGTTATACAATGGGAAGGTATTAGCACCCAATGCATCTGCGGTACTCCGCAGGAACCTTTTGAAATATCTGTTTTTTGGTTAAAAAATTGTTTGTTTGATTAAAATGGTTTGTTTGATTAAAGATGGGTATGGACGATATTTTTGAAGATATGACGACCTAGTGTCGAAGTTTTGACTTAAAAGGTGTGAGTTTGAAATTTGAATCTTTTAGGAAAATCGACTTTAATTTTGGAAAAAATAGTAAATAGGAAAAAAATGAATGAGGGTGTTCGCTTGATCGTATTAGATATATTTGCTGACATGAAGTCAACAAATTTAATTCTTTCCCTTGGAGTTGATCATAAGCAAGTAGGTCTAGTAATCGAGCAAGAATCATATATAAGTAAAAAAAATCCAAAAGAAACAAACAAGGAGAATAGTGACAAGATAAACTATAAGAAATTAAATAAACGCACAAAGAAGAATCATGAATAAAAGGAAAAGATAATTAGAGGGTTATCTAAACTAATTTTGAAATTCTAAGGTTACTAAGTAAACAAAACTTAAATTTTAAAGTTTCTAACTAAACTAAACAAGATTTTAAAGTTAATAACTAAAACTAAATTAAAATTATAAAATTACTAACTTAAAATTCTAAAGTTAATAAATTAAATCTAAAATAAATTAGAATTCTAAAATTACTAAGTTAGATCTAAACTAGAGTAAAAATTTTAGAATTAGTAAATTAAATCTAAATTAAATAAAAATTCCAAGGTTGCTAACCTAAAACAAAGAAAGTTCCAAAGTTACTAAACTAAATCTAAATCAAATAAAATTCTAAGAGTTTACTAAGTCAAATCTAATGAAATAAAATCTAATTCTAAAGTTTACTAGGTCAAATCTAAATGACATAAAATCTAATTCTAAAGTTTACTAAGTCGAATCTAAATGAAATAAAATCCTAAAGTTACTAAAATAAAACTAAACAAAAAATTCTAAAGTTTACTAAGTCAAAACTAAAACAAATAAAATTCTAAAGTTACTAAATTATATCTAAATCGAATAAAAATTCTAGAGTTACTAAACTGAATCTAAATCAAAAAAATTCTAGAAGAATATTAAACTAATTCCAAACAATTAAAATTCTAAACTTATTAAACTAATTCTAAATCAAATAAAAATTATAAACTCCTTAAACTAATTCTAAATCAAATAAAATTCTAAAGTCCCTAAACTAAAACTAACAACTAAAATTCTAAAGTTAACTTAAATCAAATAACATTCTAAAGTTACTAATTTAAAACTAAAACAAATAAAATTCTAAATCTAAATGAAATAATATTCTAAAGTTACTAAAATAAAATTAAACTAATTAAAAAAAATATAAATTAAATACTAAACTAAATCTAAGACTTACTAATACTTTTTTATATTTTTTTTATATTTTTTTATATTATAAATCCACTTCAAACTTTCAATTGTTGCCAAGTCCAATTGTGCATATTGTAGTGAAAGTTAGGGTTACACAAACATGTGATGCTTCGGCCTCCTTGCCAAAACACGATTCCCTCTCATCTCATCTCTTCTCCGCCGCTCTTCTTTTTTCCTCCGTCTCCTCGCTTCAATTTTCACCGTGTTGTTCATCTTCTCTCAGTTCACTTTCTTCTTCGCTCATCATCTCTCAATCACCGTGCTTCAACTCTTCTCGCTCTGTTCTCCGTCCACAGTGCCTTCGTTCGTCTTCAAATCACCTTCGTCTCATCAATCCCTCTCAATTTTGATCTCAAGCTTCTTCTACTCAAGTTCATCGTGCATCAGCCCTTTCTCTGCTTACGATCTACTTCTACTCATATAGCTTCGTTTCGCTTTCGGTTCAAACACGAATTCAAGCGTTGAAAAATGATTAAGAAGGATAAAACACTTACCGACGAGAGAACAGGCAAATGCTTCTTCAACCTTGAGGCATCCGATGAGAAAACCAGAATTTCATGTATGCGCTGCTTTGAACTCCGTTAGTTCGTTCGTGCTTCTTCTCCTCATTTCTTCATCTTCTTGTGCGTTTTTGATTTACTGTTGCGATGCGAACGATATTTTTGATTTGCGATGTTGTTGATGTTGTTGTGATTTCGTTGTTGATGCAGAATATTGCAGATCAAATCAAGTTGATAATGTTGATGATGTGCAACTGTTGGGATGTTGATTCATGTTGGTTGGCCTGAGGAAGCTGGAGCTGTAACAAGAAAGTTATGCCTTTGACGGAACTGGTAGTTCGTGAACTGATGATACCGTGCAACTTGACAGTAACAATGAATAGATGAAGATGTGCGATGGGAGCAGCTGAGTTGTGCTTGACTGTTAAGTGCTTGGAGAAGTGTCTTGACAACGGGGAGTATTTAGTCGGTTGTAAATTTTGCATAAGAGGTTACTGCAATAGATTACTGTAATGAGAGTAGGATCAATACAAAACCTATTAGTTCCTAAGATATTCATATTGAACTAGCTATTGAAGTTTGAAGTATCTAACACATGATTTGGCTTATAGGAAGAATCTGAAAATGGTGAACAAAAAGTGAGTGTTATTGATTCAATTATTGTGATATAGAAGATGAATTGAAGTGTGAATTAATGTTATGCAGGAGAAACAAATGTTCCTCGCGGGCTAGAGGAGAAGGGACTGTAATTTGAAATGGAACAGGATACAGGGGCAAAGCGGTCATGACGGAAGTGGATTGGGTTGTTTCATGTTGTTGTTTTTTGTGAATGAATAAATTGAAGGGGGGTTAAGGTAGTGTGGTGAATGAACAGAAGCAGGAGGATGAGGTGGTGGTGAGTGAGCAGGAAATGAGTTACTGTGTATAATTTTTTTGGTTTTTGTTGTGTCCCCCTGTTTTTCTTTTTGCTTCTGTTTTTTATAGTGAATGTATCATAGAATTAGAGGGAAAATTGGAGCCAAATATCAGTTGAATTCTAGTTTATGTCAATTGCCTTATGCTTTCTTGATGCAGAAAAAATTTAACCATTCTGGGTAATGTTTGGAGCAGTTTATTCTGGACAGCAAGCAAACTACAGTTTTGGGGCATTATTTTTGGACTGATGTGCAGCAATAAAATTATCATTGAAAGGTCCCTTTTCTACTTTGCATTTTTCTGATTTTTTCCATGTAACCATACATGTATTTTCCCTCTCTTTTCTTTCAAAATATTGGACTGATTTTGTTTTCATATATTTTGTTGTTTTGGTGGACAGGTTTGGATGAAAATTGAAGCAAGGTTTAGACTTGGTATTTGTTTGGACATTTTTTTACAAGGAGAGGAATAGCATAATAATAATAATAACAATAATAATAACAAAAAATAAAAATAAAAATATTAAACTAAAAATTTCCAAAACATGAAAATTAAAGAGAAATTAAAATTAATTTTAATTTTAATAATAACTCAACTAAAAAGTTGAATTAAAATTAGAACCAAATCAAGATTAATATTGAAAGAAAGAGATGAAAATTATAATAACTAAAAGAATTAAAAGGAAAAGATATTAACTATATATTTTTTGTGATTAAAGTGAAATGCTAAAATAAAATAATACTAAGACATGTTTTTTTGTTTTGTTGAGATTTTTACTAAATTAAATCTAGAAGACTGTAATTTTGACTTAAGAATAAAAATCTAAATGAAACTTGAAGAGACTACTTTTTTTTGATATTTTGAATAATAATGTAAATAAAATTAAGATGACATGAACTAAATATTTTTTTAGGATTTTTTTCATGGAATTAAAAATAAAAGAAGAGAAAGTGTAAAATTTATGGTCGGATAAAACACAGTCCAAAATTAAGAATCAAATTCCATTAAATTCGTGAAACAACTTCGAACGTTAATAACTTTTTCGTGGCTTTTCAATGCATAATCATCTCTTGTCTTGTAAAGAAAAATTGTAGATGGTGTCAAGAAAAATCATATGCAAAAAATAACCCCTCAAAATATTTAAATTTGAAGAAGTTATGAATTTTTAAAATCTGACTCGGGAATTGGCAAAAATAGGTCGAATTGCTTGTGAATTCTTGCCATGCAATGATGCGGATGGAATGCGGGATCTTAGGTCAAAAATTAGGGTATGACAGGATGAAGCTAGGACACGTGGGCAATGATGCAAGCTCAGATCAAGTGGAAAAGAATGGGCCCATATTACAAAATTTGAAGTTTTGGGGATAGTTGACTTTTGGTAATTTTGAAAAAATGTCCAACTTCAACAATGCATAACTTCTTCAATTTTGAACTTTTGGAAGTGTTCTTGGACTTTTTAGAAAGCTTAAGATGTACTATAACCAACCCTTTTGGTATCATCCCAATTTGATATTCCATTCTAAAGTTATAAGCTTTGGCAAAAAAGGTGTTTTTGTTGACTTTCAAAAATGACCTATAATGTCCAAATTTATAACTTCTTGTGAGTGCATTTTTTGATCGTGGGGTATGAAGATGTGTTGTACCCCAAAATTTGCCCTCCCATTTCTCAATGATTTCTCATCACAAAACCTTTGAAGCCCAAGATCCAGTTAGGGTTTCATCTGCTCAAGACTTCTCCTTGCACTGATGACCCAGATTAGGGTTTGTGTTTGCACCAAGATGTTTTGACCTAAAGTGTCTAAGATGACTTTCATGCTTCATATTGGACTCCCAAGTTTATCCATACCAAGTTTCAAGCTTTGATTCCAAGTTTTGCTCAGTCAATTGGACAGTTGACCTAGAAATCAGCTGTATTGGGGAAAAAGTCAACTGTGGCCAATTGACAGTCAAACCTCATGAAAATTGACCCACATCAACATTATGAACTCATATGGACCATTTTATCAAGTTTGGATCACAATTCCATAAGAAATTTGATCAGATCACCAAAAGGGCAAAATGGTCATTTTTAGGGTTTTGACTGCACAAAGGCAATTTTTGACTGTTTGACCTAGCCAATGGCAAACCAAGCTCATATATGGACTCAAGGACCCCATGGAATTATCTTGACATGCTCAACAAACTCAAAAGATTCCAAGTACACAAGATTGACAGTTGAATTTCCCAGTCAATTGATCAATTTTGACTGTATACTGAAAAGTCAAACTTTGACTTTTTGGTCAAAATCAAGAGTCAAGATTCATTTTTCATCAAAACATGCCAAATCATGAAACTTGTTCACCAAAAAATCACAAAATGCAAATTAGGGTTAGAAATTAGAATTTTTCATAACTTAGAATTTTTCTAAGTTATAAAAAACCCTAATTTTTTCCCAACTTTGCCCCACTTTTTCACCAAGATCCTTTTGGATTCAAACAAAAGTCAAAACATGAAAGTTGTAGCTTGTTGCATAATCTACAACTTTGATTCACAAAGTTTTCCAATTTGAGGCTTGTATCTCAAGTTACAAATTTTTGAATAAGGGCACTAAACCATTCTTAACTTAGTGAATTTTAACCTATTTTGACAAGGTTTTCTACCCAACTTCAAGACCATTTTCCATACACTTCCACTTGGAATTTCAATTTTCATTTCAAAGATGGATTGTAGTACACATTCCAAGCTTTCCAAAATGTCCAAGAACTTCTCAAACAACCTCATGGTTAGGGAGAATCGAATTTTGCAAAATAGGAAAAAGTCACTTTTGTTCTTGGCCATGTACATGTTCATAACACTATGCATTTCAATCTCAGCTTGCATATCTTGATTACAGGTCCTTAAACCATCCAACACTCATAAATTTAATGCATATTCTTTGTGCCAAGGCCATGTTCTTTGTGTTCTAGCATTGCATAAAGGATTTATCCCAAAATAGATAAAGCATTTCTTCCATTTTTGCAAAAGGTAGCTTTATGTCCAATTACAAATCCAAGAAGTACAGTCCATATCTAATTGGCACAAGTTTATGTGTTAATCACACTGATCAAGGAGGGATTATGCAGCATAGTATGAGGGCCTGTACAGGCTAGAGGCACAAAGTAACCATTGCTTGCTTAAAGTGTAAGAAACACATCATAACTTCTAACAACTCTCATATCAGCTTGAAAACCCTTAAGTGAACTTGAAAAACATACTCAAGACATCTCAACCAAGCTATTGCACGACCCTAACACCTCTCATACACTCCCAATCTCAGAATCATCTTCAAACTGCAAAAACAGGGTCAGGCCTGCAGTTTGAGTGCCATCTTCCATTTCCCTCAAGCTCTCTTGCCCAAACCAGTTCACATACATTCCCTAGCATCTATGCAAGCTAACCATGACTTGAAACACGACCTGTAATCCCTCTAACCACTTCCACCATTTTCAGTTTCTTGTTTTGCAGGTGAAGTGCTCTAGCACGATTCAAAAGCTTTCAAGACAAAGTAAACATTGGAACAGCATCCCTGGACCTCAAGGAAGCTTTTCCAATCATCACCTTGCACTGAAAGCTTCCTCATTGCCAGATAGAACTTCAGCTGAACAGGTATCTTGGTGAACTTCTATCTCTCTTATCAAGCATCATTAGCTCTAAGTTTGTGAATAAACAATGTTCTACTCATGCCACTGAACATGTACATGTTTTTACTTTTCATTTCTTTTGCTTGAGCTGTGAGAATTTGAGGTTTGAAAATGGTAGAAAATCTAGGTTAGGATTTGGGGGAGAAGAAATTATCCCTCATCTTAGAGAGTTAGGTCAAGTTCTACATATGGTTGGATTCGTCTCTTCATGCTGAACATTTTTTATGTTATGAGTTTTCATTGAAAAGCCAGGAATCAGGAGTTAGAAGTTTGAGAAGAAGGGCGCGCGTTTTTGAGTTGGTTCTGTCTGAAGGTTGAAGACAGTGGCTTCTTGGGCTGGGCCTGAGTGTTTTTCTTATTCACACCACTTTTTTGGTTTTGCACCCCTGAGCCCATTTGCTTCATTTTTAATGCTTTTTGACTTTTTCTTTTTTTAATTAACTCATTTATTTTTTCTCAACATATTAAAAATTTAAAAATATTTTTTCTCATCATTTTTGATTTTATTAGGGATTTATTTGATTTTTTCTCTTAGTTTGTACATAAATAAATAAATATATACTTTTTTGTTTAAACTATTAAAATAGCACAAATATATTCTATACACTTCTATCTTATTTTTGCTTCCTGAAAATATTTTATAGAAAAATACTTTTTTTATTTAAATATTAAATATTATTAATTAATATATATAATACACATTTTGTAAATAATATAAATATATAGGTATATATTAATATACTTAGGATAAAAATACCAAAAAATGTACATATTTTATTTTTTAATATTTAATACTAAAAAATACCTTTTTTACAAATATACTATATTTTATTTTATTTTTGTATGTAAATAATAATTATTATATGAATTAATTGATTAATATCCCTTTTTGATTAAAAATTAGGGTTTTGCCCTAAATTTGAAAATACTCCAAAAATAATACCCTTTTATTTCTCTTTTTATTTACATAAATAATATTCTTTTTTTTCATACACATAAAAATTCTCTTTTTATTACATTTTTGCATATTTATTTCATTTCCATTTAATTATACAATTATTTGTCTTGTAAATATTCAAAGAAAAAAATGATGTAATAGTTAGGTTTAAATTCTTGTCTAAATATACCCCATTTGAAACATTGTACCCCCCTCCCCATATTATTGTGTTGTAATAGTGTAGGAATTTAAATTTCGCACTTTAAAGCTTTCTAAACCTACCATGCTAGAATTAGGGTTTGTATGCGAATAAAACGAACAAAATAGTTGGACCTAATACAAGACAAACAAGCATGAAAATGGACAACACATTCCACACTTGCACCCCTAGGGTATTCCACTTTGTTGCCTTCAAATAATTGGGCCATATTGCATGTTGAATTTCTTTGGGTAAAACAAACAATCAAATGATCATAGTCCCTCAAAATGTTGCCTAAATGAATGATCAAGTCCCTTTTAAAGAAAAATTGCCCAAAGACATTTAACACTATTGCAATTATGGTCTAAACGATGACCCGCGCCCGTCCCTTTCACCTCCTAAGACAAGATTGTCCACCAAATACAATGATGGAACAAAATTGTCAAGAGGTTTAAAACATAACAAAAATCTTTGAGAAAATTTTAGGGTAGATAACTCTTAAGTACTTGCCAATTTGCAAAGAAAACACTTGCCTATTTTTCAAAACCCACTTCACAAACACTTTCAAAACAAGCTTTCAAAAAACCTTGAAACATCTTTTCAAAAGACAAAACACCTTTTGTAAAACATTCGAGTAAAGAATTGTTACAAGGGTAGCCTATACAAGGCATCTTTTCAAAACATTTTCAAACCACACACCAAGTACCATTTCAAACAATTGAAAACCAAGGCAAGTTGATCTAAGCAAAGTACCTAAGAGCCCATGGATAACCATGGATAGAAAGGGTGCTAATACCTTCCCTTTCTATAATCTACTCCCCGAACCCAAGAAAAAATCTCAAAGGTTTTTGCTGTGCTTTTTAAACCTTTCCTTAGGATAAAATAAAAAGTTGGTGGCGACTCTTGCTCAACCGAAACATTTGCGAAAACAAACGCAAAACCCTAGTCAGTTCTCCCACCGTATCACAGAACTGGCGACTCTGCTGGGGACATTTTTTAAAGTGGAGTAACCTTAGGGCTTAGATCACCCTCTTGCATGACTAATTGTTTGAATTGATTGCTTTATATCTTGGCTCTATTGTTTGGGTTTGCAATCCTCCACCCGGATTTTGGGAAACATTCATAGATAGCAATACGTTGTGGAAACTGTGCGGGGTATACCGACACGGTCGAAGCAATAGCTATATTAGTGCGACATATTTGTGAGTACCGGTAACCCTTGAGTTCAATCAAGGAGAGTACGGGGCCGCTGAGTGATGTCACTAAGCACTAATGACCTAGAACCTTACTTGACCATCTTGGCCTTTTATTAGGGGTAGTGAGATGACCGGCTTTGGTGCAGTCCGAAGTGGGTAGATACTCGATACTACACTCATTGAGGGTTGTTTTCTTGGAATATTTCGGTCGCTAGTTAAGTGGCTAAACCAAAACAATGAACATTGAAAATAATCCAGTGATATTGAGCTCCTTAGAACCCGGTTACTATTTATAGGACAGGTTTTTAAGCCAACTACACTCAAGAGGGTACTTACCTATGAAACCCCATGCAAGCCTGAAACTAGGATTTGGTGTGATTTGCTTGTACATATGTTTTGTACATACATCATAAACATCATGAAGCATCATATGCATTTACTAACCATTTCAAGGGTTTGGATCTTCATCTTTGTTCCTGTTTTGTAGGTCATGGAAATTCCTCGCAGAAATACCATTCAAGTTAATCTTGTGAGAATTTCTCCTCAACTCAAAGAGCTCACCTCAAGAATTCCGGAAAATTCATCCTTCAGTGAAAGAATGGTAGACTGCTCAGCCTAGTCAACACCAACATTGAAGAAGACATGATGAAAGTGCTATTCCAGTTCTTTGACCCTCTTCACCACTACTTCACTTTCCCTGATTATCAGTTGGTACCCACTTTGGAGGAGTTTTCTCAACTCCTAAGAATCCCTATCCTTAATCAACTACCCTTCAACGGTATGGAAAAGGAACCAAAACCGGAAGATGTTGCTCGAGCATTACATCTACAACCATCCGACATCAAGGGGCATTGGGAAACCAGAAGCGGCGTCAAGGGATTCTTAGTAAAATTCTTGTTTGAGAAGGCACAAGAATGTTGGAATTCATTGGACCTGCAAGCTTTCGAAGAGATTGTGGCACTCCTTATCTATGGGTTGGTCTTGTTCCCAAATCCTGACCAATTGGTAGATGTTAACGCCGTGAAAATCTTCTTGTCCAGAAATCCAATACCAACATTGCTTGGGGACATCCTTCACTCATTTTACACACGAACAATGAGAAAGAGAGGTGTTCTCATGTGTTGTACTCCTATCCTTGCAAGGTGGTTTATTTCGCACCTTCCACAATCTGTCTTGAAGAATGACCAAGGCTCAAGGTGGTCCCAACGGTTAATGACTCTTACTCACTCTGATGTGCATTGGTGTTCTCGGTCCAGAGAAAATGTCATCATCGTCGATCGTTGCGGAGAGTTTCCTAATGTTCCTTTACTTGGAATCAGGGGAGGTATCACCTACAACCCTTGCCTAGCTTTGAGGCAATTTGGATATGCACGGAGGGATGGCCCTCATGACATGTTGATTCCTAACCTAGTTTTTGACTTCGACGAAGATGCGCAAGGACTTCGCCAAAGATTCATCAGAGCTTGGGGAAAACTCAACAAGGTTGATAGCAAGACTCTGGGACACAAGAACTCCATCCCTCTTGAGCCCTATCTCAAGTGGGTACGAGCCCGAGCCCAAAGTCTAATGATGCCTTATCCTCATGTACTCCCAGTGATTAAAGAGCCCGTCAATGAAGGAGAGGTTCCCTACACCATCCTACATCCAGACATGCCTACATCGTGGGAGGAAATGCAGAAAAGTTGGATTCAGCTCAAGGAGGAACGGAACACTTTTGAAGCTAGCTACTATGCCAGTGAAAAGAAGGTTCTAGAGCTTACTCGCCGACTCCATGAGCAAGAGGCCCTCAACACCTACATCACACCAAAGAGGATGCGCAATGTCTTTCTGCCTTAAGAAGTTTATTTTGTAATATTTGGCCCATGGGGCATTTATGTACTAACAAATTTCTTCTTATTAATATGACGTGCGTTCTTCTTTGTCTGAAACAATTTTGAATGTTCTAAATCCTTGAATGCATTGCATACATAAGCATACCATTCATCATGTGCATAAGCAGGTCTCACTCCAGGTTTCCTTATTTGTCTGCTGTTTATTTCAGTAGGATGGATCTCGAGCAAACAGTCAAAGACCTACAAGCTCAGAATGCACAATTCCAGCAACTCCTGATGACCTTGGTTAAAAGTCAGGAGGATATCAAGACTCAATTGGGGAATAAGGACCCAGTGAAGAAGAAGAAAAAGAGGATTGGGGTGGCTACTTTGGGGAGAATATTTGACAGAGAAGCTCGGAGAGTGCTTGAATTTCCTCCTACTTCTGATGAAGGGACTAGTAAAAGAGATGGAGTCGCGGTGCCTTCCGAGTCAGATGCGGAAGAAGAAGAGGTTGAAGAGGATGAAGATTATTCTGACCAGCAATATCCTCCAGCTGATGATAAATACAAGGGTTTAGAAGACAGACTGGCTGCCATGGAACTACAAAGAGTACCAGGTTTGGATTTTGAAGACTTGGGTTTGGTTGCCGGGATTGTGATTCCCCCAAAATTCAAAGTGCCAGTGTTTGTGAGGTATGATGGGTTGTCCTGTCCCAAAATGCATCTCAGGTCCTACGTGAGAAATATTCAACCCTATACGGCAGATAAAAATCTCTGGATTCATTTCTTTCAAGACAGCCTTTCGGGAGCTCAGTTGGAGTGGTTTTATCAGCTAGAAGGAACCAGTGTCAGAAATTGGGAAGATTTGGCCACCGCTTTCTACAAACAATACCAGTATAATTCTGATCTTGCTCCTACTCGTACCCAACTTCAGGGTATGTCACTAGGAACAAGTGAGGGATTCAAAGAATATGCACAAAAATGGAGGGATTTGGCTGGCAGGGTGCAGCCTCCTTTAACCGATCGTGAGCTCGTTGATATGTTTCTTGGGACCCTATCTGGGCCATTTTTCAATCATCTAATTGGTAAATCTTCCGCGGGGTTTACCAATTTGATCTTAACAGGCGAAAGAATAGAAGCTGGCATCAAGTCAGGAAAGATTCAGAAGGGTGTTGCTGCAAGTGTTGAGAAGAAACCTTTTAAGAAGGAGACAGCTATGGTATATTCTCAGAGGAGAGCAGGGAAGATGGAGCGTCGGCCAACTGTGGGGGCCGTAATGATTCAAAACACTCCGAGTGAGCAACCTCGCTATAACCAATCCAGACCAAATCAGCAACGAGTGGAACGGCCACAACGGCAGTTCACCCGTATTAATATGACTCCAGCGCAAGTGCTTCCCCATCTATTGAAGTTGAATCTTGCCACCATCAAGGAGGCGCCAAAGAATGTGAATACGTCCTCTCTGCATTATCATGCCAATGCTAAATGCGCCTACCATTCAGACAGTGTTAGACACGACACCAATGATTGTTGGGCACTCAAGCATAAAATCCAAGACCTGATAGAGGCCAAGGAGGTAGAGTTTGACGCTCCAGAGAAGCCTAATGTGATATCTGCACCTATGCCGAAGCACGGCCGAAATGTCAATGCCATTGAAGAAGATTTGTATGTTGCTGATGTCAGTGATCTGACCACTCCACTGCTAACCATTAAGTTGAATTTGTTAAGAGCCGGGATCTTCCCGGGATGTAAAGAAGACTGCTATTGTTGCTACTCTCTGCCGTTTGATTGTCCGCTACTGAAGAAAGGCATCCAAGGCCTTATGAATAGTCGACAAATTTTGTTTGAAAAAGTTTCGGCTGTTCCAGTTCATACTGAAGATGTCTCAATCATAACCATTCACGCCAATCTTTCCAAGGCCGTCAAAGAGCCTGTTAAGATTACACCAGCTGCAAAATCTGTTCCTTTGAAGACAACAATGCCAGGGCCTGTTCCCTATGTTTCTGAGAAGTCGATACCTTGGAACTATGGCGGTGACATCTACTACCATGGTATCAAGCAAATCGAGGTAATTGAAGAAAGTTCGGATGATGAAGAAGCCAGCATTAGTAACATTGCGGGCACCAGCAAAATCACCAGGAGCGGGAGAATATTCTCTCCAGAGATTGCCCCTCCAAGAGCAGTCTTTGGACCCTCATCAGCTAACGAGGTCGTCCCTACACCAATAAAGCTCTCTGCTAGAACTCCTCTGATTGAAGACGTTGTTGTTCCTAGTATTGTCTCTCCTATCGTTGCTGACAAAGGTAAGGGAATCCAAGACGAGCCCGTCAGGATGAGGGCTCAACCCTTGGTTATCCCGGAAACCTCCAAGAAGGAAATGGACGAGATTTTGAGGATAATCAAGAGAAGTGATTACGATGTGGTGGAACAGTTGGGGCAAACCCCCTCCAAGATCTCCATGCTGGCACTACTACTTTGCTCGGAAGCGCACGCTAAAGCTCTGATAAAATTCCTGAAGGCAGCCCATGTGCCCCAGGAAACCTCTGCGGATCAATTTCAAAATTGCGTGGCTAGCCTGACTGCAGATAATGGACTAGGTTTTTCCGATGCCGACCTAACCCCTAAAGGCAGAAACCACAATGATGCTTTGCATATTTCAATCGAGTATCGCGGAACCACTCTTGCACATGTTTTGGTTGATACCGGTTCGTCGCTGAATGTTTTGCCTAAAAAGGCCTTGGACCGGCTAGATTATGAAGGGTTGGAATTGAAGCCGAGTGATATTGTTGTCAGAGCTTTCGATGGTTCGAAGAGAATGGTCCATGGAGAGGTTGAAATTCCCATCAAAATAGGCACTGAGGTGTTTAAATCCACTTTCTATGTGATGGACATCCGTCCGTCATACTCTTGCTTGCTGGGTAGGCCGTGGATACACCATGCTGGGGGTGTCACCTCCTCCTTACATCAGATGTTGAAGTATCCTGTCAAGGGAAAGATCATCACTGTCCATGGCGAAGAAGAGTACATGATTAGCCACTTAAATTCTTTCCGGTATGTGGAGGTTGAAGGAGAGTTCATCGAGACACCGTTTCAACATTTCGAAGAAGTCCTTCCTGAAATAGCAGTAGCGAAGTTGACGGCTGAGGCACCGAGGCAGATGGCCAGGATGGCATCTCTGGAAGATGCAAGGGCCGCAATAAAAGAAGGGAAGAATTCAGCGTGGGGGCAGTTACCTGACTTTCCGCATAAGACTGACAAGTTTGGATTGGGGTTCACAGCCGCTGGCCAGAAAGCTATGCGCCGTGCGAAGACTGAAAGGGCGCCAGTCAAAATTTCTCCCTACGGAATCAACGCTTTGGAGGATGAGGACAAAGAGAGCAGCATTGAAGAGTGGATTTATCCAACTGTCGGAGGAGGATTGAGCAATTGGGAGGCAAAGGACTTTGTCCCCATCACTTTTATTCATCAGTAATTTATCTGTTAAACATTTCTTATTTGGTCTGTAATATTTATTTTCAAACAATCCGTACACTATCTTTTCACCTCATGCCTTGCCCGGGGCATGTAGGTCCGTTTGTAAGGGTTTTGATTATTTTTCATATCCATATGCCATGTTTAATGATTCATTGGATGTTTTTCATTTGATAAACTGCTTATGTTCATTTTCTTTCCTTTTGCATTTTTTGTTTAAGGATGGCTATCCCTTACACACACCCACACTCACCAATGCAGGTACCCATCCACTCCGGATTCCATGGGTGACTATTCTGCTATATCTTCCAACAACTCTGAAGATCTGGTCAATCTAGCCGAGTATGAAGATGACGAAGGTTGTGAAGTACCCGGGGAACTAGCCAGACTTCTGCAACAAGAGGAAAGGGCCATCTTACCGCATGAAGAGCCATTGGAAGCTGTCAACTTAGGGACCGAGGAAGACCGGAAGGAGGTGCAAGTGGGTGCCAATCTGGAACCAAGAGTCAAGGAGCGCCTAGTACAGTTGTTGAATGAGTATGTTGAGATCTTCGCTTGGTCTTATGAAGACATGTCGGGTTTAGACACAGACATCGTGGTTCACCGTCTCCCCACAAGAGAGGATTGTCCACCGATCAAGCAAAAAGTTCGCCGAATGAGGCCTGACATGTCTGAAAAGATCAAAGTAGAAGTAATGAAGCAATTCGACGCTGGCTTCCTGGCTGTTACGTCCTATCCTCAATGGGTCGCTAACATCGTGCCAGTACCGAAGAAAGATGGCAAAGTCAGAATGTGTGTGGACTACCGGGATTTGAATAGGGCCAGCCCTAAAGATGATTTCCTGCTACCTCATATTGACATCTTGATCGATAATACAGCTCAGCATAAAGTGTTTTCCTTCATGGACGGATTCTCGGGCTACAATCAAATCAAAATGGCTCCCGAGGATATGGAGAAAACGACTTTTGTTACACAATGGGGCACTTTCTGTTACAAAGTGATGTCGTTCGGGCTGAAGAACGCAGGGGCAACTTATCAACGCGCCATGGTAGCTTTATTTCATGATATGATACATCATGAGATTGAAGTTTACGTAGACGATATGATAGCTCGGTCACAAACGGAGGAAGAGCACCTTGAACATCTGGAAAAGCTGTTTGCCAGGTTAAAAGAATACAAGCTCAGGCTGAATCCAAGTAAATGCACTTTTGGAGTTAGGTCTTGTAAACTCCTGGGATTCATTGTAAGCAACAAAGGCATTGAAGTCGATCCGGCAAAAGTAAAAGCAATACAAGAGATGCCTGCTCCCCGTACTGAAAAGGAGGTTAGAGGATTCTTGGGGCGCTTAAACTATATTTCCAGATTCATCTCACATCTGACTTCTACCTGTGAGCCAATTTTCAAACTCTTGAAAAAATATCAGGTAGTGGAATGGAACGACGATTGTCAAGCCGCTTTTGATAGAATCAAGGAGTATTTGCTAGAACCTCCTATTCTGATGCCACCCGTCGAAGGAAGACCATTGATCATGTACTTGACCGTCTTGGATAACTCAATGGGGTATGTTTTGGGCCAGCATGACGAGTCTGGTCGAAAAGAGCATGCTATTTATTACCTTAGCAAAAAGTTTACCGACTGTGAGACTCGCTACTCACTGCTCGAGAAAACTTGCTGCGCTTTGGTATGGGCTGCTCGCCGACTAAGACAGTATATGTTGACTCATACTACCTTGTTGATTTCCAAAATGGATCCTATCAAGTATATCTTCGAAAAGCCCGCTTTATCTGGAAGGATAGCTAGATGGCAAATGATCTTAACTGAGTATGACATCCAGTACACCACCCAAAAAGCTATAAAAGGGAGTGTATTAGCTGACCATCTGGCTCATCAGGCTATCGAAGACTATCAACCCATGAGATTTGACTTCCCAGACGAGGACATCATGAATTTGGACAACGTTGAAGGTGACGGACCGTATGACGGACCCGAAAAGGGATCCCGATGGACCCTGTACTTTGATGGTGCTTCAAATGCACTTGGAAACGGTATTGGCGCAGTACTCATTTCTCCAGAAGGTTGTCACACACCTTTCACGGACCGACTTTGCTTCAGCTGCACTAACAACATGGCTGAGTATGAAGCCTGCATCTTTGGTCTCAAGGCTGCTATAGACTTGGGGATCAAATCTTTGATCGTATTCAGGGACTCGGCTTTGGTTATCAGTCAAATCAAAGGAGAGTGGGATACCAAGCATCCTAATCTTATCCCATACAAAGAACATGTCCTGACATTGTTGCCTCATTTCGAGCAAATTACCTTCGAGCATTTCCCGCGAGAAGAGAATCAGCTAGCAGATGCTCTAGCCACAATGTCCTCCATGTTTAAACTCAATTGGGATAATGAGGCTCCCCAAATCACCATCGAGCGAATGGATGAACCTGCGCATTGTCACGAGATTAATACCGAAGAAGTAGTGGAACAACCCCGGTTCCATGAGATCAAAAGGTATCTCGAGACTAGAGATTATCCTGAAGGAGCTTCCGTAAATGACAAGAAGTTCTTAAGGAAATTCGCTGCTAAGTTCTTCCTGAGCAACGGCATCCTTTACAAACGAAGCCATGATTGTGTGTTACTCCGGTGCGTAGATAAAGCTGAAGCAGAGTTGATCATGACTGATATACACAGCGGCACATTTGGCACTCACTTGAGCGGGCATACAATGGCTAAGAAGATCCTGAGGGCAGGCTATTACTGGTCTACCATGGAAGCTGACTGCCATCAACATTCCCGTACTTGCCACAAGTGTCAAGTCTATGCTGACAAAGTTCATATCCCTCTGGTTCCTCTCAACGTCCTGACTGCTCTGTGGCCCTTTGCAATGTGGGGCATTGATATGATTGGAGAGATCAAGCCCACGGCTTCCAACGGACATTGCTTCATCCTGGTTGCCATTGACTATTTCACCAAATGGGTCGAAGCAGCTTCCTTCGCCTCTGTTACTAAAAATGTGGTTTCCCGCTTTATCAAGCAAAATCTCATATGTCGGTATGGTGTTCCAGACAGGATCATCACAGACAACGGTACAAATCTGAATAACACAATGATCACTGCATTGTGCGAACAGTTCAAGATTTATCATCACAATTCATCTCCCTATCGGCCGAAGATGAACGGTGCTGTTGAAGCTGCGAACAAAAACATTAAGAAGATCATTCAGAAAATGACAGTCACTTACAAAGACTGGCATGAGATGTTACCGTTTGCTCTGCATGGATACCGTACGATGACACGTACTTCAACTGGGGCAACCCCATTTTCTTTGGTTTATGGCATGGAAGTTGTTTTGCCTATGGAAGTCCAGATCCCTTCTCTAAGGATTATGAAGGATGCAGGTTTGAATGAAGATGATTGGATGCAGACCCGACTTGATCAACTCAATCTGATCGACGAGAAGCGACTTGCTGCTATATGCCATGGTCAGACGTATCAAAAGCGGATGATCAAGGCCTTCGATAAGAAAGTTAGACGTCAAGTGTATCAAGTCGTAGATCTCGTAATCAAGCGGATTATCTTGCCGCAAAGTGATCCCAGGGCCAAATGGACCCCTACATATGAAGGACCATTTGTGATCAAGAGCATATTTTCTGGTGGTGCAATGATTCTGACCACCATGGACGGCGACGATTTGCCGCATCCTGCGAACGCAGACATAGTCAAAAGATACTACGCATAAATAACCCGACAAGTCGAAAACCCGAAAGGGCGGCTTGGGCAAAAATGGGCATCCCGGTGGATCGAAGACCCGAAAGGGCGATTCAGGCAAAAATTAGGGATAAAAACTAAAAAAATCTGTACACCCAGCAAGTTGAAAACCCGAAAGGGCGGCTTGGGCAAAAAGGGGTTTCCCGGTGGATCGAAAACCCGAAAGGGCGATTCAGGTAAAAGTTAGGGAATTAAAGCGTATGGCTATGTCTCGTCGGATCACTTCAAGGACAATCTCTTCATCAACCGGTTCCAGGCTTCTGATCAATCCAATCATCGTCAAGCGAAGCATTGAATGGACAGATATTCAGGGTTGTGAAAGCTATAGCGGAATGGAATCCCATGGAATTATTTCACATAGCCATCTTTATTTTGTATAAACCTTTCAAGTATTTACGACAAAATCCTCTTACTAGGATGTTTGTCTCCTTTTGTACAAATATACTCATAGAAAATCAATACAAATACTTTTCCCAGAAATTTGTGTCAATCCTTTTTCTTTTCTCTTGCATTATTTGTTTATTTTGAGAAACGTCCAATGTTTTGTTAAATAGGAATATGCATTTGAAACATAATCATTCTCTTATAAGTCGGAAAAAAAGATTACTGATAGGTCAAAGGTACAATTGGATATCTTGATACCCTTCAAAGGAAACCCCCGGGAGATCTGGAATCCATATCCCTAGCAAATCTTGAAACTCACCCCCAGTAGATTCTGGAAGCTTATTCCCTGCAGAGTTCGGACGTCTCTCCTGAGTTTTATTCAAAGTTATTCCTCACAAGGCCTTATAACTGGGTTATCCCCAGCTAACAACCACGGAAGATCGCACTCGCCAAAATTCTTCCTATCCCCAGCGGAATTCATCAAAATTCCCCAGCAGTAACTTATCTTTGCAAATCCCCAGCCAGAGAATCCTCTGGAATTCAATTCCCCTCAGAGTTTAAGTTTCAGTGGCCCCAGCCGAGCTGAAGCTTCAAATTATCAATCCCCAGCGGAGCCAGACTAATGAACCTTCTCCCCACAGAGTTTTAAGAGAATAAATCTTGAGTTCACCAGTGAAGTCGCCAGAGACACTTCCCACCGAACTGAAGATTCCCGGTCTTGTATCCCCAGCATAAGTCTGCTAGATTGGTGCTCCCCAGTAGAAGTCATCAGGAATTCCTCAGAGATTTGGTATACGACCCAAGCTCCTTATTCCCCAGTCACAGCCAAGGAATTATTCTTCCCGGCAGCAGTCAGGATGCTTTTATCTTCAGCCATCCAGGATTCATCTATCCCTAGCAAGACAGTTCATCAGCTTACATGCGCATTCATTACATTCATATCATAAACATTGATATAACATATTGCATCATACATTCCATGCAACATAATTTTGTGTTTAGCTGACATTTTGTCCTTTTCAGGATAAGAATAAAAAGCTATCCTTAACAGTTTCAGATGCAGTTTTACACGGGTTCATCATCAAGCAACCCTACACCGGTTCTTATTCAAATCCAAGACTTCTGAAAACAGCCTATGGATTCTTCCCAACAACGGATGTTAATCTATCACTTGTTCAGACTCTTCTCAACCGTTGAAAACAGTTTACGGACGCTTCCCAACAACGGACGCTGCTCTATTGCTTATTCAACCTCAAGATTTCCGAAAACAGTTCACGAGTTCTCCAAATAAACGGATGTTAACCTATCACTTGTTCAGATTCTTCTTCAAGACTTCTGAAAACAGTCTATCGATTCTTCCCAACAACGGATGTTAATCTATCGACTTGTTTAGATGCAACTTTCTGAAAACAGCTTACGGATGCTTCCCAACAACGGATGTTGCTCTATTGCTTATTCAAACGTAAAGACTTCTGAAAACAGTTTACGGGTTCTCCAAGTAACGGATGTTAACCTATCGCTTGTTCAGTTTCTTCTCCAGACTCCCGAAAACAGTTCATGGATTCTTCCCAACAACGGATGTTAATCTATCAACTTGTTCGGATGCAACCTCCCGAAAACAGTTCATGGATTCTTCCCAACAACGGATGTTAATCTATCGACTTGTTCAGATGCAACCTCCTGAAAACAGCTTACAGATTCCTCCCAACAACGGATGTCAATTTATTGCTTGTTCAGACCCCCAGTTCAGAGATGGTCCAAAGCTTGGACACCTTCCTGATAGTCCCTTCCAGATGGCATCTCTAAGCCCATCCCCGACAAGATTTCTATCACTCTCCCAGATGGCATCGTTAAGCCCATCTCCAAATGGCATCTCTAAGCCCATTCCCGTATCCATTGCTTTGACGAGTGCAAATTTAAGGGCACTCTAGTGTCCAATC
The DNA here is from genome assembly GCA_948472305.1 of Vicia faba. Lineage (NCBI taxonomy): Eukaryota > Viridiplantae > Streptophyta > Magnoliopsida > Fabales > Fabaceae > Vicia > Vicia faba. Next base: position 236,805 of record CATIWC010001473.1, read on the forward strand.
TCCTTTTACCCTCGAGTCACGAAAGACAAGCTTGCCAATCTGACTCTTCGGATTCAAGAAGATTGAACAGGGGCAACTGTTGTACCCCAAAATTTTCCCTCCCATTTCTCAATGATTTCTCATCACAAAACCTTTGAAGCCCAAGATCCAGTTAGGGTTTCATCTGCTCAAGACTTCTCCTTGCACTGATGACCCAGATTAGGGTTTGTGTTTGCACCAAGATGTTTTGACCTAAAGTGCCTAAGATGACTTTCATGCTTCATATTGGACTCCCAAGTTTATCCATACCAAGTTTCAAGCTTTGATTCCAAGTTTTGCTCAGTCAATTGGACAGTTGACCTAGAAATCAGATGTATTGGGGAAAAAGTCAACTGTGGCCAATTGACAGTCAAACCTCATGAAAATTGACCCACATCAACATTATGAACTCATATGGACCATTTGATCAAGTTTGGATCATAATTCCATAAGAAATTTGATCAGATCACCAAAAGGGCAAAATGGTCATTTTTAGGGTTTTGACTGCACAAAGGCAATTTTTGACTGTTTGACCTAGTCAATGGCAAACCAAGATCATATATGGACTCAAGGACCCCATAGAATTATCTTGACATGCTCAACAAACTCAAAAGATCCCAAGTATACAAGATTGACAGTTGAATTTCCCAGTCAATTGATCAATTTTGACTGTATACTGAAAAGTCAAACTTTGACTTTTTGGTCAAAATCAAGAGTCAAGATTCATTTTTCATCAAAACATGCCAAATCATGAAACTTGTTCACCAAAAAATCACAAAATGCAAATTAGGGTTAGAAATTAGAATTTTTCATAACTTAGAATTTTTCTAAGTTATAAAAAACCCTAATTTTTTCCCAACTTTGCCCCACTTTTTCACCAAGATCCATTTGGATTCAAACAAAAGTCAAAACATGAAAGTTGTAGCTTGTTGCATAATCTACAACTTTGATTCACAAAGTTTTCCAATTTGAGGCTTGTATCTCAAGTTACAAATTTTTGAATAAGGGCACTAAACCATTCTTAACTTAGTGAATTTTAACCTATTTTGACAAGGTTTTCTACCCAACTTCAAGGCCATTTTCCATACACTTCCACCTGGAATTTCAATTTGCATTTCAAAGATGGATTGTAGTACACATTCCAAGCTTTCCAAAATGTCCAAGAACTTCTCAAACAACCTCATGGTTAGGGAGAATCGAATTTTGCAAAATAGGAAAAAGTCACTTTTGTTCTTGGCCATGTACATGTTCATAACACTATGCATTTCAATCTCAGCTTGCATATCTTGATTACAGGTCCTTAAACCATCCAACACTCATAAATTTAATGCATATTCTTTGTGCCAAGGCCATGTTCTTTATGTTCTAGCATTGCATAAAGGATTTATCCCAAAATAGATAAAGCATTTCTTCCATTTTTGCAAAAGGTAGCTTTATGTCCAATTACAAATCCAAGAAGTACAGTCCATATCTAATTGGCACAAGTTTATGTGTTAATCACACTGATCAAGGAGGGATTATGCAGCATAGTATGAGGGTCTGTACAGGCTAGAGGCACAAAGTAACCATTGCTTGCTTAAAGTGTAAGAAACACATCATAACTTCTAACAATTCTCATATCAGCTTGAAAACCCTTAAGTGAACTTGACAAACATACTCAAGACATCTCAACCAAGCTATTGCACGACCCTAACACCTCTCATACACTCCCAATCTCAGAATCATCTTCAAACTGCAAAAACAGGGTCAGGCTTGCAGTTTGAGTGCCATCTTCCATTTCCCTCAAGCTCTCTTGCCCAAACCAGTTCACATACATTCCCTATCATCTATGCAAGCTAACCATGACTTGAAACACGACCTGTAATCCCTCTAACCACTTCCACCATTTTCAGTTTCTTGTTTTGCAGGTGAAGTGCTCTAGCACGATTCAAAAGCTTTCAAGACAAAGTAAACATTGGAACAACATCCCTGGACCTCAAGGAAGCTTTTCCAATCATCACCTTGCACTGAAAGCTTCCTCATTGCCAGATAGAACTTCAGCTGAACAGGTATCTTGGTGAACTTCTATCTCTCTTATCAAGCATCATTAGCTCTAAGTTTGTGAATAAACAATGTTCTACTCATGCCACTGAACATGTACATGTTTTTACTTTTCATTTCTTTTCCTTGAGCTGTGAGAATTTGAGGTTTGAAAATGGCAGAAAATCTAGGTTAGGATTTGGGGGAGAAGAAATTCTCCCTCATCTTAGAGAGTTAGGTCAAGTTCTGCATATGGTTGGATTCGTCTCTTCATGCTAAACATTTTTTATGTTATGAGTTTTCATTGAAAAGCCAGGAATCAAGAGTTAGAAGTTTGAGAAGAAGGGCGCGCGTTTTTGAACTGGTTCTGTCTGAAGGTTGAAGACAGTGGCTTCTTGGGCTGGGCCTGAGTGTTTTTCTTATTCACACCACTTTTTTGGTTTTGCACCCCTGAGCCCATTTGCTTCATTTTTAATGCTTTTTGACTTTTTCTTTTTTTAATTAACTCTATTTTTTCTCAGCATATTAAAAATTTAAAAATATTTTTTCTCATCATTTTTGATTTTATTAGGGATTTATTTGATTTTTTCTCTTAGTTTGTACATAAATAAATAAATATATACTTTTTTGTTTAAACTATTAAAATAGCACAAATATATTCTATACACTTTTATCTTATTTTTGCTTCCTGAAAATATTTTATAGAAAAATACTTTTTTTATTTAAATATTAAATATTATTAATTAATATATATAATACACATTTTGTAAATAATATAAATATATAGGTATATATTAATATACTTAGGATAAAAATACCAAAAAATGTACATATTTTATTTTTTAATATTTAATACTAAAAAATACCTTTTTTACAAATATACTATATTTTATTTTATTTTTGTATGTAAATAATAATTATTATATGAATTAATTGATTAATATCCCTTTTTGATTAAAAATTAGGGTTTTGCCCTAAATTTGAAAATACTCCAAAAATAATACCCTTTTATTTCTCTTTTTATTTACATAAATAATATTTTTTTTTTCATACACATAAAAATTCTCTTTTTATTACATTTTTGCATATTTATTTCATTTCCATTTAATTATACAATTATTTGTCTTGTAAATATTCAAAGAAAAAAAATGATGTAATAGTTAGGTTTAAATTCTTGTCTAAATATACCCCATTTGAAACATTGTACCCCCCTCCCCATATTATTGTGTTGTAATAGTGTAGGAATTTAAATTTCGCACTTTAAAGCTTTCTAAACCTACCATGCTAGAATTAGGGTTTGTATGCGAATAAAACGAACAAAATAGTTGGACCTAATACAAGACAAACAAGCATGAAAATGGACAACACATTCCACACTTGCACCCCTAGGGTATTCCACTTTGTTGCCTTCAAATAATTGGGCCATATTGCATGTTGAATTTCTTTGGGTAAAACAAACAATCAAATGATCATAGTCCCTCAAAATGTTGCCTAAATGAATGATCAAGTCCCTTTTAAAGAAAAATTGCCCAAAGACATTTAACACTATTGCAATTATGGTCTAAACGATGACCCGCGCCCGTCCCTTTCACCTCCTAAGACAAGATTGTCCACCAAATACAATGATGGAACAAAATTGTCAAGAGGTTTAAAACATAACAAAAATTTTTGAGAAAATTTTAGGGTAGATAACTCTTAAGTACTTGCCAATTTGCAAAGAAAACACTTGCCTATTTTTCAAAACCCACTTCACAAACACTTTCAAAACAAGCTTTCAAAAAACCTTGAAACATCTTTTCAAAAGACAAAACACCTTTTGTAAAACATTCGAGTAAAGAATTGTTACAAGGGTAGCCTATACAAGGCATCTTTTCAAAACATTTTCAAACCACACACCAAGTACCATTTCAAACAATTGAAAACCAAGGCAAGTTGATCTAAGCAAAGTACCTAAGAGCCCATGGATAACCATGGATAGAAAGGGTGCTAATACCTTCCCTTTCTCTAATCTACTCCCCGAACCCAAGAAAAAATCTCAAAGGTTTTTGTTGTGCTTTTTAAACCTTTCCTTAGGATAAAATAAAAAGTCGGTGGCGACTCTTGCTCAACCGAAACATTTGCGAAAACAAACGCAAAACCCTAGTCAATTCTCCCACCGTATCAAAAGATGGATTGTAGGAAATTGCATCCTCTTAAAAATGAGCTTTTGATGGGTCATTTCTCATAAAGTATGAGAACGTTATGCTTGGTCAAATTTGAGTTGACTTTTCCTACAAAACCCTAATTTAGCAACTTTTGAGTCTTGATGAATTTTGAGAAATCCTTGATGAATCATGATCAACCCTTAATCAAATGATGAAATATCCTTCAAAATGATAATTTGAAAAAAAATCTTGAAGTTTGACTGTTTATAGGTCACAGTTGACTTTTGCCCCAGCATAGTCGATTTTTGGACCCTTTGAGCAATTGACTGAGCAAACTTCCTCTGCAAGGCTTGAAATTTGGCATGGATGATCTTGAGAACATATTAGGACATTAGGGAGCACTTTAGGTCATTTGGAATCAATGATCTTAATGCAACATAAAACCCTAATTTGGGGTTGACTGCCTTAGGAGATAGCTTGACTGTCCAACTCTTGAGCAATCTTGAGCCACTTGGAGACTTTTCTTGCAATGTCCTGAGAAATATGAGAGGGAAAATTTTGGGGTACAACACTTTGTTCGGATGGGTAATTTTATCTTGCTTAGCTCTTGCCGGCATGGAATAAAAACCAAGACCTTCTCCAAACTTATTCTTAGGCAAAGTCAACACCTGGCCCCAACCTTCATTCGAACCACTCTTAACCACTCGCCGTGCATCTTCAAGAGAAGAGATAGATTTCCCTTACTTCTTCACTTCATTATTAGCGACAGATAGATCTTGGAACTAGGTTCCAATAGCCTCATCAGCATCAATATAGGAAAAAGATGACAAATGACTTACCACCATAGCCTATTCTCCACCAATTGTTACCAGCTTTCCATTCCTCACAAACTTCAATCTTTGATGGAGCGTGGAAGTGACTGCTCCTGCATCATGGATCCATGGGCGACCTAATAGGAAACTGTAGGCGACATGAATATCCATTACTTGAAAGGTAATCTGAAAGGTATGAGGACCAATTGTTATTTGGAGATCCACTTCACCGATGACTATTTTCCTAGAACCATCAAACGCTTTGACAATTACCCCACTAGGTCTCATAGGAGCACCTTGATGTGATAGTCGAGATAAAGTAGTTTTGGGCAGTATATTTAATGATGAACCTGTATCTACTAGCACACTTGAAAAATTATCATTTCCACAACTTATTGAGATATGAAAAGCAATATTATGGTTCATTCCCTCTTCCGGAAGTTCTTCATCACTGAAACCAAGATTATTACATGAGGTAATATTTCCTACAATTCCATCAAATTGGTCTACCGTCACATTATGATCTATGAACGCTTGGTCCAAGGCTTTCATTAAAGCTTCCCTATGGGCATCAGAATCTCTTAGTAAAGCAAGCACGAAAATATTGGAAGGAGTTTGCAATAGTTGGTCCACGATCTTGTATTAACTTGTCTTAATTAGTTTCAAAATCTCATCATCATTAGAATGTGGGTTAGGTCTATTGGATCAGCCTGCCTCGACCTTTGGTTCAACATTCATCAACGTAATTTCCACTGGTATAGGTCTTCTAACTTGAACTTCAGGCCTTCTTGATGGTACAGTTACAAAGATACATCTGCTTCTTGTGACTCTACTCACATCAGAAATATTAACAAAAGATGGCATTGATGGTATGGGGACTTCTACCCCATTCTCAATCATTGTGGCATTATATTTATATGTTATGGCTTTGTTCGAGTTATAAGGCATAGGACCAGGTGGATAAATAATCAAAGGAGAAGTAGATGAAGTCTGACTATCATAAGCAATCTCTACTAGTTCAGACATTTTGAACTGTGGCACTATAACATTCACCTCATCATCCGGATCTATTTCGTATGTGATGGTAATAACCCTTTGATCTAACAACTTCTAAATATCTTCTTTCACAATAGGGCAATCATCTTCTATTGAGCAAAATTCACAAACGTCATAATCATGTCGATGTTTAAAGAAGGCAAGTCTACTTAAACTTTGATGTGTTCTGATCAGTGAGTCCCTTATATGTTCAACTTGGTAGACTCGGAACTTTCAAGGACATATGTGCACCATGTTTACCGATGCTGCCCCATGTTGAGGCAATGGATTAGCTTGAACATTTGGATTAACATCTTTGAAAGACAAAATACCACTCTTGGTTAACCTCTAGACATCTGCCTTTAAAGCAAAGCAATTTTCAATACTATGTCCTGACGAAACTTGGTGATATGCACGGAATTGATCAGCCTTGTGCCAAAGGGAAGTATTATTTGGTGCAATAGGAGGAGGTTTCATGGTTATGAGATTCTTCTGAGTCAAAGCAGGCAACAACTCGGTTTAAGTCATTGGTATTACATCAAACTGTGGTTTTCTTGGTGAACGATTATGATTGTTGAATTGAGGAGCCTGTTGTCGAGGTTGTTGTTGAAATTGTCGTTGTTGAATTGGAGAGGCTTGATAGGTTGGAGTTACCATTGTTGAGCGGGTAGTAGGAGTTACTACTGCAACATGTGAATATCCTCTTCTCGACCTTCCAGGAAAAATTGCACTAACATCTTGTTCTCTCCTCTTGGGGAAGACACTACCAAATTTCTTAACACCACTAGATGTACCACCTTCCTTGTGAAACAGTTGGCTGGAAATAATCAAACAATGAAGTCTCCATCGAACGTCTTTTATCCCACATGAAGGGAAAGGTAAACATCGAGAAAACCTGAGAAGGGAGAAGTCACGGTCTTGCGACTGAGAGATCGGGTAAGGGAGTCTGTTATGTGAGGGGAAGGTATTAGCACCCCATAGGCCCGTAGTATTCTATGGTATCCACTCTTGTTGTCTATCTTATAGGTGTGTTTAATCTATACTTACTGTTTACTGTTGCTAAAGGAAGAATGCATGCAAAAGAAATGAGAAAATAATGTAGGGAAAATAAAGTTGTACTCTCTTGGGACCTACCCCAATGCCTACGTATCCTTTTTGAGGAATCAGAGCTACCGTAGTTCGGCTCACATGTTTTTGTTTGTTTTGTATTTTTTATGGAGAATGTTAATTCCGCCTTCTACCGCAGCTCGACCTTTGGAGACTTATGCGTTGGCACAGAAGTAAACTAATCATGTCCTTACCTGAAAAAGGTTTTTTGAGAAAAGGTGCTCGAGCGCACAAAAAGGTTTGAATTGGTTTGTGTTTTATTACCTTGAAAAAGGGTTTAAGTGTTGTTAGCATGTTTTATGATTTGCTAAAGAAAATGAGTTAGTTTTAAATGCAAGGATGCAAAAAGGGAAAAAAAAAGAGTCTATGGGAGACTAGCCTATTTCTAAACCTAATGTTATCATATAATGGTAGTCCTAAGGTTTAGGTTAACAAAAGGGAAACGTCTACCTAATGTTAGCATGCATGGCTTACAACCTAAAGTTTAACTTGCGACCGAAGGGAGCAAACACGTCCTAAGGGAACATGGTATGTACAAGGATAAAGCAAACAAGCTAATAAACTTAAGAGAGCACACCTAGAGAGATCCTACTTAGGTTAGCATGCCAAAGAAAGTATAATAAAACTATCCTATAGGGAACATGCAATGAGAGCGAAGTTGTGATCTCAATTTCTAAATTGAGTGACTCATCGATCAACAAGAAATAAAGGAAAGCGATAAAATCCTATAAGGAGCATGCACTGAGAGCGAAGTCGTGATATAAATTTCTAAATTGAGTGACTCATCTATCAACAAGAAATAAAGGAAAGCGATAAAATCCTATAGGGAGCATGCACTGAGAGTGAAGTCCTGATCTCAATTTCTAAATTGAGTGACTCATCGATCAACAAACAAAGAAGCAAACACAAGCACAACACATATAGAAAATGAAGTGCGGAATTCCTGCTACAAGTCTTTAAACAGCGACTTCGAGCGCACGCTCTTTATTTCCTACTTCTCATGATATCTAGAAAGCAATAACAAAATGCAATAAAGTGCGAAGAAGTACAAGGGTAGTAGCGAAGACTACCAAAAGCGAGCAAATCGTCAAGAGCGGAAGAAAGCAATGGAGAAGCAGGGAGTACGCGTCGAGCAAGCTTCACCAAGAAATGAACAGAGTCATAAACAATATCCAACTAAGATAAAGGCAAACGCGTCTTGCGAATGCGGCGCGTAATCAGAATTTCCTGTGCAAAGTATCACAAAATATCACATGTATCAGGACAACATATAATACGATATAAATTTCTCATGACGATGAGAAATAAGGCGTGTCGCATCGTAAGTGAGCATAAGACGTATGCTTAGATCATATAACTACCTGTTATGTTACATGATCGAAAGCATAAAAATGTACCTTGCACAATGAACAAACGCGTCAACAATAACATGGCGAAGCGGCATGCAAATATGGATAAAACTAAAAAGATAAAAAGTTTTTTTATTTATTAGTTTTTTAGAAACCAAAAAGAAAATTATTTTTATTTATTAGTTTTTTTATGTACGGGAAACTCCAAAAAAACTAAAGAATTAATTCTTAGAAATATCTATTATATTCTACTAATTTTTATTTGGTTTTATTACATTCTTTTATCAATGTCTTTATATATTTTTTATTGTTTTATATAAAATCCCACCAAAAAATTAGGAAATTAGCTCTAAAAAAGGACTATAAACTAGCAAATTTTATTGATTCGATTTATCACCTCCTAAAACTCGTTAACTCGATTTAACAAGAATTGATAGAAGAAAATTAGAAAAATAATCTAAAAATTATGAACAGGGGGTGGAGAACTGAAATCTGGTGGTATGATAGAGCAGGGCGCTAGGGCCCATCAAACTGAGTCCAAGAGATTTTTTTTATTCTTGTTATCACACTGAAAATGCATTGCACTTAAGGCAGAAATCAAGCTCAGGCCCAACACATATAATGCCAAAATATATTTTTGCTACCAGCATGGGCTTCAAAAAGAAAAACAAATGGGCCCAAGGGGAAGGAGTGGTTCGGTCCACCACCATAGAGAATTGAGAGGAGAACTAGGGTTTGAAACATTATTCCTCTCTTCATACCACATAACAATGTCATCCTCTCCCTTTGTCTTATCTCCATCCTCACGCGGCGGCGTCCCGCCATTCCCTATCGCCAGAACTTCGTCCCAACTCCCTTTCTTATCTTCGTCTCGTCTCCAATCTCTCTCATTCTTCCTTGCTCAATTCAACTCGCATCTGCATAACCACCATCAAACGGTGGCCAAGTTTCCTTAGTTCATGAATTTATAAACACTAAACTCAGTTGAAATCACTCCTTGAGTCTGAATCTTAATCAATTCTTTTTAGTTTCGAGTCATAGATCCTTCATCTAACACCATCCGAAACCCTAGGTTCCTCAACTTGAAATTAAAGGGGATCAATAGAGGATTGAGGTTTGAGAAATTAGGGGTATCGCTCCATATATCGCGTTTTGTGAACTCGCAGCAAGAAAAAGATGAAAAGACGAAGGAAGAAGAGAGATCGTGTTTACCTACCAGAGTACCTCAGGTGTATTTTAGTCAGCGGCGACGCGAAAAATAGAGAAACCAGAAGCAAATGATTCTCGGTAAGTTCTTTTATCCTTCGAAATCCGTTTGTTCGTCAGCTCTACTTCTTCTTGTACTTTCTTCCTTTTTTGCTTTTTCTGCGTGCGATCTGGTGTATATTACGGTGTCGCTGTTGTCAAGAAATTGCGAACTGAGAGATAAACTCATATTTGAGCGTTCTTGAAGGTTGGTGAAAGTGTGTTTATGAGAATTGAGAAGAGTTGAAGTATTTTACAGAAGTGAGAGGTTGAAGGTGGAGGTTGAGATTGAAGCAAGGTTCGGAGAGATGAAGGTGTGGGGATGGTGACAATGATGGAGAGAATTTAGAGAAGATGGAGGTTGAAGGATTTTTATGAAGAGGATGAAGGTGAAAGAAGTATGAAGATAAGAGTAAGATGAATGAAATGATGCCTAGGAGATGAAGAATTCTGAGGATTTCAGTGAATGAATGATGGTTGTCGTCAGAGAACAAAAACATAATTCAGAGGGAACTATTTGGTAGGAATCTGAATTCAGTTAAGGGCCAATGATTCCTAGCCTTAGGATCTGGATTTTCTGTTATAGATTAATAGTGAGATTGAGGTTAGTTGCAAGTTGTTAGAAGTTAGTTAGAACAGTTAGGATGAGCTGGAATTCTGTTACGGAGGTGGTTAAGAAACTATGTTTTTCACCATTTGTTACAATTAGAAATTTGTTGGAGCTTTTATTACAGAAGTTATGAAGGTTTGGACTTTGTTATAAGTTCCAGCTAGAGGGTTATGGACTGGGCTATTAGGAAGACGAGAAAATTCTTGAATTTTATTTTTTGTTAGTAAGAAAAGAAATAGTTAGTTATGGAGCTTAGGCTATTAGTTGGAATGCAGGGTCTACAATTCTGTTATGGTTATCTTTACTGGAAATTTTCCACTTCAATCTTTTCTGTTACAATTTGGTTGGAGGCGGTTGGTTCAAGCTAGAATTCAGTTAGAATTCTATTAGTTTTTATTATGGAATTTGTTATAGTTAGTACAGCTAAAACGATTTGAAGTTGATTCGTGAAAGTTATTGAATCTGCTAACTTATGTTGGGGCCTGTCCCTATGAATTTTTGTCATGTCTGAACCCGGATCTGTATTGGCTGGCGCATTTGACTCTACATATTTGAATGCCTTAGTATTAGATAGCTTTGAATTGCATTGAAACTGGCTTGAATATCTTGGCTTGGTTTTAATTTAATGATTGCTTCTGTACTGGTTTACACAGGTAGGCAGGAGGTACAACAAGGTAGCAGATTTGTGATGCATAAGTGTACTGTTTTAGAGTAAATCAAATTGGACAACAAGACAGCAAGGCATAACAACATGGGCAAGTTTTGGTTATGTTTGGATGCAGTCCCCGTAGCATGATTCCTATTTTTGTGAATGGAAAACCTTATATGGTTTTGTATTGTTTGCTTTGTGTAGTTCAAAATGTGAAGGCATAACATGATATTTGAATGCAAGACGGTTGATAAAGCAAGGAGTTTATACACGAAGGCTAGTGAATATGAAAGCAAAACTTTGGCCATGGAGTTGATGAAGGTGAAAGCGAAAACATGGTTGAAGCTTAAAGTTAGGTGAAGATTGTAACATAGGACCTTTGGCCATAAAGAATGGAACATGAAGATTAGATAAAGGTTGAAGATGGAATCACTAGGCTTAGGATAAGTGTTAAGGTTTAGGAATGGTTCTCTCATATTATTTTTGATGTAAATGTCATGTAACATAGAAATATGTAGTTGTAATTGTCCTTATGGAATGAACATGGTTTGAATATCATTGATGAACCTTGTTTGAATTGGTCTGATGCTTGAGTGAAATCAAATAGATGATGATATGTTCGAACACAGCATGATAACGTTTGGGAGAATTGAACTTGAATTTTTATGAATGATTTGGATCTCAAATGAGTTCGAAATTGATGATGAAAGGTATAGAATTCTTGTAACATGGACTTGAATAATGCTTTGCAATTTGAATTTTACACATTACTTATTGCTTGTATTTCAAGCAAACCACATGACTGAACCTTCCAAATTTAGCATGAACCAAATCCAAACTTATGTCCTTGAATAGATTGAATTCATGGAATCACTTGAATGAATGAATTCCCTTTCATTTATCAATGGACGAATCAACCCGTCTTTATCAATCCCAGTTAATTTGAATTATAAGCAACAATCAATTGAAAGAATAGTGTTTATCTCTTGAATTCACAAATCCTATCCTGTAACACGGTGACCATGCCTTGAAGAATCCTTTGAAAATGCATGCGGAACTTCGAAAATGAACATGGAACTTAATCCTTTTGAGATGCACTTTGGTGAATAAATGACACTGAGATATTGATAAGAAACCAAGCTCTAGCCCAAAAACAATTCTTTATCTGAACCTTTGATGAAACCCTAGCATTCACAATCCTAACGCACTTAGTTCTTGAAGTAACTTTGATACAAATGACTGTGTCTCTTGATGAACTTGGAGGAAGATACCCTTGTAGCCTAATAAGAAACAAGTCCATAATAACCATGAATCAAAACCCTATCTTCAACCATGATTACTAATGAAATAACTTGAATCTCTTGAATGAAGATAAGAGCCTCAAATCCATACAGAAACCCTAATTTTTCAAGATTCTTGATCACGTGTTAAATTTACTGGTTAGTGATGCATGAGGTGTTAATTGACCTAAGGTGTGCATGAGAAGCGCAAAATGCATAAGCCAGATAAAAGTAAAAAGGGTAGGACAAATTTGGGGTATTACACCTTGGTTAGACGCCCTTCACAAATTCCTTCTTCAAGTCGCATGCCCATGTTCACCATCTCAGTGAAGTCGCTAGGTGCACTTGTGATCATTCTCTCATAGTAGAAAGAACCTAATGACTTCAGAAAAATCTTCGTAATTTATTTTTATTCAAGGGGAGGATAGATTTGAGCGGAAATCTCATGCCACCTTTGGGCATATTCTTTAAAAGATTTTATATCCTTCTGGGACATAGCTCGGAGTTGATCTCCGTCTGGGGCCATGTCAACATTATACTTGTATTGACGAACAAATGCCTCACTGAGGTTGTTGAAATTGTGGATTCAAGTGCTATCTAAACCCGTGTACCATTTCAGTGCGGCACCAGTTAAGCTGTCCTGGAAGTAGTGAATTAATAGCTTGTGATCATCAGAGTAGGTGTACATCTTCCTCACATACATGGTCAAGTGACTTTGCAGAGATGAATCACCTTTTTATTTTTCAAAGTCTGGCACTTTGAACTTAGCTGAAATTTTCACGTTTGGGACCAAACACAAGTCATGAGCATTTTTCCCGAACAAGTCTTTCCCTTTAAGTGCTCTAATTTCCCTCTGCATTTCTTGAAATTGGTCTTGGAACTCCTCCATCCTATCGAAGATACATAAACTTTCAACAGGTTCAGCATGATAAATGGGTTCATTTGTGTATGTGTTGGTGAGGTGTAGTGACAAGCAACAAAATTTTTGGAAACATTTATCCAGGAATTTATCGTGTCCATAGAGTTTGGTTATTGAATTGTCGTTCGATAAATCTCTCGTTAATGAGTTTGGGGATAAATGGGTTTGTAATGAAAATTTTATCAACAGAAAATAAATGTAAACAAAAGAAAAAACTAAGGAAGAACTTATCAAGTCTGTATATAATCTACTCATCACAGACTTAAATCTATCAACCAGTTACATTCAACCTAACAATACTCATCAATGTCACTACGTATCACTCACAACCTAAGTCGTTTCTAACCTAAATTGAGAGACCAGCTGTATCATCAAGGAAATGATCTCTCTACCTCCTCAACAACATAGAAGATAACTTATATAATCACACTGACGATATCTCAGCACATCACAACCACACAGAGGCATTAAGCTCTAATACCCAAGTAGATGTCAGCTCTAAATCTATCTCTAGAGTTCAGAAACTAACAGATAATCATCCTAGATAAGAATATAAGCAGTATATGTCTATAAATACTCAAATCCCTAGCACAGAGCAAAAATCTAAGATAATAATCGACAAAGATTTGTAAATCAAGTTTAATATAATGCCATGGGCGACAAATATACATAAGTTTAGAGTAAATACATGTACAAACTCAACACATAAAGAATACACAAAGAGGAAGAGAAATGAACCACAGATCTCCCAGTTTGTCAGTGTCGATTGATGAGCAATCCATCACAGATAATCCGTATGCAAGCTTCAATGTTTTTTTCTAAGCTAATCCTATCCAAAAATGAAGGTTGATAAAGTTGGGATCAAAAATACCCAAAACCATACCCAAAAAATGTGTGTTTACACCTAAATATGCATTCCTGACTGTCCAGCATCGCCCGATGACCAAAAAGCGTCGCCCAACTACCAAAATAATGTTTTTCCCATGCTACAGCTCGCCTAGCGTCGCCCAATGACCAAAAGCGTCGCCCGGCGACGGATGACAGAAGGTTGAAAAATCAGCACAGCATTTCGTACTATTTCAGCCATAACTTTTGAACTGTAACTCTGATTAGCACCTGGTTTGAAGCGTTGGAAAGCTTATTCAATTAACTTTCTAACAATGACAAAATATAAACCAAATTAATTATTTTTATTATTTTATTTTGAGGCTTATTCATTGGCGAGTTGCTCAAAATCGCGCGTTTGAAGCCGTGTCTTCGACACTTTATTGCTCATGCTCCAAATATGCATCAATACCTACAAAATGAATGGAAAAGAAATCAAACGGTACCCTATGTATACAAAAACACAAATAAACATAAACTAAATTTATTTATACAAAAGTCAGGTTTATTTAACGATATTAACAACAAAAAGTCGATAAGTGTAACAAAAGGTATATACAAAAATAGCTACAATTTGCACTTATCAGTATGAAATAGTGTGAACCACGAGAGTGGCAGTAGTCATTACAGGCTGAGGCAAAGTTACCATAGTATGAATCATAGGTTGCACATTAGTCATCTCAGGTTGAGGAAAAGATACAATAGGTTGAATCATAGGTTGCACAACAGGTTGGTACCCTTCTGGCATGAAATTGTAAGGCATACCCCATGGAAAACCTTTTGGCATTTGATGTTGCGGAGGGTTAACTTGAGCCAAAGAGGCTGGAGCAGTGACGATCTCAAAAACCACAATAGTTTGAGCTTGAGTTTCAGTGGCCGAAGTTGATGGCTGATTTTAAGCATCCGTCAAGCTTTCCACCAAAGCGGTCAATTTTCCCATTCCAGTACAAAGAGTAGTAACCTCCTCGCAAAGCTCATGATTTTCTTGCTCTAGATCTTCCATTCTCTTTCGATGATTGGCCCGAGTATTATACTGGTGAAACAGCTTGACGATCTATCAGAGTAGAAAAAGAAGCAAGAATAAGACTCTAGAAAACATGTAAGATTAAATGTCAAATTATGCATGATATGTGATGCAAATGATTAGTTATTTTGATAGTTTTTCAAGGAACTTTAGAACTTTGATAACTTTGCACACATCAATGGTAAAGGAATTTTGGAACAACAAATCTTATTTCACTAATAAAAGCAGTAAATTACAACTTTGGAACATAAAGCCCCCTTAAAGGGTTTTACAAAATGACATAAGTAATAAAAACTAGGAACTAAAGATCACTCAGAATCATCATTCGACGAAGGACCAAATGCGACTTATAACTTCAGCTTCCTAATCTTCTTCTCATAGAAGTATTCCATCTCTGTCTTCTCGGCTACCAGCTGATCAACAACTTTCTTCCATGGGTTAGGAACAGGAGTAACACCTACCAAATCTTCCTTATTTCTCTTCCTTTCCTTAGCATATTTCTTGAGCAATGCATCTTTCTTATGAAGCTTCTCATCACGATCAATAAACGAACCATCTTGAATAAATAGCATATCCTCCTTCTCCTTCAGGTCCTTGTCGAGTCAGGACCTTGTTTTCGTATTCAGACGTACTATACTTTTCCTTCCAAGCATCTCTTTCAGACTCCATTCTACCAAGATTTTCCTGACACTCTTTCATGTTCTCAATAGGAACGGCAGTAGATGACGATGTAGCAACAGGGAATAAAGGTTTCTCAGGATAATAAGGCATCTTGAGAACACAAGCCCTAGCACGAAACCATTGAAGGTAAGGCTCCAAAGAAACATCACCTCTCTTCCTAAAATGTCTCTCCCCTTTCTATGGATATGGCGCCAAGGCCTTTCAATCTCCTCTTTAGCTGCTTTGTGATCTTTTCCTTCTTGGAGAAAGAAACCACTCAAATGAATATTATTCGACTTGTCCTTTACTGGGTATCCAAACTGGCGGCGCGTAAGAACAGGATTATAGTTAATTCCTCCCCTTGTACCAAGAAGAGGCACTTTCGGAAAAACACCACAACTATCAATGATCTTCACATCACAATAAACTTGATTGTACCAATATATGTCAGAATGAGTAAGAGCCATAATTTTTAGCTTCCATCGTGGCTCCTTCTTGAGATCCCAAAAAACATCAGACCCATGTAAATGAGAAACATACCACTAGTATAACAATGGTGCACAACAGATAATCATTCCACCTTGGTAGGAATTCCAAAGATGGATGGAATAGAAGGCATCTCCTAGTAGCGTAGGGACCAGATTTCCAATCAAGAAGATTCTAATGGCGTTGATATCCACGAACTTATCGATGTTAGGGAACAAGAATAACCCATAAGCAAGTAAAGAAAACACATCTTCAAAGGTGACATTATCCTCTATCTCGATGAAGTAACGAGCTTTCTTCAACAAAAATTATGCAGGTAAGCCTCGGATTCCTCCCTTAGTAGTCATGTTATCTTCTATCTCATACTTCCTCAAGTGGGTAATTGTTGCTATCTCATGAGATTTGGGTTCCCCTTCTAAACCATAGAAAGGAACACAATCGATAATTGGTAAACCAAGAATATAAGAGTACTCTTCCAAAGTGGGCATTAACTGGTAATCAGGAAATGTGAAGCATCAATACAATGGATCATAGAACTGGACCAACATAGTGAGGACACCTTTTTTTATCTTGCGCTTTATAAGTGGAATAATAGATCCATATTTATTTCTAAAATCCCTAGGGTTCTCAATCTTGGGAATCAAACTCTTTAACGCTTCAATCCCAGGTTCCTTGAAACTATAACTTAGAGTGTTTCTTTTTCCAAAATCCATAGTAAAAGTACCTAAGATGTCTGCAAAAATCATTCTTAAGTTCCTTGAAAAACATGTTTAAAGAATGCTTATGGATGCATGAATGAATGATAATGCAACAATAACACATAAGTTCATAAACATGGGCTTCAAAGTTTCAACGCTTCGAGCATGGAGTCAAAGGTAAAGCCCACCCCAAGGTATGTACTAAAGGTTTAATCATATCTGTAAAACAAGGTTCTAGAGGTTCCCATAGTCTACATCCTTCCTTCAGATATTACCAACTTCCCAATTAACTTGGTAATTAGTAATATTCTCAAGAAAAACTCGTCTGAGCGTAGTATCGTGTGACAATTATTTCCGGATTACTCTGTCATAGCTTCCAGACTACACCTAAGAGGCCAAGATGGGTTAAGGGTTCTATGATTCTCAACTTCTCTGTCTCTCAGGTCGAAAGCAATAACGTCTTCTCGATTACTCGGTAAACGAATACTACAGTCAAAGGGGCTTCCACTGAGTGGGGGATTTCATGCCTCCTTCTACGGTATTACTCCCTCAAAGTTAACATGACTATACCGCCCGTCCTATTCCTAAGTGTAACTTAGTCCGGGTACAGGACTTGTCCTTTGTAAATATCATCAATACCCAAATAACCACACAATATATAACATATAATCAAATAAACAAACAAATAATAATAAAAACAGGTAAGACAAACTAGGCTTAACCCACTTAGGGATAGACCAGCAAGAGGTCAATATTTCCCCAACAGAGTCGCCAATTCTGTAGCGATAAAAAATGTAGCGGGGTAAATCGGAGATCGAGCTATTAATTAACTCGACTCATAAAAATCAAGAGTCGCCACCGCGCTTTATTATTTCCAAGGGAAAATGGGAAAGAGAGAAATAAAATCCTTAAATATGCAATGTAAAGTAATACTTAAATACAATGCGTTTTTGAAAAGAGATCTAGAGTTTGGGGGTTGGTTATGCAATGGGAAGGTATTAGCACCCAATGCATTTGCGGTACTCTGCAGGAACCTTTTGAAATATCTGTTTTTAAAATTGTTTATTTGATTAAAATGGTTTGTTTGGCTAAAAATGGTTTGTTTGGACGATATTTTGAAGATACGACGATCTAGTGCCGAAGTTTTGATTTAAAAGGTGTGAGTTTTAAAATTGAATCTTTTAGAAAAATTGACTTAAGTTTAGCAAAATAGTAAACAAAAAATGAATGAAGGTATTCGCACAATCTTAAGATATATTTTTGATGACATGAAGTCAATAAAATTAAAATATTTCTTTTGGAATCAAAAACGGACGAAAGATATAATGACAAAACAATAGAGAATAAAGTTAATTAGACCGACAAAATAATAACAAAAATTCAATAAGAGATTAATGTAAGCATATATTTTTAAATAATTAAATAAATAACAAAAATCAGACAAAGACTAAATAGCATGTATTTTAAACAATTAAATAAATAAAAAAATTTAAATAAAGACAAAATTACAAAACATGTATTTTTAACAATTAAATAAATAACAAAAATTAAATAAAGACTAAATTAATAATATGTTTTTTTTGTTTGTATTTTTATGAAATAATTATATATAAAAATAAACTAAGTTAATATCTTATTAAAATTGAAAAAAAGAAAAGGCCCCAGTAGGGGTTGAACCTGGGTCCTTAGGTTGCTGTAAACAATGCCTTGCCAATTGAATTATAGTACATATTCGTTATAACTATGATTCTATTAAGACATAAAGGGAAAATGGTAATGGATTGGGCCAGCAGCCCAATGGGCTGACCCGGTTAGAATAGAACAAAGAAAATTGCTTGTAACCTTAACTATGTGAAGGACGCGCCGCTGGTGTACTATCAGAGTCTCTCCGATGGAGCTTCAAAACAATAAGTTTTCCTCTTTGAATTTTCTGTGTTTGAATTTTTCTGTTGTTCACTTGCTGATTTTTTTGTGTTCTCCCTCTCCTCAGTTTTTTTGTTGTGTATATTTTTTGTCCATGAAGGGGGTTTTATAGTGAAGGAGTAAGACATTTAGGAGGGAAAACATTAGAGTTTTTGAACTGTTTTGACAAACTGCTTTGATACTTTGTTCATGCAATTTTTAGTTGTCATGTTGATGCAAATTCTGGGATGTTTTGATGTAGATTTTTGCAGAATGTTGCAGACTGTTTAGGCTGATTTTATAGCAGTTTTTCGGCAGGTTTTGGACCGTTTTGCTTGTTGTTTTTTGCTGCATTTTTTGGGTTGTTATTGCTGCATTTTTATAACAGTTTTGGAACTGTTTTGCTGCATTTTTTGGACAGCAAAATGCCACAAAATTGGACTTTTATTGCATCGCAACAGGGCTGGAAAATATGGGCAGCAACATGATAGGGCTGGAATTTAGGACATTAGAAATACTAGTTTGTATAAACTTGTAATCTCTTGTAATTTTGTAATGATAAATCCAAATAAATTTGTAACATGAATGGATACTTATTCTTTAATATAATTCTCAATTCTTTTGTAATTGTAAACATCTTGGATCTTTATGAACTTTGAATCTTGATATCTCTTGATGGAAATTCAAGATCTTCCATTTGAATTTGGAAAGTAATTGAATAATACTTGAATGAATTGTTGAATTATGAGTAAATAATAGTGCAAGCTTTAAGACTTTAATCTTGCATTTTGTATAGAGATCTAAATAAATTTATGAATTGATCTTGTAATAAAATAACAACCATCATGTATTTATTCTTGTGATGAATGATTATTTGAATCAAATTTCATTTTCCAATATCTTCTGGAATAAATACCTCATGTAAATTCAAATGGCCAAGATGTGAATCCATCAAAATATTCACACAAAATAATATTGAATAAATATTAATGTGATGAACGATTATTTTGAATGAGCCCCTTTGGTAACCTTTGTTTAATTAACACTTGAATTCACATGATAAAAATTTAAGCATTCCAAATAAATTCTTTCGAAACGATCTTGAATTTAGTCACCCCACTCTAACAAAATTCACCCTGCGTCATGTAAGTATAAGAACTCGAACTATACTTAAAAGCTTCGAATGATCACTAGAAGAGGGATTTGAGGCGAAATATTATCGCATTAAGAAATTGGCACAGTAAACTGAACTTAGAGATCCAAAAATTCTTAAATCACGACAGAAGTTCCATAAAGTCCTCTCATGGCTTTCTAAACACAACTTGTCTTCAACTTTTTTTAAAGAAAACTTGCAGATGACTTTTGGTCAAAGGGTTTGGAATTGACTTGTATAGCCTGATTTTTCTTATATTTCAAGGCAAGACGAAACACACGTAAACCAGTGATCATGGAACCTTGATTGTTTCTTTTTGAATTTTGGAGACGATTGAGACCATCTATTGGAACAGAGCATGGAAGTAAACACACGATTCTCTTGATGAATCAGTCTTTGAGAATCAACGATCAACTGTACTTCTGGCTTGAGAGGCTCAAAACCCTAATTGAGGTGTGACATTTGATGCTCTTGATTTAGACCTGTTTCTGCACGTGAAATCAAAGAAACAAAAAACATACACTTTGTGCTTGATTAGAAGTTAGTCATGAATAAGATAAAATGTTCACAACACTCGATAATCTCTGCACAGGCAATGCTCGAAGGTAAAACGTTCAAAACCGACCATATTTTGTGGCCTTGATGTATATAAGAAAAAATGCAAAATGGAGATGGGATCTTAGGTCAAAAATTGGGGTATGAAACTACCATCTTCTCATAATACAATCCTTGCAAAGTTCCCATGAACATATCGACTAGTTCTTTCTCCAGAAATGGTGGTTGTACACGGGCTGCTATTTCCCTCCACCTTTGGGCATATTCCTTGAAAAAATCCTCCTTTTTATGAGACAAGCTCTAGAGTTGCATGCAGATACGCGCCATGTCCAAGTTATATTTGTACTGTTTTAGAAAAGCATTAGCAAGATTTTCCCATGTCTGAACATGAACCCATTTCAACTGCATGAACACTTTTGGTCTTGAGCATAGGCATGCATCTTCCTGCAATAAACACGAAGATGATTCCTTGGACAGGTGAGCCCCTTGTATTTTCCAAAGTAAGGTACTTTGAATTGTATCGGGAACACCACATCGAGAACTAGACCCATTTCAAGAGCATCGACATCAAAATCATCATAACCCTCCACAACTTTTACTCTTTCCTCAAGAGCTTTGTACTGGTTGAGCGTCAGTGGTTTTTCAATAGCATGAGTATGGATTGTTCTCTGAGGTGCTTGATTAATATCCTCTAAATCATGGTCTCTATATTGAAAGTCTAAGTAGTTATCCATGTTGTTAATCGGAATCTGCAAGGTATGAGATGCCCTACCTTTGGTAGAGGTGTGACAAACCCTTTAGTATCAGTTTTTTTTTGTTTCTTGTTGAGCCACGACGGACTTTTGGGATCCTGACTCCGGTTCTCTCCTTGGTTGGTGACCGCTCGATGCACCAATGGTTTGGGCTACTTCTCCGAAGGCTACCCTAAGGATTTTCTCCTATCTTTTAATGATGTTCTTCAAGGCTAGAAGAACTTGAATCATATCCTCTCTCATTGATTCGATGTTACCTTTGACTTGCTTAAGATCTTCCTTGAATGCAACTTGGTTTTCCTCAATTTGTTCCATCACTTTTTGTTGATGGGCTCTTGTCTGATATGGTGGTCGGAGAGGCGGCGCATTTCTTCTACCAATGGTTTAACTGGAGAATGATTTTTGAAAAATGATGAGTTATGAATTTATGAGATGCAAATGTTTGTGAATTCATGAATGCGTATGAATATGCTAAGAATTTCGTTTTTTGAATGTCTTATTCACTTGGATGTACATTATTTATTTTTTTTTCAGCTTTTGCTTTTTATTGGTGAGTATCTTAAAAAATAAATATGCAAACGAGATACGGAAACAAAATTCCCTTATTAAAAATAGTAGTTGTCTTGAAAAAGAATAAAATTCAGATATTGAAAAATAATCCAACTTTTAAAACAATAAACTTGCTGAAAGAAATAAACAAAGGGAAATAGTCTTCTAAGTGCGTCTGCGGATGTATGCTCTGAAACGATCGACCATTGTTCTGCAAAGCTTGAGGAAGTTTTCAACGTCTTTTGAGAGAGGAACCATCACATTTTATGCGTCTCTCAAACTCTTAGGGATGTCTTCAATGAGATTGTTGGCTAAGAAGGCGAGTCTTGAATGCTTGTCTTTATAGTATCGATATTCTCGGTAAAGATCAGGAATTATATTGTGATTATCTTTCCCTGCTTTGGTAATATTCACATACTGCTCTTCCCAATACAACTTTTCAGCCCTCATCTCCATATAGAGTTTCCGTTGTATTAGGAAATTTTTTTGGAGGCCTTCTAACTCAAGGCATACTTGCTCATATTCTTTAGTCTTTTGGGTGACAAGCCTTTCTGCCCTCATCCTTTCAAGGTACTCCCTTATCTCCAATTCTTATCTATCCTAGAGTCTGGTGGTAAGATACTTCATTTGTTCTTCTTGATCTAAAGAAGCTTGCGTCAGACTTTGGTTTTGAGCCTTAGATCTTCTTTCATCACCTTCTTGTCTTGAATTGCCTTTTCATACCACCTATTTAATCTCCCAATTTCACTAGCAACATCCTCCAATCGTTGGTTGTAGGAATCCAAGTTGAAAGTGGCACTTAATAACCCTTCAGTCGAACGCTTCCGCTTAAGACTCTCCTTCTCAAATGCCTCACGATCTCTCTGAATCTGTTGGTCTTTGGATTCAAGTATGCATTGCATTTGTCTTTTCTCTTTAGTCAAGTTATGGAGGTTAAGCTCTAATTCTTCCTTCTCCCTTGTAGCTTGCTTCAAGGCCTTCTTCAAATTATCTATTTCTTCTAAGGACATAGGCGGAGAATTTGGGACCTCTGGCTTGTACTCAGGATCTACATTAAATTGCAACTTAACAACTCGTACCCTATCCAAAACCCATCGAGTGTAGGGCTCTTTTGCCACAACATTCTTCCTTTCAACCTTTCTTTTATTAACCCTATTCCAAGCCCAAATGATCTTGTTGAGCAACTCTTGGTCGTTTTTGCCCATGTCATGAATGATCAATTGTTGGAGTTGTTCATCTGAGGGTTTATCTTCCAAAGGATGCCTTAGTTGTCGTAGGGCCAAGGTAGGGTTGTAGTTGAAGCAACCTCACGATTTGATCAATGGAACATTAGGAAAGTCTCCGCAACTATAAATGATATCTCCAATGTCCATCTTCCTCGCATACCACAACACAGAATTAGCAGTAAGAGACTTTAATTTTTGAGGCCACTCATACCTTGTCAGATTCGGAATCATGTAGTCTTCCTTGTAGAGGTGAGTCATAAACCAAGAATATAAGAGTGGGATGCAATATTTTAGAGTACCGCTTCCTTTTCGTACCGTGTATGAAGTGCATAATAAATGTCAACAAGTAAAGCGGGAGTTAGATCTATATTGAAAACTTTTGCACCCCAAAATACGCTAATAGCTGCAGGGTCAATATAGTCCAAAGTCTGTGGAAATAAGATTACACCAAATACAAGCAGTCATAAACAATCGATACAAGATTCCCATACTTTGTTATTGGAAAAATCAAAAGCCTTAGTCTCCAAGTAGCATCTTTTAATCCCTTGTATGCCACCTTCTTTTTTGTAATTAAGTGAGAATTCGGGATAAGGGATCCCTAAACCCTCTACCAAGATTTTGGCGTCAATAGTCTTCCTGATACCCATATAAGCTTTTTCTTTAGAAAAGTTCAAAAGTCTACCAAATTCTTCCAAAGTCGGTGCTAGCTGAAAGTCTTGAAAAGTGAAGCACCTCAATGGAGAATCGTAAAACTGAATTAGGGAAGAAATAGCATCAAATGGTACCTCTACTTTTGTTAAGTCAAGGGTATCCGCATAACGGCGAGCGAACATCTTCAAAGCTCTTTCAGACAGTTTCCCCTTTATAGCCTTGATTTTTGTCATATATAGCTTGACGACATTTATACGGACAAGTTGTTTCCCTTTGGTACTCATTTTTAGGACACTTCACCAAAACCTTTAATTTTTTTGACCTTGTGAATAAGGCAAGCAAAAAAGAAATGGAGGGTAATGAATATATGAAATGCAAAAATTGTACGAATGCATGATTGTGGGGCTTAGTGATGGGATTTTATGAAATGTACGCTTAGAAGATAGACTCCTAGTTTTGGCCTACGAATTTTCTACCCTCCCCATAAGGTGGTTTTCTTAAGGGTATCATTAATAACACTAGAGGGAAAGACACAAGGTCCTGTCTTAAGTGAAGCCTCTTTGCAGACCGAAACTTTCGTCTCTAGGTCAGGAAATGTCTCATCATGAGATTTTGGTTTAAGGGTTGTACAAAGAGTCATGGGTTTCATTCCAAAGTCCTACTCCCCAAGAGGATATCTCTTGAGACGTATTTCTTTCGTGGAATTCCACAGACTCTAGGCAAAGTCGTCACATAAACTCATAGGGCTGATGTATCCCTTTGTCTAATAGACGAACCTTCTTTCTAAGGGTTTTGAAAAATATATATTTTTGAAATAATAAAATCCTACCGCAGATGAATATATGTAATAAATAATATAATAAGAAAAAATAAATAAATAATTAAATAAGCAAGAACAAAAACCCAAAAACAAGAAAACCCCTAAAACCAAAAGAAAAGACTTCTAAACCCTAGGGTTGAATTCCCCTGCAGAGTCGTCAGCTATTGTAAACGGTCTTAAATTGAGAGTTGCCACCCTTAATTTTTATCTTTAGGAAGGGGATGTAAAGTATAACCCTAATTTGGTAAGAGATTCTAAGTTGTTTGACTCGTTTCTAGACGAAGCGAAGGTGTTAGGCACCCCTCATCTACCTTGTTCACAAGGATACTACTAGGGTTTAGATTCACGATTCAGGAAATAGGGTTTTAATTTTTTTTAGGGGAATTTGCCACGATTTTAGTTGTATGCCTATGTATCCTCTTATGAGGAATCAGAGCCCCACTTCATAATTGGTGGTTGATTGGTGTTTTTTATGAATTACGAAGATATTTAAATTCCCCTTGCACTTAGCATGGGTATGTGAATAACAGAGTTGTTAAACGAAGTGCACACTCGATTAAAATATTCTCTTAATCCTTTTTGAAAATTAATTGTTTAGTTAATTTATAATGAAAAAGAGTTTAGTGTTGGTTAAATACTTTTTAAAGTATTAATTATAAAAACATCTTATTAATGCATGGTTAAAATGATTTTAATGCAATAAATGAATATTTATTTAGATGAGTTGAAAAATAAATATTTGATTTATAGTAATAATGAAATAATATTAAAACTATAAATATATTAAAATAATAAAAAAATTATTATAATAAAATAATAAAAGAAATTAAAAAAACACAGGGGGTGTAAATTATGTTGGGCTAGAAAAACATGGGGGATATAGGTAGTAGGGCCCTAAATTCAGATGTTGAATTCAAGGCCAACGCATGGGGGTTTGAATTTGAACTACGTAGCAAAAGCTGGGGGTGTAGAGAGTAAGGGTCCAAGTTCAGATGTTGGACTTGGCCCATTAGGATGATGGGGATGTGATCTTTTTATGCAGCTAGCAAGACAAAAACAGAGAGGATGTTTTAGTAATGGGCCTGACCCAAAGGTTGTTTGGGAGTCAGTTTGGACTTCATGCGAACGGTTGCATGGTGATACGATAGGTGTGCGTTTCTGGAACGCTTGATTGGGATCGCATGGTTATGATGGAGGGAGTATGGCAACGGTCATGAAGCGACATACATCTGATTATGAGACACTATAATTTCAGTTTTTACAAATTATTTTATTATTCGTTCACTCTCTCTCTGACCTATTCTTCATTCTCTCTTCTAACAACACAAATTGAAAACCCTAATTGGCGGCGGGCCAGATTGTCTCCCTCCTTCTTCAATACAAAAACAACAACGATAATCACCCCAAAACATCCCCAAACCCCAAATCTCCCTACAAAATCTAAGATCAAATGCAAAAAAAACACAACAAGCACAGAAACCCTAAAGCTAAGTGTTCTACCTCTTTGTGCGTGAATTTGTTTGTTCTCCTCTGATTTTCTTTGATCGCTAATCTTTCTTCTCTGTGTATCTCAGGTTCAACAGTGGTGGTTCAAGGATCTAGGGTTTCAGATGTTGAAACCCTAGGCTTACTGAGCGACGATGGTGTTTGGATCTCCTTCCTCTTTCAGGCGTTTTCTTCTCTATTCTTCAAGCTGTCAATCTTCTCCTCCTCCTTTCTGTCTTAGAACCTCAGGCTTTTATAGTGTTTAGGTTTAGTCAAAATAGAAAGTTTTTTTGTATGGTTGTCGTTACTTAGAGATTGAGAGCAGAATTAGGGATTTTAGAGATTAATTTTGATTTGTTTGTAATTCGGTTTAATTTTGTTCAGCAAGACTTGATTCAGTTAAGATTTATTTTGATTTTGTATTAAGTTGATTTGTAAACGTAAGATTTTTGGACAATTCAAGATGTGATTTTGTTTTGTACTGATGCTGATTTGTAAATTGCGCTTGTAAAGTCTTTAAATGATTCAAAGGGAAAGATTTTAATAAGGTGAATCCCCCTGTAAACTTAAATCTCATATATACAAATACATTATAAAATAAATGATAATTCTGAAATTTAATAAGGGATAAAAAATTAGGAATCAGTAAGACAAATTTATGGTATAACACACTACAATAACATCAACAAGTCATTACGTTATCAAGGGCATAATTACATTATCCAATAAAGTTTTTTGTGATCAACAAATTTATTAAAACCCAAGACAAAATAATAATAAAAAATCAAAAACATGATATTCTTCTCCATATCAACATGATTCTTCTTTATTAAAGCATTCTTCTTCATCAAATCATTAACTTTTGTCAAAAGTGAGTTAAACACTTCTTGTGAATGTTTTGGCCTCTGCACATGAATCTCAATTAAAAATGAACATATTTTCCTTCTTCGTAACTTTAAGAAATTGCTCAAAAAGTCAGATTTGAGAAGATGAAAACACAAACTAAAAATTAGAGATTTAAATGTAGCTTGAACAACTCACAGCCATAAAGCCTTCATCCTTGATTATCAGGTGTTCACGCAATCGCAAGTAATGAACCCAAACCAAAATAACATTATATCAGCTTCCTGATTACTATTTTCCTTAAAATCCTCAAACTCTGCTAAACTCTGTTCCTCCTCAACAAATCCGAAAATGGTTCGAAACCCTTTATCCAAAACCGCAAACAAATACCTCAGAAAATTCAGAAAATGGCCACACTCACCTTACAAAACCTCATGGCATCACAATTTCGGTGAACAACAAGCTCTACAAATTCTCAAACAAGCCACCACTCAACCCCAACCACAAAACAACAACGACCCTTTTCTTCTCTCCACTCTTATTCACTCTTTCAAAGCTTATCACACTGACCCAACTCCAAAAGCTTACTTTTTTCTCATCAAAACCTTTACCAAAAGCAACCCTTCACAGTTACATCAAATCCCCCATATTCTCAACCATCTTGAACATAATGAGAAATTCGAAACACCTGAGTTTGTGTTTTTGTATCTTATTAGATTTTATGGTGTTTCTGATAGGGTTCAAGATGCTGTTCATTTGTTTTTTCGAATTCCGAGGTTTAGATGCACACCAACTGTTTGTTCTTTGAACTTGCTTCTTTCGTTGCTTTGTAGGAAAAGAGAGTGTCTCAAAATGGTTCCGGATGTTTTGTTGAAGAGTCAGCAGATGAAAATCCGGCTCGAGGAATCGAGTTTTCGGGTTTTGATTAAGGCGTTGTGTAGAATTAAGAGAGTTGGTTATGCTGTTAAGATAATGAATTGTATGATTGAAGATGGTTATGGTTTGGATGATAAGATATGTTCTTTGATTGTTTCGTCGTTGTGCGAACAAAATGATTTGACTAGTGCCGAGGCTTTGTTTGTTTGGGGGAATATGAGGAAGCTAGGGTTTTGTCCTGGTGTGATGGATTGTACGAATATGATTAGGTTTTTGGTGAAGGATGGGAAGGGAAAGGATGCTTTGGAGATTCTGAATCAGCTGAAGGAAGATGGGATTAAGCCTGATATTGTTTGTTATACTATTGTTTTGAGTGGAATTGTTAAAGAAGGTGATTATGTGAAGTTAGATGAATTATTCGATGAAATAATTGTATTAGGACTCATTCCTGATGTTTATACCTACAATGTGTATATAAATGGTTTGTGTAAGCAGAATAATTTTGATGAGGCTCTTAAGATTGCGGTCTCTATGGAAACATTAGGATGCAAACCAAATGTGGTTACTTACAATACTCTATTGGGTGGATTGTCCTTGAAAGGGGATTTAAGTAAGGCAAAGAGGGTAATGAAGGAGATGAGGTTGAAGAGCATTGAGCCGAACGTGCATACGTATAGGATCATGCTTGATGGTTTAGTTGGTAACGGTGAGATTGAAGAAGCTTGTGTTTTGTTGGAGGAAATGTTGGAGAAGTGCTTTTATCCAAGATCTTCGACTTTTGATAGTATCATACTTCAAATGTGCCAAAAGGGTTTGATTAGTGACGCAGTTGTGTTGATGAATAGAATTGTCGATAAAGGTTTTGTTCCTGGAGGTAAGGTTTGGGAAGCATTGATTCTTAACTTAAGATCTAAGGTTGCTTATTCAGAAACCACATTTGTTGGATTGTTGAGCACAGAATAATGTTAGTCACAATGTCATGGATCTGATTTTGAAGTGTATGGATTCTCATTCTTTGTATTTGGTTGAAGATCTTCATCTTCATAGTTATAACAAAGTAGAGACATGACATGTTCAAATAGGATATGAAAAGCATAATCACTAATTGTTCTCAGTTCTTTCTGTTTTTTCATAACCTATGTAATTTGAAACTAAACTGGAAACATATGTTTAAAAACCCAGGATTAACCACACACAGTGGAAACTGGCAAAAAATACTACCCAACAGTTTCAAACTTCTATCAAAATTGCTACACACATGTGTTTACTGCCGGGCAATGTAGAAATGGTAACGTGTTCTGTGCCGGGCAAGGATCAGCTACCTTTATGGTAGGAAAGGCATGGTGCTTTTGGTTGATATTTGCCACTTTTAATGAGAGAAATTGACATAAAATTGAAAAATGAGATGAAAGAGAGTCGTGTGAAGAGAGAGATAGACTTAAAGTTATGGTGTCTTTGGCGCCATAAAGGCACCATATTCCTTTCCGGTTTTGACATAAGTTACAATCCCAATTCTCAAATTATAAGATGGTTTTATTTAGCTCGACCTATACTTGCAAAATTTACTTATAATGTGAAGGATAAATATCTGTAAAATGGATATAATCACAAGCACGAACAACTATTTATTAAAATAAATGGATATGACCGCAGACACGAGGATTTTAATACAAATCATGTTTCATATCTACCTAATATATTTATATATTTTTGTTTCTATTATTATATATTCATGTTAATTTATTAATTTAATTAAATATATTACAATTAAATTTATACGTATTTTAATATAAATTTTTGTTTATTTTTTTAATTCAACATTAACATCCTTGAAAAAAATTTTAACATTGTTAAAAACTTAAAATTACATGATATATAATAATTGATCAATTATTTTTATTAGAAATGCGGATAAACAGGTATGGGTATGAGTATTTAAATACCCATAGAATACTGGTATGGATAAAAATGTTGATGCCCAAACGAGTATGTTTTGGATATGGAGATTTTTTTCAAACCGCGAGTATGTGGACGAATACTATAATACCCTACTAATAATCTATCCATTTCCATCCCTGACCATTATAAATTCGAATTAATAAAATATTTATTTAAATTTTAATACTATTAATTTGAAAAAATATAGTTTGGCAAATAGATGAAGATATAATGCCTTGAATTTTTGTGGCTTGCGAGGTTATGGTTATATAGATTTGGTGCATTGGTGGATACAAGCCTGATTAGATTGGGGATCTGTTCATGTTCAGGTTCAAAATTTCTTTTAGATTGAGGTAATTTGTATGGTAAAAAAAGAAATGACAAAAATTGAAACTCTTAGTTAGTGAGAGATAAAAATTTAAAAACTCTTTATTTGTTCAGACTTCATAATTTTTCTAACTCTGCTATTGATTTAGTGTCTAGGTGGGTATGTGTTAAAATAAATGTATGCATAGTAACTATCTTAGTTTTTAACATTGATTCTCTTATATTGAGAGAGTCGCATTTTCTTAATTATTTTAGAGAGTGTTAACTCCGGACGGAACGTGAGAATTTGAGCTATTAATTTAAATAATACATAAAAAATAAAGTAAAATAAAAGAAGATAAAATGTGTAAAATAATTTTTATTAATTGATTGAATGTTTGAAATTTAAAGAGTGTGATATTAATATAGGAAACTATTCTATTAGTCATAACAAATTATGATCTATAAAAAATATGTGTCATTCGACTACTACACGAGTTAAGTGTAATTGTTTTCTCAATTTCTAGAATAGGTGACTCCACGTTTGGTTATTGTTTTGTGATGGAACTAGAGTTGATCAGTAAATGATGATGTAGAGCTTGCAGTAGTGATCTTGAGCCTACGATGCATTGGAGAATGAGTTGACCTACAAGGTTAGCACTTAAACGCTCAATTCAGTAAGAGAGTGAAAGTGGTGCTTGGATGAGAATCGATTTGCATACCAAAAACATAATGTGATTTCCCTTTAGGAAAAGCGGTTGATAAATGAAAGCATGGAGTGAGGCCTGATTGCAATCAACCACCATATTGATCTGGGTGGCCAATAGAGCTCATGTACTTATAATCACTTGGGAAAAAGAGTATATCGGTTCTATTCTTTATTATTTTTGCTTTAGTATTGGGCCTTTATCCTTAGGCCTTGTGGATGGCCCAAAATGGTTTTCCAAAGTTCTTATTTCTAGTTTGCAAGACGAGTGTTTGCAATATGTGCTCCAACTCAACCACTGGATCTGAAGATGTGAAAGCCTTTGACGGACCGTTGATTTCCTTGGGGACATGTGCTTTAAATGCCTTCCTCGTGATAAGTAATGTTTTGGCGAGAATGACTGAAATGTGTCCCTATGCTAGTTAGTAATAATATTTTCCCTTTCTAAGAGCACTTGAGTACTTTGAACCATTTTTTAGGAGATCTCAATTGTTGGTGGTACATAGTTGATAGTAAGATCGTTAGTGAAGGAGTCGCTCATAAGAAGATTCTAAAGCATCATTTTTACCTTTTTCTTCCATTAACAACATGTAAAAGAGTTATTTATGCTTCCTTTGTCATTTTACTTTGTGAGCTTTCTTGTTATAGAATTTGGTCAAGTTCATACGATCTTGTTTGCTGGTACTTGACTTTCACGTTTGAGCTATCCATCTTCTCTAAGATAAATCTAACATTTTCATTTTGCTTATGCTCCATTTTCAAGGGCTATTGGAATAATGCACATTAGATATCCCTATTTCTTTTTTAAGAGATTTCTTCAGTTTCTTGGCATTTTCCACTAGGGGAGCTGATGTCTGAACTTGCTTGCTTGCCATATCTTGTTTGTTTTTTGCTTTTATTCATAGAATTTTTTATCATGGAGATTGTTTCAACATCAACTAGGAAGGAGAGTAGCAATGTCTTAGGCGACTGGGTAGACCGGAAAATACCTAGGACTATTTTTGCTTTTATTCTTAAGGGTGTCTTCGACTAGGTTTCGATTGATGCGGATCCTTCGTCTAACTGGGGAGTGTTTCCCCTAAATGAGGATAAGAGTGTATGCAATGAATATAATGGGTGTGTTATCCCCTTTCATTAGTGTGTATTCTCTCTTATAGGTTTTCTCCTTCCTTTTAATGAGTTTGAATTCAGTGTTGTGAACCACTTGCTCATCGCCCTTGTGAGGACAAAGTTGTTTTTACATCTGGCCATATGTTTTGATGATAACTTTATATGTTATCTTTAACAACAATTATATCCTCTAACATGTTTCTGTCTAGTGTGTGGATTTTGTCATATAGGTTCTGACTCTGGTAAGAAGGTGTGTGATGTCACCAGGTTCTGAACTCAACACTCTGGAAGAATACCTTTGGTGTGTTACAAGTTAAGTCAAGATTAAGGAATGCGTCTTATGCAACGGTTCTAAGGGAAGTTAGTAAAAGAGCTTGTGATTGTGACTTATTCAAGGAAGCTTTAGAGGCCTTCTAAAGATTTACTTTTGATGTTTCAAATTATGAAGATGTTGAAGAAAAAGGTTCTACTGAATGAAGTCCTGAAGATCTGAAGATATTCTTTTGAAGACCAAGTGCTGAAGACTGAAGAAGGCGAGAGTTCTCTGAACAAGCCCTGAAAGATTCTGATGACTTAGGTTCTTGATTCCACCTGTTAGATGAAGGCGCCTTATCTAGAGAGGAGGGTTGAATAGACCACTTGAAAAGAGCGCACACAGAAGATTCACATAATGCATCGTCTACCGAACCTTAGTTATTGGAACTCGGATATGCAAATATAAAATTGAAAATGGAATGAAAGGGATAATTTGAATTAATTGGAATTTAATCAAGTAACACTTTATGAATTGTTTAGATCAAGTTACTAGCAAAGCTATTTCCAATGCAATTATCAAAAGAACAAATGAAAACAATTTGTCGAACACTTGGTGTGAAATTGATTTTTCAGAATTTTCCTTTGATTTGCGTTGATACAAAAAAATACTTATAATAAAAAATGATTATAAGCAATATCAGCACTTAGTTCAAAACAAAAATATTTTGGAAAAATTATTACGAGTTAAATGATAACACAATGCTATTAGACAAATTGGTTTATGAAAATAAATCCAGTAAAACAATACAAAAAAAGATACACGAGGATTTTTCTTCATAGTTCCCCACTTTCGTCATCGCGTGTAGGTACGTCTACGCCTAATTCCAATAGAATTAGGATAATTTTTAATATGCAAAAAGTTGATACAAGAGAAGCGTTCAAGAGAAACTCCACAATCCCTCATGCTTGTTGTTGATTCAAACCCTTCTCCTCTTTTAATCTTGAGCAAGAAAAAGACACAATAGATCCCAATTGAGTTGTCGATATTGCTACTCCTTTGTTTTCTTTATCTACAAAGCTTTCATGCACAAACGATTAAATTGTATCTATTGCAAACACAAGACTTCAATTGTAATTATAATTCTCCTTTCTATCGCTACTTCCTATGCGTTATTTATCTCTAAAGGATCCCTTGCATTCTTTATTTCCAAAGGACTTCACTTGTCCGCAATTACCTCTTGAATGTCTTACACGAATACCCCCAAATCAACCAATAATCTTGGAGGACAAACCCACGGTTTTTCTAGATAAAGACCCCTACAAATCTCAACCCAATATTCTCGACTACACAAGAACCTAATCGGACGTTATCAAACCTCATTTATATGGCACCTAAAAAAAGATCGTTACAATAGAATGTTAGTGTGTATGTGTAATACAGTGGGAGAACTGACTTTTTGGTTTTATCGCAAATGTT
Source organism: Vicia faba (assembly GCA_948472305.1). NCBI lineage: Eukaryota > Viridiplantae > Streptophyta > Magnoliopsida > Fabales > Fabaceae > Vicia > Vicia faba. Next base: position 270,349 of record CATIWC010001473.1, read on the forward strand.
GCAGTTAGCAAGAGTCGTCACCGACTTTTATTTTATCCAATATTTAGGAAAGGTGAAAAGAACAAGAAAGACCTTTGATAGATTTTGAGTTCGGGGGGTAAGTTATGAAAAGGGAAGGTGTTAACACCCTTTTCATCCTTAGTTACCTACGTGCTCTTAATTGCTTAGCTCACTTTTAAAAATTGCTTTATGTGTGTGTGATTTGTTTGAAAATATTTTGAAATGCCAATGTAAGGCTAACTTTGTAATAATTCTTGTATCAGTCCTCAAGAATGTATACAAAGTGTTTTTGAAAATATTTGTGTTGTAATCGGTTTAAAATTTGAGAGTCGCCACCATTAATTTTTATCCTAAGGAAGGCAATATAAAGGATAACCCTAAAAATTTAACTGGTAGCTATAGGATATCCCTAGTCCTAGGTGATATCTACTATAGTCTAATCATACAAAAACCTTAACAACTGCGACCCAGCTAATTGTTAACCGTAAATCAATCCTTGTTGATCCAACAAAGATGGCATTAAAAACCTTGTACAAATAAATTGAATATGAAAAACAATTGTGTTCCTGAAATTGGAAATTCAAAGTCATTACACGATCAAATTAGGGACACCCTATAGCATTGGGGCTTTAACTACTCATATTTTTCAAAATAATTTCAATAAAATAAAAGTTAGACATTACAGATAAATGATGAACTTTGATCTTCAATTGCGTCGGCTCATGAAAAATCTCCATCCTCCAATATAATCTCATATGTTGCTCTCTTCAATCGTCAAAATTCTCCTTCGACAAAAAATCCCCTAATTCCTTTTCAAAACTCATCTAAATAGTAAACATTCACTTAAGTCGGTTGGAAATACCCAAAACACCCTAGTAGGCCAAATATTGAGAAAAATACAATAAAATACTGAAATCAACATCGCAGCCTAACACGGGTCGTGTCAGACAACACGGGTTCCCGTGATGCTCTTCTGGTATATTAATTGTTTATTTTTTTGTCCAGGCACCCTGACACGGGCCGTGTTAGGTGACACGGGCACCCGTTTTAGCCACCTGACTTTCCACTTAGCAAGGCTCTCATCCTGACATGACCCGTGTCAGGCCTCCTGCAACATGGTTTTTTGACTTCCTCTGAAACTCCAAATTTTGCATTTTTTCGCACCGATTTGTCCAGATTTATTCCTCTGAGTCTAAAACCAGTAAGACACACCACCAACGTATAAAATATGGAAACATGAAGTAAAATTATTTACCATAGAAAGAAAATAAAACTAAAATCAACGGTAAATAACGGTGTAAAAAGCACTGGTCAGGTGGATTTTGTGATAATTATTGTTGTAACTACTATGTCTATTTCGTATATCTTTTGTAATCATTTGTGATTACTCATCCTTTCTGTTTGAATGTTTCCTCCACATGGATAACACACAAGTGATCGCAAATAGCTCGTAGAAGCGTGAGGATAAGTTGGGAGTTTTTGTATGTTTCAATTGAATAAAAAGGGTCTTGCTGACATTATGTATAAGATGTTTTTAACTATCTAAGTTGTCTTGAATCATAACTTATGAATTATGAAGCATGATGATGTTTCCATTAAAAAATTATAATGAAGTTACATTGAGACAATGATTCCGCTGCAAAGCTTGAAGTTATGTGTTGATCTTGGTAAAGAAATTATTGTTTTGATTTTTGAAAATCTGTGTTATGGAGAAGAATGTTTCTTTTAAAGGGTTTTTATGAAGCATGTGACATCCTTGTTGGTGCTTTACTCTGATTTAATTATTAAATTATTCGTGAATATTCGTTGGGGTTAGAAGGGTGTTACATTTCTTCGTGGGGTGCTCCTGTGTTATTGGTTAAGAATAAGGATGATAGTATGAGATTATGTGTTGACTATAGACAATTGAATAAGGTGACTATCAAGAATAAATATCCACTTCCGAGAATTGATGATTTGATGGATCAATTGGTAGGAGCTCGTTGTTTAGCAAGATTGATTTGAGGTCGGGTTATCATCAGATTCGTGTTAAACCATATGATATTCCAAAGACAAATTTTAGAATAAGATATGGTCAGTATGAGAACAATGTAATGCCATTTGGTGTATCCAATGCACCAGGTGATTTCATGGAGTATATGAATCAAACCTTCCATTCATATATGGATAAGTTTGTTGTGGTCTTCATTAATGATATTCTGATATATTATAAATCAGAAGAAGAGCATGCCGAGCATTTGAGAATTGTGTTGTAAGAGAAGAAGTTGTATGTAAAGCTGTCGAAGTGTGAGTTCTAGTTAAAGGAAGTGAGTTTACTTGGCCATATGATTTCAAGTTATTGGATTGTTGTGGATCCTTCTAAAATTGATGTTGTGTTGTCATGGGAGACTCTGAAGTCTTCTACAGAGATACATAATTTTCTTGGTTTGGTAGGTTATTATCGCAAGTTCATTGAAGGTTCTTCTAAGTTGGTATTACCTTTGACTAAGTTGACTCGAAAGGGGAAAGCTTATGTGTGGGATGTTGCATGAAGAAATTTTTGTGGAATTAAAGAAGAAGTTGACGATTGCCCTAGTGTTGATTTTTCCTAATCTAAATGAATCTTTTGTAGTATATTGGGATACGTCTAAGACGAGTCTTGGTGGTGTGCTGATGCAGAATGGGCAAGTTGATGCTTATTCTTCTATATAACTAAAGGTTCATGGATGGAATTATCCTACGCTTGATTTAGAATTGGAAGCCATAGTTTTTATATTAAAAACTTGGAGGCATTATCTGTTTGGTTCCAAATTCAAGGTATTTAGTGATCACAAGAGTCTGAAGTACTTGTTTGATCAGAAGGAATTGAATATGAGGTAGAAAAGGTGGCTTGAGTTTTTGAAGGATTGTGATTTTGATTTGAGTTACTATCCTAGTAAAGAAAATATTTTGGATGATGCTTTGGGTATGAAGTACTTGCATATGTCGATGCTTATGGTACGCGAGTTAGAATGATCGAACAATTCAAAGATATGAGCTTGGTGTGTAAGGAAACTCCAAACAGTGTGAAGTTGGGAATGTTGAAGTTGACTAGTGGTATTCTTGATGAAATCAAAGATGGTTAGAAATCTGATCCAAGCTTGGTTGACCGATTGCTACTAATCAACCAAGGTAACGAAGGTGATTTTTAAATTGATGAAAATGATGTAATGAGGCTTGTAAATAGATTGTGTATTCCGGATGTGCTAGAACTTAAAAAGAGTATTCTTGAGGAAGGACATCAAAGTGGATTAAGTATTCATCCAAGTCCTACAAAAATGCATCAGGACTTGAAGAAATTGTTTTGGTGGCCCGGTATAAAAAAGGAAACTGCTGAATTTGTTTATGCTTATTTTACTTGTCAGAGGTCGAAGATTGAACATCAAAATCCTTCAGGTTTGATGCAACCACAAAATATTCTGGACTGAAAATGGGATAACATCTCTATGGATCTTGTGTCGGGTTTGTCGAAGACTACTAAAGGCAATGACTCGATTTAGGTGATAGTGGATAGATTGACTAAATCGGCTAATTTCTTACTGATGAAGATCAATCATTCCATGCAGAAGTTAGTCGAGATGTATGTTGAGGAAATTGTGAGGTTACATGGTATACTTTCGAGTATTGTGTCGAATAGAGATCTATAGTTTACGTCGAGATTTTGGAAAAGTTTGCAAAATGCTTTGAGTACAAAGTTAAGATTGAGTTTGGCTTATCATCCACAGACAGACGTTCAGATATAGAGGATTATCCAATCTTTGGAAGACTTTCTAAGTGCTTGTGTGTTCGAACAAGGAGGTGCTTGGGAAAACCACTTGCCATTGATTGAGTTTACCTATAATAATAGTTTTCATTCTAGTATTGGGATGACACCATATGAAGCATTGTATGGTAGAAGGTGTAGGATTGTGTTGTATTAGTATGAGCCAGGCGAGAGTGCAATACTCGGATCTAAGATTGTGCAAGAAACAACTAAAAAGATTAAGATGATTCAAGAGAATATGAAATCTTCTCATAGCCGTCAGAAGAGTTATCATGATAAGAGGAGAGAAATGCTTGATTCTAAGTGGAAGATCATGTATTTTTTAGGGTTACTCCGATAATAGGTGTTGTTAGAACTTTGAAGTCACGAAATCTCACTCCGCATTTTGTTGGTCCATTTCAAATTTCAGAAAGAATAAGTGAGGTGGCCTATCAGATTACTTTACCGTTGTCACTCACGAATCTTCATGATGTGTTTCATATGTTTTAGTTTAGGAGATACGTTTTGGATCCTTCGCATGTGATTCAAATGAATGATATACAGGTGAGAGATAACCTGACAATTGAAGCATCATCCGTGCAGATAGAAGGTCGGGAAGTGAAGTAGTTGCAGTGTAAAGTGATTGCCTTAGTGGAAGTATTGCGGGGAGGACCAGCTGGTGGAAGTTTGACTAGGGAGCATGAGGATCAGATGAGAGAGTCTTATCTGAATCTGTTTTCGTCAGGTAACTTTCGAGGACGAAAATTCTTTAAGTAGGGGAGAGTTGTAACACCATAAAAATAATAATTAATTATTTAACTATTTATTTGTGAGTATTTGTGAATTATTGTGATTTATATGATGTATTGTGGTGTATTGGTGATACTATATTGTGGGGAAGTGTTGGATTAAGGCGATGCTAAGAATGATTAGTGTGATAGGGTGAGAGAACTGACTTGAGGTTTTGCGTTTGTGTTTGCAAATGTTGCGGTTTAGCAAGAGTCGCCACCGACTTTTCTTTTATCCAAAAGGAAAGGTGAAAAAGCACAAGAAAGACCTTTAGAGATGTTTTCTTGAGTTCGGAGGGTAGATTATGAAAAGGGAAGGTGTTAGCACCCTTTTCATCCATGGTTTTCCATGGGCTCTTAGTTACTTGCTAGATCACTTGATTTTGTTTGAATGTGCTTGTGGTGCGGGTTTTTAAATTATTTTGAAAACGTCTTTCTAACCGTTCTCGTCTCTATAAGAATTCATACAAAGTGTTTGTTTGGAAAATATTTCAAAGGTGTGTTTATGAAATTTGTTTTTGAAAGTGATTTTGAGAAGGTGTCTTTGTAACGATTCTCGTCTCTATAAGAATGCGTACAAAGTGTTGTTTTCAAAAATGTTTCAAAATGAAAGTGTTGGTGTATAAAATGTTTTTTTTGTAATGAGCAAGCGAGTAACTGAGAGCGAACCTACCGACTCAAAAGGTCTTAAATGTTCTTTTCCTCCTCCTTTAGATGTTGCTATCTTACCATTGATTTGGTAAGAATCCCCATCGGTGGATGTGAAGGGATGGGCGTTGGGACGTTTGTATAATCATAGAAGGCAACCTATGTGACATTTTAGCAATATCGTTTAGGGACTAGATCGTTTACTGAAGGTAACATTGAGGGTCATCAAGGGACTACGATCTTTTATCTAGGGTCTTTTGCTAAAATTCCCATGCTCGAGGGACATGACTATTTTTCCGATAGGCAACAAAGTGGGATTATCCTAAGGGTGATAGTGTGCAAGTGTGTTTGATTGCATGTATTTTAGTCTTGATTAGGGTGATCTATTTGTTGATTTCATATCTTGCCATTCACACCCTAGTTAGTAACAATACATGAAAGCAATAAAAGTGCGGAAAGTAAGGATCCTACGCTATTACAATCAGTAGAGGGTGGGGTATACAAATTTACGAATGGGGTTTGCAAGAAAATAAATACTAATTATTTATTACAACCATATTGAAATAATAATGCAAGAAAGAAAAAGGACTTGTTTAGAAAATGGTTTTTTTTGTCTTAATAAAAAGAAATAAATTAATGAATAAAAGAAAATATTTTTATGTCTTTTTATACTAATAAAAAAGAGTTAATATTAAAAATGATGAAAAGGAAAATAAATGAAAGATTGAAACAGCATGCTGCTGCAAGCGAAACAACAAGGATCAGAAGTTCTGAAGCCAGGCACGTGGTGACTCAGAAAGGAACGTCAATGGAATCAGAAGTTCTGGATTAGTACATTCTGAGGTCTTGCAATAAACGTTAGAGGAAAGATGTAGAAGTTCTGGGTTGCTATGTGTTGAACTTCTGAGCGTTAGAACAATGAGAAAGTCTTAGAAATTCTGTGCGTATTAAAACAGTGAGTGGAAATATCAGAAGTTTTATATTGTGCTAAGCCAGTGAGGAAAATCATAGAAGTTCTGTGCAACATTTCAACTCTTTCCTTGTATCAATCAGCACAACAATAACTTATTCAGTTTTCAGCAAACAGTAAACCAGAAGGATAAAAGCACAACATTTTATAGAAGTTCTGATTCTGATCCTGGGTCTAGCCTTAATTAAGAAGTTATGATCCATAGTTTTTCTACTTACGCAGTGATATGAACAACATTAATACTATGATATTTACATGTTTGATGATGTTCTGAATGAAAAGATGCAGAGTCATGGAGACTTACCTTGAACCTGGAGTGTGTGTTTAGGAACTTGAGTTGCTGCCTTCAGATATTCTGGAGTCAGCAAGAACAATGGAAGAGAGAATACCAAATTCTTTTACTTCAAGGGAAGAACGAATGTTTTGGTTTTCTGTTTGGGAATTCTGGATTTTTTATGAAGGTATCACCGTTTTCTTTTCTTTCTTTTGACAAATCTCTCTCTAAAAGCCAACAGGTTTTTTGTAGTTTTTTGGGACTCTTGGAATTCTTGCAGGGGTTCAAGGCTTTTGTTTTTTTTTTCAAAATTTCGACCTCTTTATAGTTTCCAATGGTTTCCAATTTATAGGCAAGGATCTTGTAGCTTGGAGAGATCAAGGGTACAAATATCATGTGCTAGGCGCTGACTTGTTCTTGAAGCAAGTTCAAATAGGTATGGTAGTTGGCAGTTTTTTAGCCATGCCTAAACTGGATTAGCAAGCAGGGATTAAGGAAAAGTAAACCCAAAAGCAAAAGCAACTCATGGTCCCTAACATATTTCTGTATAAAAGTTTCTTTTAAAGACAACAAAGGTACTTCTATGCCACACGTGGGGAGATCCTTTGTATAAAGACTCAAAAGTGGTTGTGAGCATTAAATGAGCATTAAATGATAATGATATTTATCAAACCAGAAATCCTGCAATGTGAGATTTTGCATCATTGCTTGGGTCAGAAGTTCTGCTTCAGCGTAACATCCAATCTTCTGATCCTTTTATCTTCTGGCTCCAGCATGTTCTGAAGGAACCCCCAGACTTTCCAGGAAGTTTGTAACATGCTTTGTAAACCTTCTTTGAACTGCTCTTGCAAGTTTATTGGACCTTTGTGAAAACTGGCCCATAAGTTCTAACCAAACTCTGTCTTGAAAGTGTCTAGAATTTGCTGAGTGTTTCAGTTTCAAGGACGTATCTTTGAGGAGTTACAACTTGAAATCTCAGCATTTCTAGGAGAAGTTCTGTTCAGCAATGTTTTAGATCTTGTGGGGGTCTATAACTCTTGTGTCAGAAGTTGATCCAGAATCAGCTTGCATCAAGGTGAAAATCAGGCCAGAAGTTCTGAGCTTTGTCATATTTCTTAAATACTTAGAAAAAATTTAAGTATTTAGAAATTTGACTTTTCCAAAATAACTTTTGACTTCTGAATTTCTTGATGAAACAAACTTCATATCTCAACACGTCTTGATGAAATATGACTCTTGTAACTTGATTTTGATCCGAAAGTCAAAGTTTGACTCTTCAGTATGCAAATGACGATTTTGCCCTTGTGGGCGACTTCTTTGTAATTCAAAGCTTGGAATTGGATGGAAGCAAACCTGAGGGTTCAGGGTGATCCTTTGAGAAATAAGAGGGCAAATTTTTGGGTACAACAATTAGTTTTAATAATTAGTTTATAATTATTTAGAATTTAAATAATTTTTTTGGGATTAATTGGATTTAATAATAATTATTTAGAATTATTCTATTAATTAAATAGGATAATACGTGTAGAGATATTAAGGGCAAAGTGGTAGTATTATGAGGATTAGTGAAGGTAAGATGTGCTTATCATAATAAAGGATCCTAGGGATAAGAGTGGCAAAAGGGAAGATTGGAGTTTTGTGCGTTTATTTTGTACGATCGAGTTTTTTTGGAAATAATCTATGGAAAAAGAGCTAGGGCAATGAGGAACCCCGAGGATCTCGGTAGAGAATGCGAAGAGAAAAATCACCCGCTAGGAATTACCAGGTGAGGGGGATGATCCTTATTATTATCATTGATATGGGGTTTAGGTATGTTTAGGAGTGTGTTTTGGGATTTATGTTGATTGATGATAACATGATGAATTGATGAAGAATGTGATGTTTTTGATGTGTAATTCCTATGATTTGATACTCAAAATGTAAAGGAAAATGTTTTGTAGTTATTTTGTGATAATATGATTAATTTCGGACTGTACTGGTATAAAAATCCTATGAAATAGAAACTGAACTGATGCAGGAATTGCAATGAGAAGTTGTTGTCACGAGGCCGTCTCTAGGTGAGCTTATTGCGTAGTCGGGCGAAGTGATCTCGCCCTAGCAACGCCGGGAAAGAGTCTGGAGAAGAGACTTGAAAATTTGAATGCTCTTGGAAAATGAACAAAGTTCCTCTGCCTCACTGGGCGAGCGCTGAGCAAGGACTCATCGTCAAACAAGTCTCATTTGAGCAGACTGCTTCATCGGGTGAGTAGACTGTTGCAAATTTTGTTTTTTGTTGTTTTGTATGGAATAAAATGAGTAACATGATATATTTTTCAACGATTATGTTATCTTGAACTTATATGAATATGTGTTGATGAAATATGGTGTATGATTTTACGATATGTCGATTATTGTGAGTATGTGGTATGTTGTATTGTGAGTTATGTATGATGTGTTGAATGAAATTGATAATAAGCATGTTTGATGTGAATTCATGCTATGTGAAGAATGTTTATATGATGATTACATGAATGATGATGTAATTGATTAGCCGTGGTCGAAGTATTAATGTTGTTGTGCATCATACATTCATGGCATATGTTAGGACGTTGGTCAACCCGTGTTGTTAGGACATTTTTCAGTGAAGGTCTCTATCCCATTGTCTGGACTAAATGTTTTATTATGATGTGATCCGGTTTCAAGCTGGAATAGATCATATGATGGGGATCCTTGGAGGGGGATGACCCAGTGTTGAACAATGAAGTTTGGTATCAGATGCATGAGTCAATGTTGTTGCATTGCATACTCTGTGTCATTATGGAATTATTGATCAAATGATTTCTTGGTGATGTTGTCACTTAAGTGATGCTTTGATGATGATTGTTGAATTGAGGATATAATGAGGTTGTGATTGAATCAATGATGTGAAAATGTGTGTATAATATGTGATGTATAACGATATATGGATTTATTGATGATTGTTGTTGTAACTACTATATCTATTTTGTATATCTTTTGTAATGATTTATGATTACTCACTCTTTCTATTTGAATGTTGCCTCCACCACTACACCAAAAATAAGATTAAGCAGCACACCTTAGGAAGCACTTCTTATTAAAAGCGCTGCTAAAGGTCCATTTTAAAAACACGGGAATTTGGTCGTATACCTTAGACAATGCTTTCTAAAAAAGTGCTCCCCAAAGGGGTGAATATGGTTTGAAAAAGCGCTGCTAAATGGGGGGTGTTAGAAAGTGCTTTGAAAAAGCACTGCTAAATGGGGTAGGTACTGTAGCGCTTTGGAAAAGCGCTTCCTAAAGGGCGGGCTTACGCAGCGCTTTGTATGAGCGTTGCCTAAAAGGGGGGATGTGGTTTGAAAAAGCACTACTAAAGGGGGGTGTTAGAAAGCTCTTTGAAAAAGCGCTCCTAAATGGGGTAGATACTGTAGCATTTTAGAAATGCGCTGCCTAAAGGGTGGGCTCACGCAACACTTTGTAAGAGCGTTGCCTAAAGGGGGGTGTTGTACCCCAAAATTTGCCCCCCCATATTTGGCAAAACATTTCAAGAGAGGTCCTCAAATTGCTCAAGGAAGTCCAAGACAAACTCTCTCCTAAGGCAATCTACCCCAAATTAGGGTTTCATGTTGCATCAAGATATTTGAGTCTAAAAGATCCCAAATGCTCACCATTGTCCTAAAATGTTCTCAAGATCACCCATGTCAAGTTTCAAGCCTTGCAGAGGAAGTTTGCTCAGTCAACAACTCAAATGCCTGAAAATCGTCTGTGTTAGGGCAAAAGTCAACTGTGGCCCACATACAGTTAAACCTCATGATTTTTGGTCAACACCCTCATTTTGAAGTATTATTCATCATTTGATCAAGGGTTGATTGTAAGTACGAAGTGCGCCTAAGAGGGGGGTGAATTAGGTACTTTAAAAATTCTGGTTTTTAGTGATGATGGTTCTTATTTTTCTGGTTATAAGTGAGTTTAGGAAAGCTTAAAAATGCAGAAAAATTAAGAGACACGGGCGATATATCCTGGTTCCCCTCACAGTCCAAGAGTACTCCAGTCCCCTTTCAACATGAAAGAGATTTCCTTATTGTGGCAAACTTAAACAAGAACTACCAACCAAACCAAGAACAATCCTCTTGGATTTTCACTAAGTTACCTATGAAAACAATCCTCTCAATGTAACTACACTTGTATCCAACAACTTGGAAAAACAAGATTTCAACAAAAACACTTAAACTTAATTCCAACAATCCTGGAAAATAAGTAAGTAAATATCAATTTGTGAGTTTGAGTGAGTAGAGTAATATTGATCACTTAGAGTGATTTGACAATGTATAATCTTCTTCTTGCAATAATAATATTGTACAAAGGCTCAAGATATATTTGGTCAAAGTTTTCTGTTTGTTAATGTATGAAAATGTGCAGAAAACTTATGCATGAAAATGGAGAATGCTTGAGTTTGTATTTTTAAATTTCAGGAAATATTTTTGAAAGAAGGTGTTAGATCTGGATTTGAAATTGAATATTTATATGTTCATAACACCCTTTTGAAACATCATGAAGATCTGGAAATGTATCATGAACAAATGCCAAGTTTGAGTGAAAAGATGTAATGAAAAGGCATGATGAAAAGGCATGAACAAAGCTGTTATTTTTCAAATTCGTGCAGTATGCCATCGATTGCACCCTTGGTGTAAATCGATTGCACAAGGTTTTTAACAACTATTTTTTCAAAATCTTTAAGAGTGCAATCGGTTGCACTAACAATGTAATCGATTGCATGAAAAGTCAGTAGCAAAAAGTAACTGAGTGCAATCGATTGCACTTGCAATGTAAATCGATTGCATGAGAAACAGAAGCAAACATTTTGAAAAATGTAAGTATGCAATTGATTGCATAGGTAATGTAAATCGATTGCACATAGAAACAGAAGCAAAAGATCTGAAGATTTGAAGTCTGCAATCGATTGCACTAAGATGTAAATCGATTGCATGCAGAAGAAAAATGAAAATTTATCTTTGAAAAGCTTGAGTAATGAATCTTAAACATTTCTTTTTCATTTTTGAGCATCTATATCTTAAGATCAAAGTAGATAATATTATTATACCTTTAAAGTTGTTGAGAGCTTTGAATGAAGATATTATCCTTGGATGCTTAGATGCTTGATCATAAATCTTTGCCTTCTTTGTTAGCCATGGTTTGTCTTCATCAAAACAAAAGCTTATTTGTGAAGCTTGATTTTACATTCTCCCCCCTTTTTGATGATGACAAACAATCTTGCTTTATGCGATGTACTATCCGGAAGAGCTTCTCCCCCTAAGAGGAAAAACTCCCCCTATGTAGGAGAGGGTTGGAATCCTTTGCAATTCTTCATTTTGATTGGAGAGTACCTTTAAAGTTAAGACAAGGAAATACAAGCATAAAGTACCATACATCTTTCTCCCCCTTTGACATTATCAAAAAGAAGGGAAAGATGCCTAAAGCAAATAATAATAGAGCAATATATTGACAAAATTATAGAATTTAAAACAGTAACACAAATTGTTTAAGAGTTACACAGAAAATTGAACAAACGAAACATTGAAATAACATAACAGAAAAAAAAAGTCAGCCAGAACATTAAGGGTGATGCATGTCTGGATGGTTGTAAGACCATGAGGCTTAGTTCGGGAATTGTTGTTAAAGTGGAGGTTCTGTATAATGTGGAGGAGGTGCAGCTGGGTTATTTGGGTCGTATGGTGGGATATGAAGGTGGGAATAAAGGTACGAGAATTGTTGGTTCACATCCGAGTGAAAATCATTTATCCGAGTTGTAGTGGAGTCATTGATTACACTCCATTGATTGTTGATGTTGGTGTTCATAGAAGAAAACTGTTGAGACATGTAGTCCATGAGCTCTTGATTTCTTGGACCAGAGGGAGCAGTAGGAGGAGGAGGCACAACTTCACCTCTTTCAACTTCTTGGTCATTATCTTCATTGCCAACAACATCTTCACCAATGTAGGTGATGGTCTTTGTCTCCGGATTAAAATGTACGCCCATTCTTGAATCAACATTCTTAATTGAAATTTTGTTTAGATTAGGATCCATATTCACCTTTTCAAAACCACGAAAATCCACACCAAATTCCTCCATAATCAAAGTGACAAAATAAGCATATGGAAGGAACTTAGACTTTTCATCCACTCTTAGCATATGCATCATGATCATTCTTGCCCATTTTACATTTACTCCTTTCTTCCTTGCATGAATAAGCTGCATCTCGAAGTCGGTAACCGTGCAATGGTTTCCAGCTCTTGGAAATAGTATATAGACCAAAAAATAATGATATAAGCGGTCGTCTATATAAAGGTTACCTACACTCCAGGAATCTCTGGATGGAATTACTCCGCCAAGACCACGAATCCATTTGGCACGAAATTCAACTTCACTTAACCGCCAAATGCTGTAAAAGAATCCCTTTTTCTGATAGACATCCCATATCTCGTTTTCAGGATCATATAGGGAGCTTCCAGTGAAAGTAATATGCAAGATCTCACCAACAACCTGAGGAGTTAGAGAGATACGAGTGCCCAGCACATATGTGACCATTTTTCCTTTTTGGGGTGTTAGATTGCTGAAAAAAATTCTCACCAAATCCGGGTAGTATGGACCGTACGAAGAAATCAAGGGTTCCAGACCATAAGCAGCTAGATCATTCTGAAAGGAAAAACATTCTTGAGGAAAGGAGGAGAGTATACCATACTTTGGGTTGGATACAATTTTCCTTTGAAATTCTTTGATAAATCTGGCTTCTTGCTCTTCGGTGAGAGTTGAAAGCAGTGGATTGGATGTTGAATCAACCTTCTTTTTCCCTTTATCTGAAACTGAAGCCTTTCTCTTTGTTCTTGAAGCCATGGATATGGAGTTTTAGGGTTTTGGAGGTTTTAGGTTTTAAGAGAGAGAAAGATTTTGTGAGCTGAGATTTGGAAGTGGTTTGGGTAGATAGGGAATGAGTTATTTGAATTAAAGTGTATTTGGCTTGGGAATATGAGAGAGGAATTCTAACCAACATTAATTTTCTGTCATAAAAGCTAATTTCAGTACGTGCAATCGATTGACATACCATGTGCAATCGATTTTCACACAAACAGAATCAAAAATTAAGCAAAAACGCACATAGTGCAATTGATTGCATTAAAGGTGCAATCGATTTGCACTTGAAACAGAATGGACAGAATTGAAAAAACTCTTTGTGCAATCGATTGACACTCTTTGTGCAATCGATTTGCATCAACAAAAATTGTCCAAAACCAAATTTTTCTTGAAAATTTAAGTATCACATAACATAGATTCATATATAGCATGTATAAAACATATATAAAAGATATATCAAGGGTAGAATGCACCTTATAAGTTGCTGTTGTACCCCAAAATTTGCCCTCTCCTGTCGCAAGGATTCTTAGAATTACTCCAGTCAAGTTTCAAGCCTCAGACCATATTTTCTAAGAAGAATCATTCAAATTATCAAAAGGGGGCAAAATGAGCAAAATTGGAGTTTCTGCTAAAAAAAACGGACGCTGAAAAAGTCAAACTTTGACTTTTTGATCAAATTTGAGTCCTAAAAATCACATTATGTCAAGACATAAAAAAAATGAAGTTTGATCATCAAAAATCAAAAGAATCAAAAAGTCCAACTTTGCAAGACTTTGAGATTTTTCTAAGTATTTTCTATACTTGGTTAATTTCATTTGCTTCATGGCATCTTACTACAACTCCAAATAATTCAAGATGATGCAAATAATTCAGGTTATTACAAAATGATATTTTTTCAAAATTACAAATTCTAAAACTATGTCTTGATTAAAACTTTGTCAAAATATTTTTGCCTTTGACATAATGTGCACAAGACTAAATTTGTGACATGCTACAAACTATGTTGTCCAAAGTTGAAGGAAATATGATATATCACATTGCTACAACATCTTATGCTGCCCTGCAAGAAAGCTTGTGCTATGCTGCCTCCCAAGTATGCATGCTGCCCATACAGTCCAAAACTGCTCTATGCAGTCTGCCCAAACCTGCACCACAACAACCCCAAAATTGCACCAAATAGGCAAAGGAAAATTATGTGAAGAAAGTATCAAAGCAGTAGGCAAAAATAATTCAAACAACTTATTTGTTTCCCCCCCTAAACCACAGTCCAGGGGTCTACAAAAGAGGACTGTCTCATAAGACAAAGGGGTTGGATTTTGAAGAGAAGAAAGATTTTCTAGAGAAAAAGATAGAAAGTTTTGTTGAGCAGAAAAGAACAATATTCTGTGCAACCTTGACTCATTTTCAAAACCAAAAATTGCTCTTGTTCAAAATAGAAACCCAACTCATTACTCTACCATACAAACTTTCCTTTAAACCAAACAACTCATCACATACAAAGGTGGTCCAAAACATCACAAAAATAGTTCTTGTATTGCTATTCATCTCCATCTTCAAAACACTAAATAAAACATTACAATACAGTCCAGTTTGGTTTCAATAGTCCGGAGTAGCTTTCCGGAGATTCATTGAGGTATTCATCACATTTGGAAAAGCATTCAGATCTAAAACCACCAGTGCAACTCAAAGGTAAGTCTTCTTGACTTGATATCTTGTTATTACATCATTAACAAGCTGTTGTTCTTTGAAGACAAGATGTGGTACTTTAATATCTTTTTGAATTAGTCATCTGCACTTTGTTTAGGCTTATTCAATCATTTGTTATTCATGTTTATCCATCATATGCCATAAGCTAACCTGTACATTCAGTAAAATAATGTTTAAGACAGGAAAATGCAGCATGTATCGACACATATCCTCATGTGTCGACTCATCCTAGTGAAAAAAAAGGTATGAGTCAACACATAACCCCCATGCATCGACTCATATTGATTTCAGGTTACAAAACAGAAGTGGGAAAAGACTATGTATCGACACATACGCGCTTCGCATCGACACAAGAAGGGTGCATGAGTCGACACATCCCATTATGTGTCGACTCATACTGAGTCATTTTTGTTTTACAGGAGCAGGGAAAAGCTATGTGTGGATGCATAGCAGCATGGGTCGATACATAGTGGTTCAAAATGCATTTCTTCCTATATTTTGCACTTTTTTCACATTATCTTCGTTATTGTTCGATATGGTTGTAATATTTTAGTTTCTACCTCATCCCTATTGTTAATTTGTACCCCTCACCCCTCTAAAATGACGTAATAGCTTAGGATTTACTTTCCGCATGTTTACTTGCTTTCATATATTGCTAGTAAATAAGTGTGTATGGTAAGATAAAAATAACAAAATAGACAATAAAAAACAAGACAAAATGCATGCAAACTAATACACTATTCACACATGCACCCTTAGGGTAATACCATCTCGTTGCCCCTTTCAGAAAATAGTCATGTCCCTCGAAAATGGGCGTTTTAGCAAAAGATCCTCGATAAAAGATCGTAGTCCCTCGATGACCCTCGATGTTGCCTTCAGTAAACGATCTAGTCCCTAAAACGACATTGCTAAAACGTCCCAATGTTGCCTTCTATGACTATACAAACATCCCAATGCCCGTCCCGTTTACATCCAAAGATAGGGTTGCTTACCAAATCAATGGCAAGACAACAATATCAAAGGAATAGAAAATGCATAAGAAAGACATTTGAGTAGGTAGATAGCTTCTAAGTTACTTGCTCCATTTCAAACAACAATCCTTGTTATTTTCAGAACATACACACACACATTTCAAAAACATCTTACCAACAATTGAAAACATTTTCAAAAGACAAACATCTTTGTATACATTCTTACGAGCGAGAATCATTACAAAGATTTCCTAAACGAATGACCTCTTTTACAAAATACTTTCAAAACCACATCAAGCACCATTTCAAACAAACCAAAGCAAGTGATCTAAGCAAGTAACTAAGAGCCCATAGAAAACCATGGATGAAAAGGGTGCTAGCACCTTTCCTTTTCATAATCTACCCCCCGAACTCAAGAAAACATCTCAAAGGTCTTTCATGTGCTTTTTCACCTTTCCTTTTGGATAAAAGAAAAGTCGGTGGTGTAACACCCTCTAAAACCCCGCATAAATTTTTGCAAATAATTAAAATCATATTTTCAGAGTACATGTATTAACGAGGATGTCACAATTCTCTTTTAATAAGAACAAGTTCCTGTCATGCATAACATAGAAGCAACTCATACATGTTTACACAGCGGAATATTATATTTAATAAAACCAAAGTTATAATATTTTCAATCATCGGGGATTAACACCTGGAATATATCAACATCATATTATAACCAAATACTAAGGAAATAAACGAGTCTGACTAAGCAGCTCGACAAACAAACGTTCCCGGAGTTACAACTATCAGAGCATGACCCGGACAATACTTAAACCGAAATAAACTAGAAACAGCAAGTCTTCGCCAATCATCTGAGCGAAACTCCTCAATCTGAAATGTTCAACAGTAAGGGTGAGCATCTCAATTATACATTTGATTATACGTTCATAACAATCAATTCAGAAAAATCATAAGCATCACCCAACAGTTAGCATGTTTCATAGTTTACGAAAACCTTTACAATTCATATATTCATAATATATTACTTTTCGTACTTATAATTAACATCACACATCATTAACAATTTAGCAACAATACATGCATACAATCAATTAAATACAACATTGGAAAATCATCCATTCATGTTATATTCAATATAATGCAACACACCCATGCATGTGGTACCATTTTACCGCCCCATTAAATCTCGGGTCACGGACAACTCACCGTTCCATTATATCGCGGACACGGCTACCACCTCAACATTCCATTAAATCGCGGACACGTATATTGGCCACCATGTTAATTCCACACAATAGGAATTAACAAATGCAACATGATATGTAAAATATGTAACACTCAGCATACTATTAACATCAAGGAAACATATCATGCAACATCAACAACATCAATCATAACAGGATATGGATAGCATGTAATCACTCAGCATACTATTAAACATCAGCCAATCATATCAAGTTATATCATAATTCATGCTTGATAACATCATCTAAAAGCATGACAATAACATCCACATAATGTTGGTATCATAACATACAAACATTGTCCGATACAAGCATCAAACAACACTAGGGAATTAATAAGCAGCATATTCAAAACATATAAAACACTGCACATCAAAACAGAATCAATTCCGTACATAACAGCATGCACAGAAAAACAGCATTCAGAAACCAACACAGGAGGTTCAACACGGGTACCCGTGTGAATCAACACTGCCCGTGTGGAAATGTGTCCAGAAACACGTTATTTTGCCAATACAGTGGATCAACACGGGCGCCCGTGTGAATCAACACGGCCCGTGTTGATGAGCGCGTACCCAAAATTTCCTGTACCTGCAGCAGCTCAGAACAGCAGCCAAACACGAAAAATACCAGCCAAAACGTGCATTTCGGTACATAACAACATCAATCATGCGTAATTCAAAGCAACACATCAATTGGAAACACAATTCCCTTCTACGTTAGTCAATTTCCAATCTTAAGGATAGCATTATTTCACTTAAGGTCTCATTTTCCAAAATCAATCAAAACTCAGAATTTTCATTTTTAAAACATCCTATTTTATCAACAATTCTTTCATCAACAACAAGTTTTATTAAAATTGACCTTAAGTTACATATTACCCGTCCTTTAGGGAAATCCTAACAACATTGAGGTTATCCCTAGAACACCTAAGGTAAACTCTCGATCATACAAATATACTCCAAATCCACCATTTGGGAACCTAAGGTCCTTAATTGATTCATAAAATTTGGGAACCTAACCTTTTCTAACAAGGTTCAACCCTAAGATTATTGATCCCTAAGAACATCTAAAAACTGGGGTTTCTCCCTACGATTATCCAAAATCAATCGTACCTAAACCCATAAGCAAAAGTAAATCGAGTAGTAGCCCCCCCTTACCTTATCAAATTGCAGCTTTGAACTCTTGAGTGATTGTTCGTCGTTCTTCAGAGCTCCAATCCCAAATATCTCCAAACACTTCACTGGTGTAATTCACGAATTCGGCAAAGCTTCGCTTCTTTCTTCCTCTTCCAAGCACTCTAGGGCAGCTTCTCCCTTTTCTCCTTTCTCTGTTTTTCTCTCTATTATTCACGATAACTGAGTTTCTACTCACTTCCCTTTTCTTTCCCTTTTTCTTTCCTTTAGTTGGGCCCTATTGGCACCCCCTCTCTACTAACACTACACAAGGCCCACTAACCTTATCTTATTTCTTATATCACTTAATTAATTAATTTAAATCATATACTAACCAATTAAATAAATACTACTAATATATTATATTATTCTAGTGACCTCACACTAACCCGATCAATTAGGGACACATACCCTACACCGACCCCACAAACACATATAAGGCCACAAACCAATAATATTCATTTTATTCACAACAAGGCACATAAATATGTTATAAACACATAACAAATCACTTAAATTAATTAAAAAGCGAACAATCGAAATTGGGGCATTACAACTCTCCCCCACTTAAAAGATTTTCGTCCTCGAAAATTCTCTAACCAAAACCAATCCAAAATCACGAAACACGAATTCATACAGCGTGGTAACAACAGTCACATGCAATCATCCCAAAACATAATAAGACATCTTACATAATTCAGTTCCTCAACTTTCCTCTGTCCATTCTCAACTGGAACCTTAGTCATTACCACCAGTAATCAGAACACCTCTCACAACATACCTGCATTACACTGCCGTTATCAATTCCACGAACTCAAGTGGTTCCTTGCCAGTTGACTTACTCGACTATATCCAATTCATTACTAATTACTCTTTAAACGAATCCAACGATCACATACTATTTGCAAATCTGAGTCTCGTCTTCGACTCACACCAATTTACACCAGTCATTATACACAAATCCGCACTTCGCTTTCGCTGCGCCACCCTGATCTTTTCCTTAGAGATCCTCTGTTCGATTAACACGGCAACTTCGTTACTCCAATTTACGATACCAGACTATACTCCACACAAATCTTTGAATCCTTTTTATCCCGATACAACACTGACTTCCGTACAATGCTCTGCAAGTCCTTGTGATTAACACACTTCTCTTAATACACTTCTTCCATAAGAACAAATCAACCCAAATCTCGTTCTCTAATTAAAATTGAAACCAACTCAGTACTCCCTTGCTAACTCTTCCAAGGTTAATAATCACTTTATCCGACATTATTACGACACCTCAAATTCTTAAACCAAGAGTTAAGACCTTCGCATCCTTAATTACTCGCGCAATCACGACTAGCACCTTCTCTAGGATGATCCACATTTCTCCTTTTGCAATTTACCTTCACCAAGAAATACGATTCTAACACCTCAAATCCATAAATCATAAAGAAGTAATCCATTCTGGTCTGCTACAGCACGCCGCGCGACATCCAGTTCGCGGCGCGATGGCAGGAAAAGTGCAGTTCGCGGTGCCAACTAGGGGACGCGGCGCGAACTGTGCGGGACATAAACTCCCACTTAAGTGCTCAGTTCAGCATATGGTGATTTGCCTCCGAACCCAAATCAAATCCTTATCAAGTCCATAATCCAGCTTCCCCTTATTCACTTACAATCAATCCACGAATATTCTAGCGTTCCAGCTTCGCACTCAATGACCGAAATCCTTCTAATTACAATTCCCACTCATATCTTGTAACATGAGCTACTCTTGCCTGAGTACTTGCAACCTTGACTATCCGTATCTGGAACCGCCTTCATCTTACTCTTACCAATAATGGTTACCAACCAAAATCCATAAACACTTTGATTTCTTGCCCAAAGGTTACCCTCAGTATCCACTTACGCTGACCAACTAAATCATAAAATCCTCCTTAATTATCCTTGATAGAATTCTTATCCAAATCCGTCTGGTCCAACCCAAACCTTTACCCATCTGTTACTCACTCTACGATCCAATCCTAAAATGAAGACAATTCTTCCAATTAAATTTCATCCATAAATCCCTCTCACATACTTGTCCATAAGTTCATTCATCTCTTGTCCATCACATTCCAATTATCCGAATCGACAATCTTAGTCTTACTAATTCATGTCTCAACTCATCCGGTGATCACACTTTCCTGGGTTGTCACTTCAGCGTAATCACTCGACACGACATCAAGAATCCTCACTCAAAACAAGACTTAGTGAAACCTCCACATCCGTTATTCCAATACAGTTCTTAACGACTATGCTTAGACATCTTCTGAACATCCATAATTTACCATGACTTCGAAAGTATTACCTTTACATTACCTGAACCGAAATTCCAAAAGTCCTCTTCTCCAATCCGATACGAATACTTACTTCTGAGTTCCTATTAGATTCAAATCCATGCATCCGAGATTCGCCCAATTTCCAGATGATGCCTTGACACCTTCACTTATAGTATGACACTAGCTTCACAACGATACCCATTTTTGTTTAACCACAACACTCCAAGTCCAAACTTCATTTCTTATGAATTATTTACTTGCCTAACAGAACTCTTGTATCATCAGAATCCATACAAGTTCTCACTTCCAATCATGGAAAACCAATCTTCCTTCTCGAATCTCCGCTACAGGGAAGCATATCCATCACACTCTTAGCCCACGAGATTCACAACACAACCAAGTCCAACTAATACCAACCAGTCCAGTTTAACACGAAGGTAGACTTCATAATTCCACAAGTACTCCACATTCTCAATATATCATCGTTTACTCTTGTTGGACCTTAGTTCACACTTACAGAACTACTGCTAGCTTTAGAGTGTCACTAGGAATTCATAAACCACTAATACAACACTATCTGTCGCTACACCTTCACTTTCTAGAGAAGTACTTTCCAACCTCACTTGATCGTTCTCTTATCGAACCATCTCAATTTGATCAATACATCGAGACCTTTAATTGGTATTCTTTTCAGATATCAGAATCCATATCAACTTCTCATATCCATCTTAAAGCAATTGGCTTCGCTCTACCAAGTTCATACACATACTAACAAAACTAGCAAGACATGTCTATCACATCCACTATGCTCCTATTTGCTATCAACAACAGATTAAGGTCGATCAGTCCCTCAATTTGTCAATAGACAACCGAAGACATAATGAATGTAAAAACCCATCTTTACTGACTTCATTAGCACTGCATACAACTGATGCACAAATCCATGAGATAAATTCCACCTAAGTAACGCTCTTACCTCTGAATCCTCTTCAGGACTATGAACAATGCAGTCTATACCATGCTCATACTCTTACCATTTTCCTCACGTCGAGCCATTACTTAGCATCCAGAAGCACCATGGAGAAGTACCAACTTCTCCCCCACTTATCGCAATCTTATCCCTGCAATCAAGTGATCCAAAACAAAGAAGTACCAACAGTGTTTTCAAACACTTATTGCGTACCAAGGGTAATGACACTGACATAACAACTTGGCCGGACAGACCGACCATGCTCTGATACCACTATTGTAACACCCTCTAAAACCCCGCATAAATTTTTGCAAATAATTAAAATCATATTTTCAGAGTACATGTATTAACGAGGATGTCACAATTCTCTTTTAATAAGAACAAGTTCCTGTCATGCATAACATAGAAGCAACTCATACATGTTTACACAGCGGAATATTATATTTAATAAAACCAAAGTTATAATATTTTCAATCATCAGGGATTAACACCTGGAATATATCAACATCATATTATAACCAAATACTAAGGAAATAAACGAGTCTGACTAAGCAGCTCGACAAACAAACGTTCCCAGAGTTACAACTATCAGAGCATGACCCGGACAATACTTAAACCGAAATAAACTAGAAACAGCAAGTCTTCGCCAATCATCTGAGCGAAACTCCTCAATCTGAAATGTTCAACAGTAAGGGTGAGCATCTCAATTATACATTTGATTATACGTTCATAACAATCAATTCAGAAAAATCATAAGCATCACCCAACAGTTAGCATGTTTCATAGTTTACGAAAACCTTTACAATTCATATATTCATAATATATTACTTTTCGTACTTATAATTAACATCACACATCATTAACAATTTAGCAACAATACATGCATACAATCAATTAAATACAACATTGGAAAATCATCCATTCATGTTATATTCAATATAATGTAACACACCCATGCATGTGGTACCATTTTACCGCCCCATTAAATCTCGGGTCACGGACAACTCACCGTTCCATTATATCGCGGACACGGCTACCACCTCAACGTTCCATTAAATCGCGGACACGTATATTGGCCACCATGTTAATTCCACACAATGGGAATTAACAAATGCAACATGATATGTAAAGTATGTAACACTCAGCATACTATTAACATCAAGGAAACATATCATGCAACATCAACAACATCAATCATAATAGGATATGGATAGCATGTAATCACTCAGCATACAATTAAACATCAGCCAATCATATCAAGTTATATCATAATTCATGCTTGATAACATCATCTAAAAGCATGACAATAACATCCACATAGTGTTGGTATCATAACATACAAACATTGTCCGATACAAGCATCAAACAACACTAGGGAATTAATAAGAAGCATATTCAAAACATATAAAACACTGCACATCAAAACAGAATCAATTCCGTACATAACAGCATGCACAGAAAAACAACATTCAGAAACCAACACAGGAGGTTCAACACGGGTACCCGTGTGAATCAACACTGCCCGTGTGGAAATGTGTCCAGAAACACGTTATTTTGCCAATACAGTGGATCAACACGGGCGCCCGTGTGAATCAACACGGCCCGTGTTGATGAGCGCGTACCCAAAATTTCCTGTACCTGCAGCAGCTCAGAACAGCAGCCAAACACGAAAAATACCAGCCAAAACGTGCATTTCGGTACATAACAACATCAATCATGCGTAATTCAAAGCAACACATCAATTGGAAACACAATTCCCTTCTACGTTAGTCAATTTCCAATCTTAAGGACAACATTATTTCACTTAAGGTCTCATTTTCCAAAATCAATCAAAACTCAGAATTTTCATTTTTAAAACATCCTATTTTATCAACAATTCTTTCATCAACAACAAGTTTTATTAAAATTGACCTTAAGTTACATATTACCCGTCCTTTAGGGAAATCCTAACAACATTGAGGTTATCCCTAGAACACCTAAGGTAAACTCTCGATCATACAAATATACTCCAAATCCACCATTTGGGAACCTAAGGTCCTTAATTGATTCATAAAATTTGGGAACCTAACCTTTTCTAACAAGGTTCAACCCTAAGATTATTGATCCCTAAGAACATCTAAAAACTGGGGTTTCTCCCTACGATTATCCAAAATCAATCGTACCTAAACCCATAAGCAAAAGTAAATCGAGTAGTAGCCCCCCCTTACCTTATCAAATTGCAGCTTTGAACTCTTGAGTGATTGTTCGTCGTTCTTCAGAGCTCCAATCCCAAATATCTCCAAACACTTCACTGGTGTAATTCACGAATTCGGCAAAGCTTCGCTTCTTTCTTCCTCTTCCAAGCACTCTAGGGCAGCTTCTCCCTTTTCTCCTTTCTCTGCTTTTCTCTCTATTATTCACGATAACTGAGTTTCTACTCACTTCCCTTTTCTTTCCCTTTTTCTTTCCTTTAGTTGGGCCCTATTGGCACCCCCTCTCTACTAACACTACACAAGGCCCACTAACCTTATCTTATTTCTTATATCACTTAATTAATTAATTTAAATCATATACTAACCAATTAAATAAATACTACTAATATATTATATTATTCTAGTGACCTCACACTAACCCGATCAATTAGGGACACATACCCTACACCGACCCCACAAACACATATAAGGCCACAAACCAATAATATTCATTTTATTCACAACAAGGCACATAAATATGTTATAAACACATAACAAATCACTTAAATTAATTAAAAAGCGAACAATCGAAATTGGGGCATTACAACTCTCCCCCACTTAAAAGATTTTCGTCCTCGAAAATTCTCTAACCAAAACCAATCCAAAATCACGAAACACGAATTCATACAGCGTGGTAACAACAGTCACATACAATCATCCCAAAACATAATAAGACATCTTACATAATTCAGTTCCTTAACTTTCCTCTGTCCATTCTCAACTGGAACCTTAGTCATTACCACCAGTAATCAGAACACCTCTCACAACATACCTGCATTACACTGCCGTTATCAATTCCACGAACTCAAGTGGTTCCTTGCCAGTTGACTTACTCGACTATATCCAATTCATTACTAATTACTCTTTAAACGAATCCAACGATCACATACTATTTGCAAATATGAGTCTCGTCTTCGACTCACACCAATTTACACCAGTCATTATACACAAATTCGCACTTCGCTTTCGCTGCGTCACCCTGATCTTTTCCTTAGAGATCCTCTGTTCGATTAACACGGCAACTTCGTTACTCCAATTTACGATACCAGACTATACTCCACACAAATCTTTGAATCCTTTTTATCCCGATACAACACTGACTTCCGTACAATGCTCTGCAAGTCCTTGTGATTAACACACTTCTCTTAATACACTTCTTCCATAAGAACAAATCAACCCAAATCTCGTTCTCTAATTAAAATTGAAACCAACTCAGTACTCCCTTGCTAACTCTTCCAAGGTTAATAATCACTTTATCCGACATTATTACGACACCTCAAATTCTTAAACCAAGAGTTAAGACCTTCGCATCCTTAATTACTCGCGCAATCACGACTAGCACCTTCTCTGGGATGATCCACATTTCTCCTTTTGCAATTTACCTTCACCAAGAAATACGATTCTAACACCTCAAATCCATAAATCATAAAGAAGTAATCCATTCTGGTCTGCTACATCACGCCGCGCGACATCCAGTTCGCGGCGCGATGGCAGGAAAAGTGCAGTTCGCGGTGCCAACTAGGGGACGCGGCGCGAACTGTGCGGGACATAAACTCCCACTTAAGTGCTCAGTTCAGCATATGGTGATTTGCCTCCGAACCCAAATCAAATCCTTATCAAGTCCATAATCCAGCTTCCCCTTATTCACTTACAATCAATCCACGAATATTCTAGCGTTCCAGCTTCGCACTCAATGACCGAAATCCTTCTAATTACAATTCCCACTCATATCTTGTAACATGAGCTACTCTTGCCTGAGTACTTGCAACCTTGACTATCCGTATCTGGAACCGCCTTCATCTTACTCTTACCAATAATGGTTACCAACCAAAATCCATAAACACTTTGATTTCTTGCCCAAAGGTTACCCTCAGTATCCACTTACGCTGACCAACTAAATCATAAAATCCTCCTTAATTATCCTTGATAGAATTCTTATCCAAATTCGTCTGGTCCAACCCAAACCTTTACCCATCTGTTACTCACTCTACGATCCAATCCTAAAATGAAGACAATTCTTCCAATTAAATTTCATCCATAAATCCCTCTCACATACTTGTCCATAAGTTCATTCATCTCTTGTCCATCACATTCCAATTATCCGAATCGACAATCTTAGTCTTACTAATTCATGTCTCAACTCATCCGGTGATCACACTTTCCTGGGTTGTCACTTCAGCGTAATCACTCGACACGACATCAAGAATCCTCACTCAAAACAAGACTTAGTGAAACCTCCACATCCGTTATTCCAATACAGTTCTTAACGACTATGCTTAGACATCTTCTGAACATCCATAATTTACCATGACTTCGAAAGTATTACCTTTACATTACCTGAACCGAAATTCCAAAAGTCCTCTTCTCCGATCCGATACGAATACTTACTTCTGAGTTCCTATTAGATTCAAATCCATGCATCCGAGATTCGCCCAATTTCCAGATGATGCCTTGACACCTTCACTTATAGTATGACACTAGCTTCACAACGATACCCATTTCTGTTTAACCACAACACTCCAAGTCCAAACTTCATTTCTTATGAATTATTTACTTGCCTAACAGAACTCTTGTATCATCAGAATCCATACAAGTTCTCACTTCCAATCATGGAAAACCAATCTTCCTTCTCGAATCTCCGCTACAGGGAAGCATATCCATCACACTCTTAGCCCACGAGATTCACAACACAACCAAGTCCAACTAATACCAACCAGTCCAGTTTAACACGAAGGTAGACTTCATAATTCCACAAGTACTCCACATTCTCAATATATCATCGTTTACTCTTGTTGGACCTTAGTTCACACTTACAGAACTACTGCTAGCTTTAGAGTGTCACTAGGAATTCATAAACCACTAATACAACACTATCTGTCGCTACACCTTCACTTTCTAGAGAAGTACTTTCCAACCTCACTTGATCGTTCTCTTATCGAACCATCTCAATTTGATCAATACATCGAGACCTTTAATTGGTATTCTTTTCAGATATCAGAATCCATATCAACTTCTCATATCTATCTTAAAGCAATTGGCTTCGCTCTACCAAGTTCATACACATACTAACAAAACTAGCAAGACATGTCTATCACATCCACTATGCTCCTATTTGCTATCAACAACAGATTAAGGTCGATCAGTCCCTCAATTTGTCAATAGACAACCGAAGACATAATGAATGTAAAAACCCATCTTTACTGACTTCATTAGCACTGCATACAACTGATGCACAAATCCATGAGATAAATTCCACCTAAGTAACGCTCTTACCTCTGAATCCTCTTCAGGACTATGAACAATGCAGTCTATACCATGCTCATACTCTTACCATTTTCCTCACGTCGAGCCATTACTTAGCATCCAGAAGCACCATGGAGAAGTACCAACTTCTCCCCCACTTATCGCAATCTTATCCCTGCAATCAAGTGATCCAAAACAAAGAAGTACCAACAGTGTTTTCAAACACTTATTGCGTACCAAGGGTAATGACACTGACATAACAACTTGGCCGGACAGACCGACCATGCTCTGATACCACTATTGTAACACCCTCTAAAACCCCGCATAAATTTTTGCAAATAATTAAAATCATATTTTCAGAGTACATGTATTAACGAGGATGTCACAATTCTCTTTTAATAAGAACAAGTTCCTGTCATGCATAACATAGAAGCAACTCATACATGTTTACACAGCGGAATATTATATTTAATAAAACCAAAGTTATAATATTTTCAATCATCAGGGATTAACACCTGGAATATATCAACATCATATTATAACCAAATACTAAGGAAATAAACGAGTCTGACTAAGCAGCTCGACAAACAAACGTTCCCGGAGTTACAACTATCAGAGCATGACCCGGACAATACTTAAACCGAAATAAACTAGAAACAGCAAGTCTTCGCCAATCATCTGAGCGAAACTCCTCAATCTGAAATGTTCAACAGTAAGGGTGAGCATCTCAATTATACATTTGATTATACATTCATAACAATCAATTCAGAAAAATCATAAGCATCACCCAACAGTTAGCATGTTTCATAGTTTACGAAAACCTTTACAATTCATATATTCATAATATATTACTTTTCGTACTTATAATTAACATCACACATCATTAACAATTTAGCAACAATACATGCATACAATCAATTAAATACAACATTGGAAAATCATCCATTCATGTTATATTCAATATAATGCAACACACCCATGCATGTGGTACCATTTTACCGCCCCATTAAATCTCGGGTCACGGACAACTCACCGTTCCATTATATCGCGGACACGGCTACCACCTCAACGTTCCATTAAATCGCGGACACGTATATTGGCCACCATGTTAATTCCACACAATGGGAATTAACAAATGCAACATGATATGTAAAGTATGTAACACTCAGCATACTATTAACATCAAGGAAACATATCATGCAACATCAACAACATCAATCATAACAGGATATGGATAGCATGTAATCACTCAACATACTATTAAACATCAGCCAATCATATCAAGTTATATCATAATTCATGCTTGATAACATCATCTAAAAGCATGACAATAACATCCACATAGTGTTGGTATCATAACATACAAACATTGTCCGATACAAGCATCAAACAACACTAGGGAATTAATAAGCAGCATATTCAAAACATATAAAACACTGCACATCAAAAAAGAATCAATTCCGTACATAACAGCATGCACAGAAAACAGCATTCAGAAACCAACACAGGAGGTTCAACACGGGTACCCGTGTGAATCAACACTGCCCGTGTGGAAATGTGTCCAGAAACACGTTATTTTGCCAATACAGTGGATCAACACGGGCGCCCGTGTGAATCAACACGGCCCGTGTTGATGAGCGCGTACCCAAAATTTCCTGTACCTGTAGCAGCTCAGAACAGCAGCCAAACACGAAAAATACCAGCCAAAACATGCATTTCGGTACATAACAACATCAATCATGCGTAATTCAAAGCAACACATCAATTGGAAACACAATTCCCTTCTACGTTAGTCAATTTCCAATCTTAAGGACAGCATTATTTCACTTAAGGTCTCATTTTCCAAAATCAATCAAAACTCAGAATTTTCATTTTTAAAACATCCTATTTTATCAACAATTCTTTCATCAACAACAAGTTTTATTAAAATTGACCTTAAGTTACATATTACCCGTCCTTTAGGGAAATCCTAACAACATTGAGGTTATCCCTAGAACACCTAAGGTAAACTCTCGATCATACAAATATACTCCAAATCCACCATTTGGGAACCTAAGGTCCTTAATTGATTCATAAAATTTGGGAACCTAACCTTTTCTAACAAGGTTCAACCCTAAGATTATTGATCCCTAAGAACATCTAAAAACTGGGGTTTCTCCCTACGATTATCCAAAATCAATCGTACCTAAACCCATAAGCAAAAGTAAATCGAGTAGTAGCCCCCCCTTACCTTATCAAATTGCAGCTTTGAACTCTTGAGTGATTGTTCGTCGTTCTTCAGAGCTCCAATCCCAAATATCTCCAAACACTTCACTGGTGTAATTCACGAATTCGGCAAAGCTTCGCTTCTTTCTTCCTCTTCCAAGCACTCTAGGGCAGCTTCTCCCTTTTCTCCTTTCTCTGCTTTTCTCTCTATTATTCACGATAACTGAGTTTCTACTCACTTCCCTTTTCTTTCCCTTTTTCTTTCCTTTAGTTGGGCCCTATTGGCACCCCCTCTCTACTAACACTACACAAGGCCCACTAACCTTATCTTATTTCTTATATCACTTAATTAATTAATTTAAATCATATACTAACCAATTAAATAAATACTACTAATATATTATATTATTCTAGTGACCTCACACTAACCCGATCAATTAGGGACACATACCCTACACCGACCCCACAAACACATATAAGGCCACAAACCAATAATATTCATTTTATTCACAACAAGGCACATAAATATGTTATAAACACATAACAAATCACTTAAATTAATTAAAAAGCGAACAATCGAAATTGGGGCATTACAGGTGGCGACTCTTGCTAACCGCGACATTTACGATAAAACGCAAAACCTAAAGTCGGTTCTCCCACCGTATCACAGAATTGACGACTCTGCTGGGGAATTATTTATAAAAGTGGGGTTACCTTAGGGTTTAGATCACATTTATTTGCTTACTTTTTTTGACTTGTTTGCTTTACAATTATGGTTATTTGTTTGGGTTTAAATCCTCCACGCGGATTTGGGAAATATTATATGTAAATAGCAATACGTTGTGGAAACTGTGCAGGGTATACCGACATGGTCTAAGCAATAGCTATGTTAGTGTGACATATTTGTGGGACCGGTAGCCTTTGAGTCAGTCAAAGAGAATACGGGGCCACTGAGTGATGTCATGAAGCACTAATGAACTTCTAGAACCCTTTACTTGACCAACTTGGCCTTTAGGATGTAGTGAGATGACCGGCTTTGGTGCAGTCCAAAGTTGGTAGATACTCGATATTACACTCATTGAGGTTTGATTTCTTGGGATATTTTGGTCGCCATTAAATAGGCTTAAGCTGAAACAATGAATAAGGAAACAATCCAGTGATATTGAGCTCCTTAGAACCCGGTTACTATTTTTAGGACAGGTTGAGCCAACTAAACTTCAAGAGGGTATTTACCTATGAAATCCCATGTAAGCCTAAACTAAGAACTTGCTTGATTTTCTTGTACATATATACTTGTGCATAACATCATGGACATCATGAACATCATATGCATTCACTAACCATTTCAAGGATTTTGGAGATTCATCTTTGTTCTTGTTTTGTAGGATATGGATTCACTTCGAAGGAAAACTATCCAAATCAACCTTGTAAGAATTCCTCCACAACTCAAGGAGCTAGCTTCAAGGATCCCTGAGAACTCTCCATTCACCGAGAGGCATGGTCGTCTACTCAACTTGGTCATCTCCAACACAGAGGAGGATATGATGAAAGTTCTCTTCCAGTTCTTTGACCCTTTGAATCATTGCTTCACATTTCCTGACTATCAACTTGTGCCCACTTTGGAAGAATTCTCTCAACTTTTGAGGATTCCTATTCTTAATCAACTACCTTTTAACAGTACGGAAAGAGATCCAAAGCCAGAAGAGATTGCTCAAGCCCTGCACTTGTACTCATCTGATGTCACAACTCATTGGGAAACTAGAAGTGGTGTCAAAGGCTTCTTGGCAAAGTTTCTGTTTGAGAAAGCCCAAAGCTGTTGAAATTCCTTAGACTTGCAAGCTTTTGAGGAGATTGTAGCTCTTCTCATCTATGGGATGTTCTTGTTCCCCAATCCTGACCAACTCATAGATGTGAGCGCTGTTAAAATCTTCATGTCTCGCAACCCGATGCCTACATTGCTTGGGGATATCTTACACTCTTTTCACACTCGTACAATAAGGGAAAGAGGTGTTCTTATGTGTTGCACTCCTCTCCTGGAAAGATGGTTTATTTCTCATCTTCCCCAATCAGTCTTAAAGAATGAGCAAGGTTTGAGGTGGTCATAAAGGTTAATGACGCTTAAACATTCAGATATCCATTGGTGTTCTCGATCCAAAAAGAATGTTATCATTGTTGACCGTTGTGGGGAATTCCCTAATGTCCCTCTACTTGGAATTAGGGGAGGCATCACCTACAACCCGTGCTTAGCTCTAAGGCAGTTTGGTTATGCCCGAAGGGATGGCCCACATGATATGCTGATTCAAGGTTTGGTTTTCGACTATGACAACGACGATCAAGGACTTCGCCGGGGATTCATCCGAGCTTGGAGGATGCTAAACAAGGTAGATAGAAAGACTTTGGGACACAAGAATTCCATCCCTCTTGAGCCTTACCTCAAGTGGGTACGAACCCGCACTCAAAGTCTCATGATGCCTTTTCCTTCCATTCTCCCAGTGATTATTGAGCCTGTTAAGGAGGGAGAAGTTCCATACACTATCCTACATCCTAACATGCCTACATCACTCGAAGACCTACAAAGGGATTGGATACAGCTCAAAGGAGAGCATGATACTTTTGAAGCCCAATTCTACGCAAGCGAGAAGAAGGTTTTGGAACTCACCCGACTACTTCATGAGGAGCAGACTCTAAATACCTACATTGCACCAAAGAGGATGCGCAATGTCTTTTTACCTTAAAATTTTGTATTGTTTTGCTCAAGAGGCATTGATGTACTCAAGTTCTATCTTATTAATATAACGTGTATTTCTTTTTGTTTAAAACAAATTTGAATTTTTTTAAATCCTTGAAAGCATTGCATGAATACATATCATTCATCATAAATATAAACAGGTCTTTTGCAGCAAGTTTCCTCATCTCTCTACTGTTTATTTCAGTAAGATGGATCTCGAACAAACAGTCAAAGACCTTCAAGCTCAAAATATACAATTTCAACAGTTACTCATGACCTTAGCCAAGGGGCAAGAGGAGCTGAAGACTCTGCTAGAAAAAGAGAAAAAGAAGAAAGAGAAGAAGCCAGCTGGTGTGGTAATCATGGGCAGAAGGTTTCAGGGACAAGCCAGAAGGACCTTAGAATTTCCAGCAACATCTGATGAAGGGGAAAGAAACGGCAGTTCCATCATACTCTGAAGAAGAGGAGGAAGAGGAGGACTACTCTGAACAACAATACCCTCCGGCTGATGACAAATACAAACACCTGGAAGAGCGTTTAACCTCTATGGAAATACAGAGGGTACCGAGTCTAGATTTTGAAGAACTAGGGCTGGTGTCAGGAATTGTAATCCCGCCAAAGTTTAAAGTGCCATTATTTGCCAAGTATGATGGGGTGTCTTATCCTAAAATGCATCTCCGATCATATGTCAGGAAGATTCAGCCACATTCTACTGATAAAGACTTATGGGTCCACTTTTTCCAAGACAGTTTATCAGGAACGCGACTCGATTGATTTTACCAATTGGAAAGAGCCGACATCCACAATTGGGAAGACCTGGCCGTAACTTTCTATAAACAATACCAGTACAACACCGATTTGGCTCCTACCCGTACTCAACTTCAGAGTATGGCTATGGTTTCAAATGAGGGCTTCAAAGATTACGCGCAAAAGTGGAGAGATCTATCCAGAAGAGTGAAACCCCCTCTGTTTGAAAGGGAGTTGGTGGACATGTTCTTGGGAACTCTATCAGGCCCTTTCTTCAATCATCTGATTGGAAGTTCCTCTGCAGGGTTTACTGAATTGATTTTAACCGACGAGAGGGTGGAAGCTAGTATAAGAAGTGGGAAGATTCAGAAAGATGCGTATGCCTCTACAGCTGTGAGGAAACCTTTCACTGGGAAGAAGGAGGTATCTGCTATTTATTCACAGAGGAATCAAGGAAGAACAGAACGCTGACCAGTGGTGGGGGCCGTTATGATTCCAAAGCCTGCATCATACCAGCTAAGAAATAACCAGCCAAGGGTGGAAAGGCCAGTCCGGCAATTCACCAGGATTAATATGACTCCAGCCCAGGTTCTACCACATCTTCTGAAATTAAATATGGCAATTTTGAAAGAGGCCCCAAAGAATCCCAATACTACATCCCCTCATTATCATCCAAATGCCAGATGCGCATACCATTCTGAAATTCCAGGGAATGATACTAACAATTGTTGGGCTCTGAAGAACAAAATTCAAGACCTAATAGATGCGAAGGAAGTTGAGTTCGATGCGCCTGAGAAACCGAATGTCATTTCTGCTCTGATGGCTAGGCATAGTCACAATGCCAACACTGTTGATGAAGATTTGTTTATTGCTCCAGTAGATGAAATTTTGACTCCACTCCCGATCATTAAGATGAATTTTTTGAAAGCTGGTGTGTTCCTAGGTTGTAAAGAAGACTACCATCATTGCTTATCCTCACCCGCCGATTGCCCTCTGTTAAAGACAGGTATCCAACACCTGATTGATAATCAAGAAATTCCGTTTGAGAATGCTCCTGTTTTACCTATTCCTGTTAAATAAGTTTCAATCATAACCATCTCTTCCAATCCTTCCAGGGCCCCTAAGATCACAATGCCCGGGTCGGTCCCGTACAAGTCAGATAAAATAGTACCATGGAATTATGGTGGAGAAATCTACTACCATGGTATCAAACAAGATAAATTGACTACCGGAGAAGAGAGCTCAGAAGAAGAAAATTCTGACATCAGTAACATTGATGGAACTAGCAAGATCACCCGTAGTGGTAGAATCTTCTCTCCAGAGATTGCCCCTCCAAAGGCAGTTTTTGGACCCGTGGCCATTCCGAAGAATACCTCTGCACCAGTGATTATACCTGCAAGCGTACCTACCGACAAAGACAATACAATCCATATCCCTACCAATACTTCTACTGTTGAGAATAAAGGAAAAAGCATTCAAGAGGAGCCTGTCCAGACGAAGACTCAATCACTAGCTATCCCCGAAACATCCAAGAAGGAAATGGAAGAAATCCTGAAGATAATAAAGAAGAGTGATTATGATGTGGTTGAACAGTTGGGGCAAACCCCTTCCAAGATCTCTATGCTAGCATTATTGTTGTGCTCTGAGGCACATGCGAAATCTCTGGCAAAATTTCTGAAGACAGCTCATATGCCACAAGAGACGTCCGCTGACCAGTTCCAAGACTGTGTGGCCAGTTTGACAGCTGATAATGGCATGGGTTTCTCTGATGCTGACTTGATACCCAAAGGGAGAAAACACAACGAGGCATTACATGTCTCTGTAGAGTGTAGAGGAACAACCCTATCCCATGTCTTGGTAGACACTGGTTCATCTTTGAACGTCTTACCAAAGAAAGCTCTTGACAGATTGGATTGCAAAGGGCTGGCATTGAAACCCAGTAACATAATTGTGAGAGCATTTGATGGCTCGAAGAGGATGGTCCACGGTGAGGTGGACATCCCAATAAAGGTGGGAACTCATACTTTCAATTCAACCTTCTATGTGATGGACATCCGTCCCTCTTACTCTTGTCTGTTAGGACGGCCTTGGATCCACAATGCCGGTGCTGTCACCTCCATATTGCACCAGATGCTTAAATACTCGGTCCAAGGAAAGATCACTACTGTCCATTGGGAGGAAGAGTACATGATTAGTCATCTGAATTCCTTTTGATATGTGGAGTTTGATGGCTAGTTCATTGAAACCCCTTTCCAAAATTTTGAGGAGGTCTCTCAAGAAGTAGCAGCGACCAAGGCAGTATCCTCGATTCCCAAGATCACAAGACCTCCACTTCGGATGTCATTTCTAAAGAATGCAAAGGCAGTAATAGAAGAGGGTGGATGCACCATCTGGATGCAGCTTCCAGACATTCCGTACAAATCAGACAAGTTTGGCTTGGGTTTTACTTCAACTACTCAGAAGGCTGTGCGTCGTACCCGTGCTGGAGGGCCACCTGTGAAGATTAGCAACCAAGGGGTCAATGCAGTAGAAGACAATGAAGAAGATGAAAGCTTGGAAGATTGGATATTTCCTACTGTCAGCGGAGGACTTCGCAACTAGGAAGCCAGAGACTTTGTCCCAATAACTTTCATCTCTCAGTAATTTATCTTTTACATTTCTGTTGGACTTGTAATATTCACGAACAATTCGAACTTTAAAAACCTTGTGTCGCCACCCGAGGCACAATGATCCATTTGTAAGGGTTTTTTATTTCATCTTCATATGACATTCAATGAATCATGGATGCTTTTTCACATATAAATCTTTTGTGCTCATTGTCTTTCTTTTACATTTTATTGTTTAAAGATGGCTATACCCTTACACACACCCACACTCACAAATGCAGGTACCCCTCCATTCCGGATCCCATGGGTAACGATACTGCTATAGTCTTCAGTGACTCTGAAGATCTGATCTACCAAGCCGAATACGAAGGTGAGGAAGATTGTGAGGTGCCAGGGGAATTGGCCAGACTACTACAACAAGAGGAAAGAGCTACTCAGCCTCATGAGGAGCTGTTGGATGCAATCAACTTGGGTACCGAGGAAGATAAAAAGGAAATCAAAGTGGGTGCCAATTTAGAGCCGAGTGTCAAGGAGCGCCTAATTCAGCTTTTGCATGATTATATTGAGATCTTTGCCTGGTCATACGAAGACATGCCGAGACTTGATATAGACATCGTGGTACATCGTCTGCCAACAAGAGAAGACTGTCCACCAGTGAAACAAAAAGTCCGCCGCATGAGACTTGACATGCCAGAGAAGATCAAAGCGGAAGTCATGAAGCAATTCAATGCTGGATTTCTGGCTGTTACTTCATATCCTCAATGGGTTGCCAACATTGTTCCCGTGCCTAAAAAATACGACAAAGTATGACTGTGCATGGATTATAGAGATTTAAACAGGGCCAACCCTAAAGATGATTTTCCACTTCCACATATCGACATCCTGGCTGATAATACGATCCAACACAAAGTATTTTCTTTCATGGACGGATTCTCAGGATATAACCAGATCAAAATGGCGCCTGAGGACATGGAGAAAACTACATTTGTCACACAGTGGGGTACGTTCTGCTACAAAGTGATGCCATTCGGACTGAAGAATGCCGGGGCAACCTATCAGCGTGCCATGGTAGCTTTGTTTCATGATATGATACATCATGAGATAGAGGTCTACGTAGATGACATGATAGCCCGATCACAAACTGAAGAGGAGCACCTTGATCACTTGCAAAAGCTGTTTGTGAGATTGAAGGAGTACAAACTAAGGTTGAATCCAAACAAGTGCACATTCGGAGTCCGGTCCGGTAAAATCTTAGGGTTCATTGTCAGCAACAAAGGCATCGAGGTTGATCATGCCAAGGTTAAAGCAATACAAGAAATTCCTGCTCCTTGTACTGAGAAGGAATTCAGAGGATTCTTGGGACGCCTAAACTATATTGCCAGATTCATTTCTCACCTAACGTCTACTTGTGAACCAATCTTCAAACTGTTGAAGAAAGATCAAGTAGTCAGATGGAATGATGAGTGTTAGATTGCTTTTGACAAAATCAGAGAGTATTTACAAGAGCCTCCTGTCTTGATGCCACCAGTCGAGGGAAGACCACTAATCATGTATCTGACCGTTTTAGAAAACTCAATGGGGTGTGTATTGGGGCAGCATGACGAGTCTGGCCGAAAAGAGCATGCTATTTACTACCTGAGCAAAAAGTTTACCGATTGTGAAACCAGATATTCACTGCTCGAGAAGACTTGATGCACTCTAGTATGGGCTGCTCGCCGGCTAAGACAGTATATGTTGACTCATACCACTTTGCTGATATCTAAGATGGATCCGATAAAGTACATCTTTGAGAAGCCTGCTCTGTCTGGGAGGATAGCTAGATGGCAGATGATCCTAACAGAATATGACATACAGTACACTACCCAAAAAGCTATAAAGGGCAGCGTGCTAGCTGATCATCTTGTTCATCAAGCTGTAGAAGATTATCAGTCCATGAAGTTTAAATTCCCGGATGAAGACATCATGACATTAGACAATTGTGAAGAAATCAGACCATATGACAAACCTGAACAAGGATCCCGATGGACCTTATTCTTTGATGGGGAATCCAATGCACTTAGTAATGGTATCAGTGTTGTACTCATATCTCCGGAAGGGAGTCACACTCCCTTTACTGCCATACTTTGCTTCAACTGTACGAACAACATGGCAGAATACGAAGCATGCATCTTTGGTCTCAAGGCTGCCATAGACTTGGGGATCAAATCTTTAGTTGTATTTGGAGATTCAACTTTGGTCATCAGTCAGATCAAAGGAGAGTGGGACACTAAGCATCCAAACCTTATCCCTTACAAAGAACATGTTTTGACATTGTTACCACATTTCAAGCAGATTACTTTCGAGCATTTCCCGCGAGAAGAAAATCAGCTAGCAGATGCTCTAGCCACAATGTCATCTATGTTTAAACTTAATTAGGATAACGAGGCTCCCCAGATCACCATTGAACGAATGAACGAATCAGCACACTGTCACGAGATTAATACTGAAGAAGTAGTGGACCAGCCTTGGTTTCATGAAGTCAAAAGGTATCTCGAGGCTCAAGAATATCCGGAAGGAGCTTCAATCAATGATAAAAAGTTCCTAAGGAGATTCTCCGCTAAGTTCTTCCTAAGTAATGGCATCCTATACAAACGTAATCATGATTCTATTATGCTCCGTTGTATGGATAAGATCGAAGCTAAAAAGGTCATGGCTGAATTACATGAAGGAACCTTCGGCACTGACTCTAGTGGGCATACGATGACGAAGAAAATCCTACAGGCAGGCTATTGTTGGTCTACCATGGAAGCAGACTGCTATCAACACTCTCGGACCTGTCATAAGTGTCAAATCTATGCAGACAAGGTGCACGTGCCTCTGGTTCCTCTAAATGTCTTAACAGCTCCTTGGCCCTTCACTATGTGGGGAATCGATATGATTGGGGAGATTAAGCCTACAACCTCCAATGGACATCGCTTCATTCTAGTGGCCATTGACTATTTCACAAAGTGGGTCGAAGAAGCTTCCTTCGCATCCGTTACTAAGAATGTTGTTGCCCGCTTCATCAAGCAGAATCTTATTTGTCGGTACGGTATCCCAGAAAGGATCATCACTGATAATGGTACAAACCTTAATAATACTATGATCACCGCCTTGTGCGAGCAGTTCAAGATTCAACATCACAATTCATCCCCTTATCAGCCAAAGATGAATGGTGCAGTCGAAGCTGCTAATAAAAACATTAAAAAGATCATACAAAAAATGACAGTCACCTACAAGGACTGGCATGAGATTCTGTTGTTTGCTCTCCATGGGTACCGTACCACGGCTCGCACATCGACTGGGGCAACACCCTATTCTTTGGTTTATGGCATGGAGGCTGTCTTGCCTATTAAGGTTCAAATCCCCTCTTTGAGAATTATGAAAGATGAAGGTTTGATTGAAGACGATTGGATCCAGACCCGACTTGATCAACTAAACGTAATTGATGAAAAGAGACTTACTGCTGTTTGCCATGGT
This sequence comes from Vicia faba, assembly GCA_948472305.1. Lineage (NCBI taxonomy): Eukaryota > Viridiplantae > Streptophyta > Magnoliopsida > Fabales > Fabaceae > Vicia > Vicia faba. Next base: position 309,332 of record CATIWC010001473.1, read on the forward strand.
CAGATGTATCAAAAACGGATGATCAAGGCTTTCAACAAGAAAGTCAGACGCCAAGTATATCAAGTTGGAGATCTGGTGATCAAGCGCATCATCTTGCCACAAAGTGATCCCAGGGGAAAATGGACTCCTACCTATGAGGGACCATTTGTAATCAAGAATATCTTTTCCGGTGGGGCAATGATCTTAACCACCATGGACGGTGACGACCTGCCACACCCTGCAAACGCAGACACAGTCAAAAGATACTACGCATAAGAGATCCGCTAGGTTGACACATCTAGGCAAAATAAGGGCATCCATGCGAACCAAAAGGTTCGGGAAAAAATTAGGGATAAAATATAAAAAAATCGGTACATCCGGCAAGTTGAAAACCCGAAAGGGCGACTTGGGCAAAAAAGGGTTTCCCGGTGGACTGAAAACCCGAAAGGGTGGTCCAGGAAAAAGTTAGGGAATTAAAGCGTATGACTATGTCTCGTCGGATCACTTTGAGGACAATCTCTTCAATGACAAACTCAGAGCTTCTGGTCAATTCAATCATCTTCGGACGAAGCAACGGATAGACAAAACATTCGGAGATACGGAGGTTATAGCAGGATGGGAACCCCATGGGATTATCACACATAGCTGTCTTTCTTTGTATAAATTCTTCTTACTTTTATGACACCATGCTCTTACTAGGATGTCTGTCTCCTTTGTACAAAATACTTATTCAAAATGAATACAAAGATATCTCTTTAAAATACAGAAAACTATTTGTCCTTTTCTTTTACACTTGTGTTTAATTTGCAAAAATGTCCAATGATTCATTAATGAACATATGCATTTGAACATAATTATTGTTTACAAATAAACAAAATGAAAAAGAACAATTACTGACAGGGTGAAAGATTAGGAAAATGTCTTTTGGCTATTTCATGAGCAATCCCTACCAAACGTCATTAAGATCCCCAACGGAGTTGAAACTTCAAACTATTAATCCCCAGTGGAAACCATCCAGTTTCTCTAAATTCCCCAGCAAGTTGCGTTGAAGCCCGAAAATCAACCGGATAACGGCTAACTTCTGTTTCTCCCCAACCTAGGATAACTCCCTGGTAGAGCGGCAGATGACCAAAACTCCTGAACTTTTTCCCAAACAGGAATAAGCTTTCTCCCCACAGAGTTTCATTACTCCCCAATGGAACAAAGACTCCTATCCTCAGTAGAAGTCATCAAAATTCTCTGGATTCCCCAAGCAAATTACTCAAGTAGTATAGGGCATTGCTCACAATAGAATCTTTGTCAATACTCCAACTTCTAAACATGAAGAATCCATATATCCTCAGCAGCAGTCAAGGATTTATTTTCCTCGGCAATACAACGAATCAGCTTACATGCATATACATTACATCCACATATCATAAACATTGATAAAACACATATATCGCATCATACATTTCATGCAACATAATTCAGTGTTCCAGCTAACATTTTACCCTTTCCAGGATAAGATTAACAACTACCGTTAAACAATATGCAATCGTGATACAGTGCAGAGACGCTCCAGACATGGTTACTATTCTGTTACTCATTCAGTTTTCAAGTTTAGATACAGTACGGATACGCTCCAGATACGAATGCCATTTTGATACTCATTCAGATTTCAAGTTCAGATACAGTACGGATATGCTCCAGATACGGATTCCATTCTGATACTCATTCAGATTTCAAGTTCAGATACGGTACGGATACGCTCCAGATACGGATGCCATTCTGATACTCATTCAGATTTCAAGTTCAGATACAGTACATATAAGCTCTAGATACGGATGCCATTCTGATACTCATTCAGATTTCAAGTTCAGATACAGTATGGATACGCTCCAGATACGGATGCCATTCTGATACTCATTCAGATTTCAAGTTCAGATACATTACGGATATGCTCCAAACACGGAAGTTATTCTGATACTCATTCAGATTTCAAGTTCAGATACAGTTCATTTACGCTCCAGACACAGATGCTGTGATACGATGGGAGAATTGTCTTGAGGTTTTGCGTTTGTTTTCGCAAATGTTTCGGTTGAGCAAGAGTCGCCACCGACTTTTTATTTTATCCTAAGGAAAGGTTAAAAAGCACAGCAAAAACCTTTGAGATGTTTTCTTGGGTTCGGGGAGTAGATTATAGAAAGGGAAGGTATTAGCACCCTTTATATCCATGGTTATCCATGGGCTCTTAGTTACTTGCTTAGATCACTTGCCTTGCATTTTCAATTGTTTGAAATGGTGCTTTCAATTGTTTGAAATGGTGCTTTGTGTGTGTGTTTGAAAATGTTTTGAAAAGAGGCCAATGTGGTGGCAACCTTTGTAATGATCCATGTTTGGATGTATACAAAGGTGTACTTGTCTTTTGAAAAGTTTTCAATGTTTTTGAAAGTTGTTTTGAAAGTGTGTTTGTGATGTGTGTTTTGAAAAATAGGCAAGTGTTTTTGTTTTGCAAGTTGGCAAGTAACCAAGAGCTATTTACCCTAAATTTCTCAAAGATCTTTCCTATGTTTTAACTCTTTTAACAATTTTGTTCCACCATTGTATTTGGTGGACAATCTTGTGTTAGGATGTTTAACGGGACGGGCGCGGGTCATCATTTAGACCATGATTGCAATGATGCCAAGTGTCTTTGGCAACTTTTCCTTTAAGGGACTTGATCATTTTTTAGGCAACTTTCGAAAGCGTCATCGAGGGACTATGATCATTTGATATTGTTTTGTTTTGCCAAAGACACCCAACATGCAACATGGCCCATTATTGAAGGCAACAAGTGGAGTAACCCTAGGGGTGCAAGTGTGATTGGTGTTGTCCATTTTCATGTTTTTTGTCTTTTATTTAGTCAAGCTATTTGTTTGGTTGAGTTTTGCATACAAAACCCTAAGTCTATCATGGCATATTTAGAAAGCTTTTAAAGGCGAAAAATAAAATCCTAAATTATTACAACACAATTTATGGGATGGGGGGGTACAAATGTTCAAATGGGGATATTTAGCAAGAAAAATTAAATCTAAACTATTACATCCAAATTGAATATACAAATTATTTAATGTACAATAATTAAATAAAAATACAATAAATATGCAAGATGCAAAAAATGATTTTTATATGTATGTAAAAATATTTTTCATGTGACAAATAAACAAAAAATAAAAAGGTTAAATTTTTTGGATATTTTCATGTTTAGGGCAAAACCCTAATTTTGCAAATAAAAGGTATTTATTATTTAATATATACAATGTTTATTAATTATGTATAAAAAATAAATAAAAAAGGAAGTATATTGTAAGAAAAGTATTTTTGAGGTTAAATATTAATAAAAATAAAAATGTATTATTTTTATGTTTTTTATCCTAAATATTCTAATAATTATATAAGTATTTATATTATTTATTAAATATATTAAATATGTACAAAAATAAAAACATTTATTATTTACAAAAAAAAGTATATTTTGGAAAATGTTTTCAAAGAATAAAATAAAATCAGAAAATAAAAATGTATTTGTATTATTTTTAGTATTTAAATAAAAGGTATATATATATATATATTTATTTACATGCATATATCAAGTAAAACAAATAAATGCATAATAAATACAAAAAAAGGTGAAAAATATTTTTTATGTTTTTTTATATTTTAACAAAAAATAACAAATCAGAATCAAAAAGAAAAAAAATCAAAAATGACAAATATATCATGCAATGGGCCAGGGGGGTGCAAATTGAAAAAAGGGGTGCAAAAAGCAGGTTGACTCAGGCCCAGCCCAAGTCAACTCTGTCTTCAACCTCTAGACCGTTTCAAACAAAAAACGCGCGCCCTTCCTCCATCTCTGCAATCTCCTGATTCCTTGACTTTTAACAAAAACTCACAACACAAACATTATAGAGCATCATGTCACGAGTTCATACATATAAAAAACTTGATCTAACTCTCAGAAATGAGAGAGAATTTCTTCTCCCCCAATTTCTGACCTAAGTTTTTGTCAATGTTCAGGTCCAAAATTCTCTCAGCATACACAATATAAATGAAAAGTAACTACATGGATGGCTTCAGGGCTATGATTAGAACATGCTTTCTTCACAAACTTAAGCCTAAATATGCTTGGATAGAGAGATAGAAGTTCAAAAACTTACCTGTTCAGCTTGAATCGTGTGCAACAATGGAGGCACTTTCAATGCAATGTGAGGACTTGTACAGCTTGCTTGAGGTTCAGGGATGCTTCTCCAACCTCTAGCTTGCTTTGAAACTAGCTGAATCGAGCTATGGAAGTTCACCTGCAAAGTTGAAAACTGAAAATGGCAAATGATGTTAGGGATATTACAGTTGGTGTTTAATGCTTGGGATAGCTTCAGTGGGTGATATGGAACATGTTTGAACTAGCTTTGGCCAAAACGCACGAGTGGAAGTGTTTGTGGAAGTCAAGTTGCAGAAGGGACTCTGTTTTTTGCAGCAAGAAGGTGTTTCTGTGTTTGGGGAGGTATTGAAGGTGGTTTGCTCGTGTTTCAGGTCAGGTTTGATGTTTGGAATGTGCTCAATAAGTTTTCTTAGGCTTGTTGTTACAGGAATGTGAGATATTGTTTCAAAATGCAAGTTTCTTCTATCTTAAGCAAAAGTTGCCAAGTTAGGTTGTAGGCCAAGGCAGGTCCCTCAAGCATGCTGCATAATCTCTCCTTGATCAGTGGGATTAGTCCATAAACTTATGCCCAAGAGATATGCTTTATACTTCTTTGATTTGTGTTTTGACATAAAGCCATGCTTTACAAGAATGGATAAAATGCTTTTTCTATATATGGATTAATTTGGCATGTAATGGTTAAACACACAAGATAAGGCTTGAACACAAAGGATTGGCATTAAATTATTGAGTGTGGATGAGATAAAAGGCCTGTAATCTAGTTGTGCAAGCTGAGTTCAAAAATGCCTAAGTTATGAACATGAAAATGGCCATGAACAAAGTGACTTTTGCCCATATTGACAAATTCGATTCTCCCTAACCAAAAGGGTGTTTGAGAAGTTCTTGGACAATTTGGAAAGCTTGGAATGTGTACTACAATCCATCTTTGTAATGCAAGTTGAAATTCCAAGTGGAAGCATGTGAAAAGTGGCCATGAAGTTAGGAAAAAATCTTGCCTAGAATAGGTCAAAATATTTCTAAGTTAAGAATGTTTTGCACCCTTGTTCCAAAAATCATAACTTGAGCTACAAGCTTCTTTTGAGGAAACTTTGTGAATCAAAGTTGTAGATTTTGCAATGGACTATAACTTTCGTGTTTTGAGTTTTGCTTTAATCCAAATATATCTTGATGAAAAAATGGGACAAAGTTAGGAAAAAATTAGGAAATTTCATAACTTAGAAAAATTCTAAGTTATGAAATTTCTTCATTTCAAACCCTAATTTGTGATTTTTGATTTCTTGATGAACAAGTTTCATAATTTGACATGTCTTGATGAAAAATGAATCTTGACACTTGATTTTGACCAAAAAGTCAAAGTTTGACTTTTCAGTATACAATCAAATTTGGCTCAGTTGACTGGAAAATTCATCTGTCAATCTTGTGCATTTGGGATCTTTTGAATTTGTTGAACATGTCAAAATAATGTCATTGAGTCCTTGAGTCCACATGTGAGCTTGGTTTGTCATTGGCTAGGTCAAACAGTCAAAAATTACCTTTGTGCAGTCAAAACCCTAAAAATGACCATTTTGCCCTTTTGGTGATCTGATCAAATTTCTTGTAGATTTGTGATCCAAAGTTGATCAAATGGTCCATATGAATTCATAATGTTGATGTGGGTCAAAAATCATGAGGTTTGACTGTCAATTGACCACAGTTGACTTTTTCCCCAATACAGTTGATTTCTAGGTCAACTGTCCAATTGACTGGGCAAAGATTCGAATCAAGGCTTGAAACTTGGTATGGATAAACTTGTGAGTACAACATGAAGCATGAAAGTCACTTTGGGCATTTTAGGTCAAAACATCTTTGTGCAAACACAAACCCTAATTTGGGTCAACAGTGCAAGGAGAAGCCTTGAGCAGAGCAAACCCTAAATTGTTCTTGAGCTCCAGGGGTTTTGTGGTGAGAAAATGTTGAGGAAATGGGAGGGCAAATTTTTGGGTACAACAGTTGCCCCTGTTCAATCTTCTTAGACCTGAGGATGTAGATTGGCTTGCGTGCCTTTCGTGATCCGAAGGTAAAAGGAGATTAGACACTAGAGTGCCCTGAAATTTGCACTCGCATGCTGGAGTATCAGCAATGTGATGTCGGGAATGGGCTTATAGATGCCATTTGGAGATAGGATGGATATGAGGATGGGCTTATAGATGCCATCTGGAGGTGTGACAGAATCTTGGCGGGGGATGGGCTTAGAGATGCCATCTGGAAGTGTTGATCGCGTAAGAGATTCCTTAGCGAGAACTTGCGTACTTTGAGAAAGAAAGATGGTTTCCTGGCTTGCCACAGGTGTTGATCTTCAAACTCTTCATGCAGATATGCCCTGGATCGGTACATGTATCGAATCTACAATCAATTGCTCACAGATATGCCCTGGCTAGATACAGAAATCGAATCCGGAACTTCAAAAGGTTGCTTACAGACGTGCCCTGGCTGGATACGGGTATCAAATCTTGAACTTCAGAAGGTTGTTTACAGACGTGCCCTGGCTGGATACAGGTATCGAATCTCTAAACTCTTCATGCAGATATGCCCTGGCTAGATACAAGTGTCGAATCCACAATCAAATACTCACAGATATGCCCTGGCTGGATACAGGAATCGAACCTGGAATTTGACGTCTACAGATATGCCCTGGCTGGATACAGGTGTTGAATCTGGAAATTGTCGTCTACAGATATGCCTTGGCTGGATACAGGAATCGAATCTGGAAATGGTCGTCTACAGATGTGCCCTGGCTGGATACAGGAATCAGATCTCTAAACTCTTCATGTAGATATGCCCTGGCTGGATACAGGTATCGAATCTACAATCAATCACTCACAGATATGCCCTGGCTAGATACAGATATCGAATCTGGAATTGCGATAGTTGATAGTAATCATCTTTGGATTGACTTTTTCCTGAAAAGGCAAAACATCAGTTGTATGCAATGTCATGATGTATGAGATGCATGATGTCATGATGTTCTCAAAAATAAATGAGACCGTGTGATATGATGCGTATATGCATGCGTCATAGTGTATGATAATGTGATGAATGTATTTTCGTCTAGGAAAATAAATCCTTGACGAGTGCCGGGAGTTTGTGGAATCCTGGGCTGATGTTGAAGAGTGGAGTTCTTCGTTTTCGCTGGGGATGATGGTTGCAAGAATAAACCGGTAGGAGAAGATGACTCCGTTGGGGAATAAACTTGTTGGAGAGATTACTCTGCGGGGAATTACTCTGTGGGAAGAGATACTTCGCTGAGGTTTTGATGAGAGCTCCGCTGGGGATTCCACTGATATGTTATGTTGGGGAATTTGATGAACTCCGCTGGGGGTAGGAAGAACTTCGCCGAGGACGATCTTTCCGTGGTAATTAGCTGAGGATAACCCAGTTATACCTTGGTGGGGAATAACCTTTGAATGAAGCCGGGGAGATGCGTTCGTACTCTGCATGGGACAAGCTCCCAGAATCTACTGGGGATAAGCTTCAGAATCTACTGGGGATATGGATTCCGTTCTCCTGGGGAAACTTTTGGGACTGTACTGGGGAATGGTTCCACTGGGGTGTCTTGTATTCCGCCGGGGAACAATCTTATATTAAGACTGCCGGGGATGCTTGCTGAGAGATGTCTATACTCTGTTGGGGAATGCTGAGATCTTCTAGGAATATCCAACTTCCTTAAGGCTGACAGTAGACTAACTCTGCTTGGGGAGAGTACTGCTGACTTGCTAGAGATACTCTGTGGGGAATTGAGGTAATTTGGTTACATTCTTCAGCCGAACTTACCTTGGTACCTTGGTGGACAGAGCAACTAGATTGCTTGGACAACTCTTTATTGCCCCTGTTTCTGATGTCATCTGTAATTAGTCTTTTGTTTCGCATGCAAATATTCATGATTAGCAATTAATGTCAAATGCATATATCAAAAATGAACATTGGACGTTCTTTGCAAAACAAAACAGAAAAAGGAAAAAACGATGGGTAATTTGTCTGAAAAATTGAACTTGTATTGATTTTGAAATTTGCCTGTAAATAGGCGTTTTGTACAAGAGGCTGACGTCCTAGTAAGAGGACGCCGCCGAGCAAAATAGAGTTTATACAATTTGTGAAAGGAAACAAAACAGCTATGTGAAAAATAATCCCACTGGGTTCCAACTCTGCTATCGCCTTTATGTCTTCAAGCGTCTCATCACTTTGCTGCTTAGTTGAAGATGAAGCTGATTGATTGGAGTCATCTGAGCCCGATAGTTGATACCTAATTCTGGATGCATGGTGATCCAATGAGACATAGTATTACGCTTTATCCCTAACTTTTTCCTGGACCGCCCTTTCGGGTTTTCAGTCCACCTGGATACCCATTTTTGCCCAAGCCGCCTTTTCAGGTTTTCGACTTGCCGGGTGTACAGTTTTTTTTTTGTCCCTTATTTTTGCCCGAACCCTTTTGGTTCGCTGGGAAGCCCTTATTTTTGCCTAGGTCAGTCGACCTAGCGGGTCTTTAATTCATGCGTAGTATCTTTTTACTATGTCTGCATTGGCGGGGTGAGGAAGGTCGTCACCATCCATGGTGGTTAGAATCATAGCTCCTCCTGAGAAGATATTCTTGACCACAAATGGCCCTTCGTACGTAGGGGTCCATTTGCCCCTGGGATCACTTTGAGGAAGAATGATGCGCTTGATTACCAGGTCCCCGACTTGATACTCTTGTCGTCTGACCTTCTTGTTAAATGCCCTGATCATCCGCTTTTGGTACGTCTGACCATGAAAAACGGCAGTGAGTCTCTTTTCGTCAATTAGGTTTAGTTGATCAAGCCGAGTCTGGATCCAGTCATCTTCGCTCAAACCTGCATCCTTCATTATCCGGAGAGAGGGTATCTGGACTTCAATAGGCAAGACTGCCTCCATGCCATAGACCAAGGAAAAGGGAGTTGCCCCTGTTGACGTCCGTGCTGAGGTACGGTACCCATGAAGAGCAAACGATAACATTTCGTTCCAATCTTTGTAGGTCACTGTCATCTTCTGCACAATCTTCTTGATGTTCTTATTAGCTGCTTCTACAGCCCCATTCATCTTCGGCCGGTAAGGAGAAGAGTTGTGGTGCTGTATCTTGAATTGCTCGCAGAGCTCAGTGATCATCTTGTTGTTAAGATTGGTACCATTATCCGTAATGATCCTCTCAGGTACACCGTATTGACAGATCATGTTGTGCCGAATGAACCGTGCTACGACGTTCTTGGTTACGGTAGCATAGGAGGATGCTTCAACCAACTTTGTGAAGTAATCAATCGCTACCAAGATGAATCGATGCCCGTTGGATGCCGTAGGTCGGATCTCGCCGATCATATCAATGCCCCACATTGCAAAATGCCAAGGTGCTGTCAAGACGTTTAGAGGAACTGGAGGAATGTGCACCTTATCAGCATAGATTTGACATTTATGACAAGTTCGAGAATGCTGATAACAGTCGGCTTCCATTGTGGACCAGAAATATCCTGCCCGAAGGATTTTCTTTGCCATGGTATGTCCACTAGAATGTGTTCCGAAGGTACCTTCATGTAGCTCTGCCATGATCCTTTCTGCTTCAGTCTTATCCACACAACGCAGTAAGGTTGCATCATGGTTTCGCTTGTAGAGAATGCCATTGCTGAGGAAGAACTTTGCCGCAAACCTTCTCAGGAACTTCTTGTCATTAACAGATGCGCCTTCGGGGTATTCTTGAGCTTCAAGGTACCTCTTTACTTCATGATACCAGGGTTTTTCTGTTACCTCTTCGGTCTCGAGATCGCAGCAATGTGCAAGTTCATCTAACTTCCAGATGATGATCCGGGGAGCGTCGTTATCCCATTTGAATTTGAACATAGAAGACATCGTAGCTAGCGCGTCCGCTAGCTGATTCTCCTCTCTTGGGAAGTGTTCAAAAGTTATCTCTTCGAAGTGGGGAAGCAATGTCAGCACATACTCCGTGTAAGGAATAAGATTTGGGTGTTTCGTATCCCACTTGCCTTTGATCTGATTGATCACGAGAGCAGAATCTCTGAAAACACTCAGAAATTTGATCCTTAAGTCGATCGCAACTTGAAGACCCATGATGCATGCCTCATACTCCGCCATATTGTTGGTGCAGTTGAAACATAGTCGGGCGGTGAGTGGAGTATGAGTGCCTTTAGGGGATATGATCACAGCGTCGATACCATTACCCAAAGCATCCGAGGCTCCGTCAAAGTGCATAGACCATTGGGATCCTTCCTCAGGTCCTTCATCCGGTCCAGGCACTTCACAATCAGTCACTACCATGATATCCTCGTCTGGAAATTCAAAGTTCATCGACTGGTAATCATCCACTGCCTGGTGTGCCAAATGGTCAGTCAATACACTTCCCTTGATTGATTTCTGAGTCGTGTACTGGATGTCGTATACCGTCAAGATCATCTGCCATCTTGCTATTCTTCCGGACAAGGCAGGCTTTTCGAATATGTACTTGATTGGATCCATTTTTGAAATCAACAGAGTAGTGTGAGTCAACATATACTGTCTCAGCCGACGAGCAGCCCATACCAAAGCGCAGCAAGTTTTCTCGAGCAGTGAGTATCGGGTCTCACAGTCGGTAAAATTTTTGCTAAGGTAATAAATGGCGTGTTCTTTTCGGCCAGACTCGTCATGCTGCCCCAACACACACCCCATTGAGTTTTCCAATACTGTCAAGTATAAGATTAGAGGTCTCCCTTCAACCGGTGGCATAAGAATGGGTGGTTCTTGGAGACACTCTTTGACTCTCTCGAAAGCGGCCTGATATTCATCGTTCCAACGTACTACTTGATCTTTCTTCAATAGCTTGAAGATTGGCTCACAGGTAGAAGTTAGGTGCGAGATGAATCGGGCAATGTAGTTCAACCGTCCTAGAAAGCCTCTGACTTCTTTCTCTATCTTGGGAGTTAGCATCTCTTGTATGGCTTTCACCTTGGCAGGGTCCACTTGAATACCTTTGTCGCTCACGACGAAACCTAGCAGTTTTCCAGATCTCACCCCAAAGGTGCACTTGTTTGGGTTCAACCTTAGCTTGTACAACTTCAGACGGTCAAACAGCTTCTGCAGATGGTCAAGGTGTTCCTCCTCAGTTTGGGACCTTGCAATCATATCATCGACGTATACTTCTATCTCATGATGGATCATGTCATGAAACAAAGCAACCATGGCACGTTGGTAGGTTTCCCCAACATTTTTCAACCCAAAAGGCATGACCTTGTAGCAAAAGGTGCCCCACTGAGTAACAAAGGTGGTCTTCTCCATGTCTTCAGAAGCCATCTTGATCTGATTATAACCGGAGAAACCGTCCATGAAGGAGAATACCTTATGCTGAGCAGTGTTGTCAACCAGAACGTCGATATGAGGCAGAGGGAAATCATCCTTAGGGCTGGCCCTGTTCAAATCCCTGTAATCAACACACATTCGGACCTTACCATCTTTCTTCGGCACTGGAACCACATTGGCAATCCACTGAGGGTAAGAAGTCACTGCTAGAAACCCGGCATCAAATTGTTTCATAACCTCAGCTTTGATTTTCTCGGACATTTCTGGACGCATACGACGGACTTTCTGTTTTACCAGAGGGCATTCTTCCTTGGTAGGCAGGTGATGAACCACAATGTCGGTATCCAACCCTGGCATGTCTTTGTACGACCAGGAAAAGATTTCCACATAGTCATGCAGCATCTGAATCAACCGTTGTTTCATACTGAGCTCTAGATTGGCACCAATCTTGACTTCCTTTCTGTCTGTCTCAGTACCCAGATTTACCGTTTCCACTGGCTCTTCATGTGGCTGAATGGCCCTCTCTTCCTGGAGTAGCAGTCTTGCAAGTTCACCAGGCACTTCGCAATCATCTTCACCTTCGTCTTTGGCTAAGTTGATCGGATTTTCGAAGTCATAACTAGCAATAGCAGAGTCGTTACCAGCGAGATCCAGAGTGGATTGGAACCTGTATAGGTGAGTGTGTGTAAATATAGCTGTTTTGCAATATATAATAAAGAAAGAAAAAGAGCGCAAGATTTTGAAATGCAACAAACGTCCAATGTTTTTATTGATGATACATGAAAATGACACACAAAAGCCCTCACAAATGAAGCCACGGCGCCCCGGGTAAGACACCGAGCCATAAAAGTTTCAAAATATTGTTTGTTACAAATTCAAAACAAAAGAGTTCATTACTGAGTGACAAAAGTAATAGGTGTGAAGTCTTTGGCAGTCCAGTTGCTTGGTCCACCGTCGGTTGTTGGGTAGATCCAGCTGTCGAATTCAGATTCCTCCACGCCGTCTTCAATAGCATTCACTCCCGGGTTGGTGATGAACACAGGAGGTTTTCCAATTCTTGCCTTACGAACAACCCTTTGAGCTTCTGCAGTGAAGCCCAAACCAAACTTGTCAGTCTTCGGAGTAAAGTCAGGAAGTCGGCCCCAGTTTACACACTCACCCTTCTCAATCACAGCTCGGGCATCCTTTAAGGAAGCCATCTTCAAAGGAGGGTCTTCAATCATAGTTTCAGCTGATGCTGGTGTCTGAGGCACCTCTTCAAAGTGCTGGACTGGAGTCTCAATGAATTCCCCATCCATTTCTATGTACCGGAATGAGTTGAGGTGGCTGACCATATACTTTTCCTCCCCCTGAACTGTAACAATCTTCCCTCTGACCGGTACTTCAGCTTTTGATGTAGTGTGGAGGTTACAACTCCGGCCTTGTGGATCCACGGACGACCCAGCAAACAAGAATAGGATGGACGGATGTCCATCACATAGAAAGTAGAATCAAAAACTTGAGAGCCAACCCTGATTGGAATGTCAACTTCCCCATGTACCATTCTTTTTGAACCGTCAAAGGCCCGGACAACAATGTTACTAGGCTTGGGCTCTAAACCCTCACAATCCAACCTGTCTAGGGCCTTCTTGGGCAATACGTTCAATGAAGAACCGGTGTCTACCAACACATGGGCAAGAGTAATGCTCCTGCATTCAATAGAGACATGCATGGCGTCGTTATGGTTCTTTCCTTTGGCAGTCAGATCGGCGTCAGAGAAGCCCAAACCATTATCAGCAGTCAAGTTGGCCACACAATCAGTAAATTGATCAGCAAACGTTTCTTGTGGCACATGGGTCGTCTTCAGGAAGGAGATCAGAGCTTTGGCATGGGCCTCTGAACACAACAACAGTGATAGCATATAAATCTTTGATGGGGTGTGTCCCAACTGCTTAACTACATTGAAATCACTCTTCTTAATAATCTTGAGAATCTCTTCCATCTCTTGTTGGGAAGCTTCAACATTGGTTGTCTTTGGTGCCTCCGTCAGGGCAGGCAAATCAGTAGCAATCCCTTTGCCCCGAGCATCAGATGACTCGGCAGCAGGGGTAGAAACAGGAAGTTGATCAGGAAGGGAAGCAGGCACACTTGCAGGTGTGATGATGAGAGGTCTCTGAATAGCTGGCGGCGCAATATCTGGCGAGAAGAGCCTACCACTATGAGTGGTTTTGGCAGGCCCAATGATGTTACTGACGCTGGTACTAGTATCAAACTCTTGTTTAATTCCAAGAACATAAACATCTGCCCCATAGTGCCATGGGACAGCTTTGTCGGATGTATAAGGGAGGGGCCCCGGAACAGTGATGATGATATGAGCAACCTTCTGAGTGGACATGATTTTGACAGGCTTCTTCGAAGGAGCCTTAGGAGGGTTGTTGAAAATAGTAACAATAGAAACTTCTTCAGCAGGGACAGCAGGAACGACAATCTTCTCGAACAAGATTTCTTTCCTATCCATCAGGCTTTAGATACCTGATTTCAGCAAAGGACAACCAACAAGTGAAACAGCACATAGAAGGCAACCTTTTCCATATCCCGGAAATAAACCGGCTAGAAACAGGTTCCTTTTGACGGTCAATAATGGAGTGACAATCTCTTCCACGGAGGCTTCATACAGGTCCTCTTCTAAAGCATTCACTCCATGCTGAGGCATGGGAGCAGTCACAACATTGGGTCTTTCGGGCGCCTCAAACTGTATTTCTTTAGCATCAATAAGGTCCTGAACCTTATTCCTCAGAGCCCAGCAATCATCCGTATTATGCCCCGGGCTATCAGAGTGATAAGCGCAATGGGCGTTGGGGTTGTACTTTGGAGAAACTGTGTTCACTACCTTCAGAGCTTCTTTGACAGTTACCAGATTGGTTGACAGTAGTTGCGACAAAATCTGAGACAGGGTCATGCTGAGTCGAGTGTACTGCCTTTTGGGTCTCTCACCCCTTGGTTGGTTGTATTGCTGAGGAGCAGCAGCAGGCTTTGAAATTACCAACGCATTGACAGCTTGGCGGCGTTCCGGTTTAATTTGTCTTCTGGGGCCATAAACAACACTGGCTTCCTTCTTGAAGGGCTCCTTTTCAGTACTCGCGGAGGCACCTTTATGTATCTTTCCCGACTTGATACCAGCTTCTATTCTCTCACCAGTTAAGATCAGGTCTGTGAACCCAGCAGAAGAATTACCAATCAGGTGGTTGAAGAATGGACCGGACAGGGTCCCCAGGAACATATCAACAAGTTCACGGTCAGTCAAAGGTGATCGCACCCTGCCATCCAGGTCTTTCCACTTTTGCACATACTCCTTGAATCCTTCGCCCGTCCCAAGTGACATACCCTGGAGTTGGGTACGCGTGGGAGCGAGTTCAAAATTGTACTGATACTGTTTATAAAATGCGGTAGCCAAGTCTTCCCAGTTTCGGATACTGGCTCCATCCAGCTGGTAGAACCATTCGAGTTGAGCCCCTGAAAGGCTATCTTGGAAGAAATGGATCCAAAGGTTCTTGTCTGCAGTGTAAGGTTGGATCTTCCTTACATATGATCTGAGATGCAGCTTAGGACAGGAAGCCTCGTCGTACTTCGCAAAGGCAGGTTCCTTGAACTTGTGTGGGATCACCACCCCAGAAGATAAACCTAGATCTTCGAAATCCAGCCCCGGCACATTTTGAATCTCCATGGCACTTAAACGGTCCTCTAGTTGCTTGTACCTGTCTTCAGCAGGAGGGTACTGTTCATCATTGTAATCCGTCTCGTTGTTGGAGACCACAGGGCTAGGAGCCCTTCCCCCTTGGGGACTGCCTTTCCCTGCAGAGGAAGTAGTCTGATCAGCCTCGTTCTGCAATGTATTCCCAAACCTCCGTCCAGTGTTAAACAGCGCAATCCTCTTCTTCTTCTTCTTCTTCTTCAAGAGCAGAGTCTTCAACTCCTGTTGACCCTGGGCTAAGCTCATGACCAGCTCTTGAAACTGGGCGTTCTGGGCCTGGAGGGCCTTGATAGCTTGTTCGGTAGTAGGCTCGGAAGACATGATGACTGAGTGCTGAAATAAACAGCGAAGAAGATTAAGCAAACTGTAGAAGAAGGGTACCTGTTATGCATATGATGCATGATATGCTTATTTATGCAATGCATTCAAGGATTTAGAAAGTTCAAAATTGTTGCAAACAAAAAGAACGCACGTCATATTAATAAGAAGAAATTTTGTCAGTACATAAATGCCCCATGGGCCAAATATTACAAAAAACTTCTCAAGGTAAAAAGATGTTGCGCATCCTCTTTGGTGAGATGTAGGTGTTGAGGGTCTCTTCCTCGTGGAGTCAACGGGTAAGCTCCAAAACCTTCTTCTCACTGGCGTAGAAGCTGGCTTCAAAAGTGTTCCGTTCCTCCTTGAGTTGGATCCAACTCTTCTGCATCTCCTCCCATGATGTAGGCATGTCAGGATATAGGATGGTGTAGGGAACCTCTCCTTCCTTAACGGGCTCTTTAATCACTGGGAGAACATGAGGGTAAGGCATCATTAGACTCTGGGCTTGGGTTCGTACCCACTTGAGATAAGGCTCAAGAGGGATGGAGTTCTTGTGCCCCAGTGTCTTGCTGTCTACCTTGTTAGGCATCCTCCAAGCTCTGATGAATCTTTGACGAAGTCCTTGCGCATCGTTGTCGAAGTCAAAAACTAGGTCAGGAATCAATATGTCATGAGGGCCATCCCTCCGTGCATATCCAAATTGTCTCAAAGCTAGACAAGGGTTGTAGGTAATGCCTCCTCTAATGCCAAGCAATGGAACATTAGGGAACTCTCCACAACGATCGACGATGATGACATTTTCTCTGGACCGAGAACACCAATGTACATCAGAGTGAGTGAGGTTCATCAATCGTTGTGACCACCTTAAACCTTGGTCATTCTTCAAAAAAGATTGTGGAAGGTGCGAAATAAACCACCTTGCAAGGAGAGGAGTACAACACATGAGAACACCCCTCTTTCTCATTGTTCGTGTGTAAAATGAGTGAAGAATGTCCCCAAGCAATGTTGGTATTGGATTTTTGGATAAGAAGATCTTGACGGTGTTGACATCTATAAGCTGGTCAGGATTTGGGAACAGGACCAACCCGTAAATGAGGAGTGCCACAATTTCTTCAAAGGCTTGTAGATCCAATGAATTCCAACACTCTTGCGCTTTCTCAAACAAGAATTTTGCTAAGAAGCCTTTGACACCACTTCTAGTTTCCCAATGCCCCTTGATGTCAGATGGTTGCAAGTGTAGTGCTTGAGCAAGTAAGGTTCTAGGTCATTAGTGCTTAGTGACATCACTCAGCGGCCCCGTACTCTCCTTGATTTAACTCAAGGGTTACCGGTACTCACAAATATGTCGCACTAATATAGCTATTGCTTCAACCGTGTCGGTATACCCCGCACAGTTTCCACAATGTATTGCTATCTATGAATGTTTCCCCAAATTCGGGTGTAGGATTTCAAACCCAAACAAGAGAGCCAAGATATAAAGCAATCAAAGCAAACAAATAGTCATGCAAGAGGGTGATCTAAGCCCTAAGGTTACTCCACTTTAAAACAATTCCCCAACAGAGTCGCCAGTTCTGTGATACGGTGGGAGAACTGACTTGAGGTTTTGCGTTTGTTTTCGCAAATGTTTCGGTTGAGCAAGAGTCACCACCGACTTTTTATTTTATCCTAAGGAAAGGTTAAAAAGCACAGCAAAAACCTTTGAGATGTTTTCTTGGGTTCGGGGAGTAGATTATAGAAAGGGAAGGTATTAGCACCCTTTCTATCCATGGTTATCCATGGGCTCTTAGTTACTTGCTTAGATCACTTGCCTTGCATTTTCAATTGTTTGAAATGGTGCTTTCAATTGTTTGAAATGGTGCTTTGTGTGTGTGTTTGAAAATGTTTTGAAAAGAGGCCAATGTGGTGGCAACCTTTGTAATGATCCATGTTTGGATGTATACAAAGGTGTACTTGTCTTTTGAAAAGTTTTCAATGTTTTTGAAAGTTGTTTTGAAAGTGTGTTTGTGATGTGTGTTTTGAAAAATAGGCAAGTGTTTTTGTTTTGCAAGTTGGCAAGTAACCAAGAGCTATTTACCCTAAATTTCTCAAAGATCTTTCCTATGTTTTAACCCTTTTAACAATTTTGTTCCACCATTGTATTTGGTGGACAATCTTGTGTTAGGATGTTTAACGGGACGGGCGCGGGTCATCGTTTAGACCATGATTGCAATGATGCCAAGTGTCTTTGGCAACTTTTCCTTTAAGGGACTTGATCATTTTTTAGGCAACTTTCGAAAGCGTCATCGAGGGACTATGATCATTTGATATTGTTTTGTTTTGCCAAAGACACCCAACATGCAACATGGCCCATTATTGAAGGCAACAAGTGGAGTAACCCTAGGGGTGCAAGTGTGATTGGTGTTGTCCATTTTCATGCTTTTTGTCTTTTGTTTAGTCAAGCTATTTGTTTGGTTGATTTTTGCATACAAAACCCTAAGTCTATCATGGCATATTTAGAAAGCTTTTAAAGGCGAAAAATAAAATCCTAAATTATTACAACACAATTTATGGGATGGGGGGTACAAATGTTCAAATGGGGATATTTAGCAAGAAAAATTAAATCTAAACTATTACATCCAAATTGAATATACAAATTATTTAATGTACAATAATTAAATAAAAATACAATAAATATGCAAGATGCAAAAAATGATTTTTATATGTATGTAAAAATATTTTTCATGTGACAAATAAACAAAAAATAAAAAGGTTAAATTTTTTGGGTATTTTCATGTTTAGGGCAAAACCCTAATTTTGCAAATAAAAGGTATTTATTATTTAATATATACAATGTTTATTAATTATGTATAAAAAATAAATAAAAAAGGAAGTATATTGTAAGAAAAGTATTTTTGAGGTTAAATATTAATAAAAATAAAAATGTATTATTTTTATGGTTTTTATCCTAAATATTCTAATAATTATATAAGTATTTATATTATTTATTAAATATATTAAATATGTACAAAAATAAAAACATTTATTATTTACAAAAAAAAGTATATTTTGGAAAATGTTTTCAAAGAATAAAATAAAATCAGAAAATAAAAATGTATTTGTATTATTTTTAGTATTTAAATAAAAGGTATATATATATTTATTTACATGCATATATCAAGTAAAACAAATAAATGCATAATAAATACAAAAAAAGGTGAAAAAAATATTTTTTTATGTTTTTTTATATTTTAACAAAAAATAACAAATCAGAATCAAAAAGAAAAAATAAAAAATGACAAATATATCATGCAATGGGCCAGGGGGGTGCAAATTGAAAAAAGGGGTGCAAAAAGCAGGTTGACTCAGGCCCAGCCCAAGTCAACTCTGTCTTCAACCTCTAGACAGATTCAAACAAAAAACGTGTGCCCTTCCTCCATCTCTGTAATCTCCTGATTCCTTGACTTTTAACAAAAACTCACAACACAAACATTATAGAGCATCTTGTCACAAGTTCATACATATAAAAAACTTGATCTAACTCTCAGAAATGAGAGAGAATTTCTTCTCCCCCAATTTCTGACCTAAGTTTTTGTCAATGTTCAGGTCCAAAATTCTCTCAGCATACACAACATAAATGAAAAGTAACTACATGGATGGCTTCAGGGCTATGATTAGAATATGCTTTCTTCACAAACTTAAGCTTAAATATGCTTGGATAGAGAGATAGAAGTTCAAAAACTTATCTGTTCAGCTTGAATCGTGTGCAACAATGGAGGCACTTTCAATGCAATGTGAGGACTTGTACAACTTGCTTGAGGTTCAGGGATGCTTCTTCAACCTCTAGCTTGCTTTGAAACTAGCTGAATCGAGCTATGGAAGTTCACCTGCAAAGTTGAAAACTGAAAATGGCAAATGATGTTAGGGATGTTACAGTTGGTGTTCAATGCTTGGGATGGCTTCAGTGGGTGATATGGAACATGTTTGAACTAGCTTTGGCCAAAACGCATGAGTGGAAGTGTTTGTGGAAGTCAAGTTGCAAAAGGGACTCTGTTTTTTGCAGCAAGAAGGTGTTTCTGTGTTTGGGGAGGTATTGAAGTTGGTTTGCTCGTGTTTCAGGTCAGGTTTGATGTTTGGAATGTGCTCAAGAAGTTTGCTTAGGCTTGTTGTTACAGGAATGTGAGATGTTGTTTCAAAATGCAAGTTTCTTCTATCTTAAGCAAAAGTTGCCAAGTTAGGTTGTAGGCCAAGGCAGGTCCCTCAAGCATGCTACATAATCTCTCCTTGATTAGTGGGATTAGTCCATAAACTTGTGCCCAAGAGATATGCTTTGTACTTCTTTGATTTGTGTTTTGACATAAAGCCATGCTTTACAAGAATGGATAAAATGCTTTTTCTATATATGGATTAATTTGGCATGTAATGGTTAAACACACAAGATAAGGCTTGAACACAAAGGATTGGCATTAAATTATTGAGTGTGCATGAGATAAAAGGCCTGTAATCTAGTTGTGCAAGCTGAGTTCAGAAATGCCTAAGTTATGAACATGAAAACGGCCATGAACAAAGTGACTTTTGCCCATATTGACAAATTCGATTCTCCCTAACCACAAGGGTGTTTGAGAAGTTCTTGGACAATTTGGAAAGCTTGGAATATGTACTACAATCCATCTTTGTAATGCAAGTTTAAATTCCAAGTGGAAGCATGTGAAAAGTGGCCATGAATTTAGGCAAAAATCCTGCCTAGAATAGGTCAAAATATTTCTAAGTTAAGAATGTTTTACACCCTTGTTCCAAAAATCATAACTTGAGATACAAGCTTCTTTTGATGAAACTTTATGAATAAAAGTTGTAGATTTTGCAATGGACTATAACTTTCATGTTTTGCGTTTTGCTTGAATCCAAATATATCTTGATGAAAAAATGGGACAAAGTTAGGAAAAAATAAGGAAATTTCATAACTTAGAAAAATTCTAAGTTATGAAATTTCTTCATTTCAAACCCTAATTTGTGATTTTTGATTTCTTGATGAAAAAGTTTCATAATTTGACATGTCTTGATGAAAAATGAATCTTGACACTTGATTTTGACCAAAAAGTCAAAGTTTGACTTTTCAATATACACTCAAATTTGGCTCAGTTGACTGGAAAATTCATCTGTCAATCTTGTGCATTTGGGATCTTTTGAATTTGTTGAACATGTCAAAACAATTTCATTGAGTCCTTGAGTCCATATGTGAGCTTGGTTTGTCATTGGCTAGGTCAAACAGTCAAAAATTGCCTTTGTGCAGTCAAAACCCTAAAAATGACCATTTTGCCCTTTTGGTGATCTGATCAAATTTCTTGTGGATTTGTGATCCAAACTTGATCAAATGGTCCATATGAATTCATAATGTTGATGTGGGTCAAAAATCATGAGGTTTGACTGTCAATTGACCACAGTTGACTTTTTCCCCAATACAGCTGATTTTTAGGTCAACTGTCCAATTGACTGGGCAAAGATTGGAATCAAGGCTTGAAACTTGGTATGGATAAACTTGTGAGTCCAACAGGAAGCATGAAAGTAACTTTGGGAATTTTAGGTCAAAACATCTTTGTGCAAACACAAACCCTAATTTGAGTCAACAGTGCAAGGAGAAGCCTTGAGCAGAGCAAACCCTAAATTGTTCTTGAGCTCCAAGGGTTTTGTGGTGAGAAAATGTTGAGGAAATGGGAGGGCAAATTTTGGGGTACAACAGATGCCATTTTGATACTCATTCAAATTCAGTCTTCAGACACAGTTCAGATACGCTCCAGACAGGGACGCTATTCTGATACTGATTCAGATACAGTTCAGATACGCTCCAGACACGGATGCCATTCTGATACTCATTCAGACTCACATTCAAATTCAACTTTCAGATACAGTTCAGATACGCTCCAGACACGGACGCCATTCTGATGCTCATTCTTTCAGCTTACAAATTACCACGCAAGCGATCGCTTTTGGATGGCATCTTTAAGCCCATCTCCAACAACTTTCTATCATCTCTCCAAATGGCATCTCTAAGCCCATTCCCCCAACCATCACATCACCGAGTGCAAATTTCTGGGCACTCTAGTGTCCAATCATCTTCCACCTTCGAGTCACGACTGGCAAAACATGCCAGTCTAACTATTCAGGTTTAAGAAGATTGAACAGGGGCAGCTGTTGTACCCCAAAATTTGCCCTCTCCTGTCGCAAGGATTCTTAGAATTACTCCAGTCAAGTTTCAAGCCTCAGACCACATTTTCTAAGAAGAATCAATCAAATTATCAAAAGGGGGCAAAATGAGCAAAATTGGAGTTTCTGCTAAAAAAAACCGGACGCTAAAAAAGTCAAACTTTGACTTTTTGATCAAATTTGAGTCCTAAAAATCACATTATGTCAAGACATCCAAAAAAAATGAAGTTTGATCATCAAAAATCAAAAGAATCAAAAAACTCCAACTTTGCAAGACTTTGATATTTTTCTAAGTATTTTCTATACTTGGTTAATTTCATTTTCTTCATGGCATCTTACTACAACTCCAAATAATTCAAGATGATGCAAATAATTCAGGTTATTACAAAATAACATTTTGCAAAATTACAAATTCTAAAACTATGTCTTGATTAAAACTTTGTCACAATATTTTTGCCTTTGACATAATGTGCACAAGACTAAATTTGTGACATGCTATAAAATATGTTGTCCAAAGTTGAAGGAAATATGATATATCACATTGCTACAACATCCTATGCTGCCCTGCAAGAAAGCTTGTGCTATGCTTCCTCCCAAGTATGCATGTTGCCAATACAGTCCAAAACTGCTCTATGCAGTCTGCCCGAACCTGCACCACAACAGCCCCAAAATTGCACCAAAAGGGCAAAGGAAAATTATGTGAAGGAAGTATCAAAGCAGTAGGCAAAAACAATTCAAACAACTTATTTGTTTTCCACCCTAAACCACAGTCCAGGGGTCTACAAAAGAGGACTGTCTCATAAGACAAAGGGGTTGGATTTTAAAGAGAAGAAAGATTTTCTAGAGAAAAAGATAGAAAGTTTTGTTGAGCAAAAAAGAACAATATTCTGTGCAACCTTGACTCATTTTCAAAACCAAAAATTGCTCTTGTTCAAAACAGAAACCCAACTCATTACTCTACCATACAAACTCTCCTTTGAACCAAACAACTCATCACATACAAAGGTGGTCCAAAACATCACAAAAACAGTTCCTGTATTGCTATTCATCTCCATCTTTAAAACACAAAAAAAAAAACATTACAGTACAATCCAGTTTGGTTTCAATAGTCCGGAGTAGTTTTCCGGAGATTCATTGAGGTATTCATCACATTTGGAAAAGCATTCAGATCTAAAACCACCAGTGCAACTCAAAGGTAAGTCTTCTTGACTTGATATCTTGTCATTACATCATTAACAAGTTGTTGTTGTTTGAAGACAAGATGTAGTACTTTAATATCTTTTTGAATTAGTCATCTGCACTTTGTTTAGGCTTATTCAATCATTTATTGTTCATGTTTATCCATCATATGCCATAAGCTAACCTGTACATTCACTAAAATAATGTTTAAGACAGGAAAATGAAGCATGTATCGACACATATCCTCATGTGTCGACTCATCCTAGTGAAAAAACAAGGTATGCGTCGACACATAACCCCCATGCATCGACTCATATTGATTTCAGGTTACAAAACAGAAGTGGGAAAAGACTATGTATCGACACATACGCGCTTCACATCGACACAAGAAGGGTGCATGAGTCGACACATCCCATTATGTGTTGACTCATACTGAGTCATTTTTGTTTTACAGGAGCAGGGAAAAGCTATGTGTCGATGCATAACAGCATGGGTCGACACATAGTGGTTCAAAATGCATTTCTTCCTATATTTTGCACTTTTTTCACATTATCTTCGTTATTGTTCGATATGGTTGTAATATTTTAGTTTCTACCTCATCCCTATTGTTAATTTGTACCCCCCCATCCCTCTAAAATGATGTAATAGCTTAGGATTTATTTTCCGCATGTTTACTTGCTTTCATATATTGCTAGTAAATAAGTGTGTATGGTAAGATAAAAACAACAAAATAGACAATAAAAAACAAGACAAAATGCATGCAAACTAATACACTATTCACACATGCACCCTTAGGGTAATCCCATCTCGTTGCCCCTTTCGTAAAATAGTCATGTCCCTCGAACATGGGTGTTTTTGCAAAAGACCCTTGATAAAAGATCGTAGTCCCTCGATGACCCTCGATGTTGCCTTCGGTAAATGATCTAGTCCCTAAAATGACATTGCTAAAACATCTCATATGTTTCCTTCTATGACTATACAAACGTCCCAACGCCCGTCCGGTTTACATCCAAAGATAGGGTTGCTTACCAAATCAATGGCAAGACAACAATATCAAAGGAATAGAAAATGCATAAGAAAGACATTTGAGTAGGTAGATATCTTCTGAGTTACTTGCTCCATTTCAAACAACAATCCTTGCTATTTTCAAAACACACACACACACACATTTCAAAAACATCTTACCAATAATTGAAAACATTTTCAAAAGGCAAACATCTTTGTATACATTCTTATGAACGAGAATCATTACAAAGATTGCCTAAACCAATGGCCTCTTTTACAAAATACTTTCAAAACCACATCAAGCACCATTTTAAACAAACCAAAGCAAGTGATCTAAGCAAGTAACTAAGAGCCCATGGAAAACCATGGATGAAAAGGATGCTAGCACCTACCCTTTTCATAATCTACCCCCCGAACTCAAGAAAACATCTCAAAGGTCTTTCCTGTGCTTTTTCACCTTTCCTTTTGGATAAAAGAAAAGTCGGTGGTGACTCTTGCTAATCGCGACATTTACGATAAAACGCAAAACCTAAAGTCAGTTCTCCCACCGTATCACAGTCGCGTTCGTCTAGTATGCCGAGCGCTCGACGAATATTGTAGAAAGGTTCTTTTGCCAAAGGTTTGGTTAAGATATCAGAAAGCTTATTATGAGTATCTATAAAGGTTACCTCGACATCTCCTTGAAGAACATCATCACGGAGAAAATGATGTCGAATGTCTATATGTTTAGTCCTTGAATGCATGACGAGATTCTTTGTAATGTTAATTGCACTGGTGTTATCACATCTTAGAGGAATGCACCTGTTGTACCCCAAAATTCTCCCTCTCTTTTCATCAATATTTTCTCACCACAAGACCCTTGGAGCTCAAGATCAAGTTAGGGTTTGCTCTGCTCAAGACTCCTCCTTGCACTGTTGACCCAAATTAGGGTTTGAGTTTGCACAAAGATGTTTTGACCTAAAATGCCCAAAGTGACTTTCATGCTTCATGTTGGACTCATAAGTTTATCCATACCAAGTTTCAAGCCTTGATCCCAATCTTTGCCCAGTCAATTGGACAGTTGACCTAAAAATCAGCTGTATTGGGGAAAAAGTCAACTGTGGCCAATTGACAGTCAAACCTCATGAAATCTGACCCACATCAACATAATGAACTCATATGGACCATTTGATCAAGTTTGGATCACAATTCCACAAGAAATTTGATCAGATCACCAAAAGGGCAAAATGGTCATTTTTAGGGTTTTGACTGCACGAAGACAATTTTTGACTATTTGACCTAACCAATGGCAAACCAAGCTCACATATGGACTCAAGGACTCAATGGCATTGTCTTGACCCATTCCACAAGTTCAAAAGATCCCAAATGCACAGGATTGACAGATGAATTTTCCAGTCAACTGATCAAAATTTGACTGTATACTGAAAAGTCAAACTTTGACTTTTTGGTCAAAATCAAGTACCAAGATTCATTTTTCATCAAGACATGTCAAATTATGAAACTTGTTCATCAAGAAACCCAAATTTGCAAATTAGGGTTTAAAATGAAGAAATTTCATAACTTAGAATTTTTCTAAGTTATGAAACTTCCTTATTTTTTTCTAACTTTGCCCCATTCTTTCACCAAGATGCAAATGGATTCAAGCAAAACTCAGAACATAAAATTTGTAGTCCATTACAAAATCTACAACTTTTATTCACAAAGTTTTATCAAAGGAAGCTTGTAGCTCAAGTTATAATTTTTGGAACAAGGGTGCAAAACATTCTTAACTTAGAAAAATTTTGACCTATTCTAGGCAGGATTTTTGTCCAACTTCATGGCCACTTTTCACATAGTTCCACTTGGAATTTCAAATTTCATTACAAATATGGATTGTAGTACACATTCCAAGCTTTCCAAATTGTCCAAGAACTTCTCAAACACCCTTGTGGTTAGGGAGAATCGAATTTGCAAAGTTGGGCAAAAGTCACTTTTGTTCATGACCAAATGCATGTTCATACATTGGCATTTTTCAAGTCAGCTTGTACAAGCTAGATTACAGGCCTCTAATACTCTTCACACTCAATAATTAAATGCCAAACCATTGTGTTCAAGCATTATTTTGTTCATTTGGTCATTACATGCAAGATTAATCCATAATTAGAAAAAAGCATATTTGCCATTTTTGAAAAGACACACTTTATGTCAAATTCAAAATCCAAGAGGCATGGGCTAAATCTTTGAGGCACAAGTTTGTAGACAAATCCCACTGATAAAGAGAGAGTGCTGCAGCATGCTTGAGGGACATGTGCTGGCCTATAACCCAACTTGACTATCCTTGCTTACCTTAGAAGAAACTTGGCAAAAGAGAAAAAACTCTCACTTCCTGCAAACAGAAGCTAAAGCAAACTTTGTAGACATTTTTCATACACAAAAACAAGCCTAAAGCACAACTCATTCACCCCTAAGACCTGCTCATACTCAGAATCCCTGTTTTGTTGCAAAACAGGGCAAGTTCTGCAACTTAACCTCCATAATCATATCCATTCGTGCGTTTTTGCTCAAGCCTGTCCAAACACATTCTATATCATCCACACAAACTATCCCAAGCCCAAAACACAGATTGTAACACCCCTAACCAAGTTTGCCATTTTCACTTTTCAACTGTGCAGGTTGACTTCCATAGCTCGATACAGGTAGATTCAAAGCAAGCTAGGTGTTGGAGAAGGTTCCTTGGACCTCAGGCAAGCTGTACAAATCCTCAAACTCCATTGAAGTTGGCCACATTACTCTGTCCAAGTTAAGCTGAAACAGGTAAAAATGTGAACTTCTATCTCTCTATCCAGGCATGATTAGTCTTAGGTTTTTGAAGAAAACATGTTCTACTCATAGCCCTGAAAACATCCATGTATTTACTTTTCATTTATATTGTGCGTGCTGTGAGAATTTTGGCCATGAACATTGAAAAAAAACTTAGGTCAGAAATTGGGGATGAAGAAATTCTCCCTCATTTCTGAGAGTTAGGTCAAGATTTTTATATGTATGAACTCGTGATTTAATGCTCTACATTGTTTATGTTATGAGTTTTGGCTAAAAATCAAGGAACCAGGAGTTAGTGTTGAACAAGGAAGGGCGCACGTTTTCTGTTTCAAATGGTTGGAGGTTGAAGACAGAGTTGACTTGGGCTGGGCCTGAGTCAACTTGCTGTTTGTACCCCTTTTTTAGTTTTACACCCCCCTGGCCCATTGTGTGATATTTTATTCATTTTTGATTTTTTCTTTTTGATTCTGACTTATTATTTTTTGCTCAAATATAAAAAATATAAAAAATATTTTTCCACCCATTTTTGCATTTTATTTGGAATTTATTTGTTTTATTTGAATTTATACATGTAAAATAAATATAAATACCTTTTTGTTTAAAAACATTAAAAATAACACAAAAATGTATTTTCAACCATTATTTTTATTTACCTTTTGAAAACATTTTCTAAAA
The DNA here is from genome assembly GCA_948472305.1 of Vicia faba. Lineage (NCBI taxonomy): Eukaryota > Viridiplantae > Streptophyta > Magnoliopsida > Fabales > Fabaceae > Vicia > Vicia faba. The sequence continues at coordinate 336,703 of CATIWC010001473.1, forward strand.
AATGTACTTTATTGTAAATAATTAATATTTTTATTTTTATACATATTTAGTATATTTAAATATATATAATATAAATACGTGTACATTTATTAAAATACTTAGGATAAAATATGAAAATAATACATTTTTATTTTTATTAATATATGACATTAAAAAATACTTTTTTTACAATATACTTCTTTTTTTATTTTTATATAAATTAATATATAAATATTGTGTATAGTTAATAAATAATTGCTATTTATTCAAAATTAGGGTTTTCCCCTAAAAACCACAAAAATATCCAAAAATTAACCTTTTTATTTTTGTTTATATTTTACATTGAAAAATACTTTTACATACATAAAAAACCATTTTTGTGCATAATACATTTTGCATATTTATTGTATTTATTTAATTATGGTACAATTTAATATTTGTCTATTCAATATGGATGTAATAGTAAATTAGGGTTTATATTTCTTGTCAAATACCCCTATTCAAACATTTGTACCCCCATCCCCATAATCATGTTGTAATAATTTAGGACTTTAAATTTCCGCATTTAAAGACTTTCAAATTATGCCATGATAGACCTAGGGTTTGTATGCAAAATCAACCAACAAATAGCTTGACCTAATTCAAAGATAAATAAGCATGAAAATGGACAACACAATACACTTTCACCCTTAGGGTTCCTCCACTTGTTGCCTTCAAAAAAATGGGCCATGTTGCATGTTGAGTATCTTTGGCAAAACAAAAACAAATCAAATGATCATAGTCCCTCGATGACGCTTTCGAAGTTGCCTAAACAAAATGATCATAGTCCCTTCAAGCAAAATTGCCAAAGACACTTGGCACTATTGCATTCATGGTCTAAACGATGACCCGCGCCCGTCCCGTTAACATCCTAACACAAGATTGTCCACCAAATACAATGGTGGAACAATACTGTTAAAAGGGTTAAAACATGAGAAAAATCTTTGAGTAAATTTAGGGGTAGACAACTCTTAGTTACTTGATCAATCTTGCAAAACAAATCCTTGCCTACTTTCAAAACACACTCCACAACACAACTTTCAAAACCTTGAAACATCTTTTCAAAAAGACAAACACCTTTTGTAAAACATTCGAATAAAGAATTGTTACAAGGGTCGCCTAGACAAGGCATCTTTTTCAAAACATTTTCAAAAAACCACACACACAAAGCACCATTTCAAACAATTGAAAATGCAAGGCAAGTGATCTAAGCAAGTAACTAAGAGCCCATGGATAACCATGGATAGAAAGGGTTCTAATACCTTCCCTTTCTATAATCTACTCCCCGAACCCAAGAAAACATCTCAAAGGTTTTTGCTGTGCTTTTTAACCTTTCCTTAGGATAAAATAAAAAGTCGGTGGCGACTCTTGCTCAATCGAAACATTTGCGAAAACAAACGCAAAACCCAAGTCAGTTCTCCCACCGTATCACAGAACTGGCGACTCTGCTGGGGATATAATTAAAAGTGGAGTAACCTTAGGGCTTAGATCACCCTATTGCATGACTAATTGTTTGCTTTGATTGCTTTACATCTTGGTTCTCTTGTTGGGGCTTGAAATCCTACACCCGGATTTGGGAAACATTCATAGAAAGCAATACGTTGTGGAAACTGTGCAGGGTATACCGACACGGTTGAAGCAATAGCTATATTAGTGCGACATATTTGTGAGTACCGGTAACCCTTGAGTTCAATCAAGGAGAGTACGGGGCCGCTGAGTGATGTCACTAAGCACTAATGACCTAGAACCTTACTTGACCATCTTGGCCTTTTATTAGGGGTAGTGAGATGACCGGCTTTGGTGCAGTCCGAAGTTGGTAGATACTCGATACTACACTCATTGAGGGTTGTTTTCTTGGAATATTTTGGTCGCTAGTTAAGTGGATAAACCAAAACAATGAACATGGAAAACAATTCAATGATATTGAGCTCCTTAAAACCCGGTTACTATTTATAGGACAGGTCTTTAAGCCAACTACACTCAAGAGGGTACTTACCTATGAAACCTTATGCAAGCCTAAAACTAGGGTTTTTGGTGTGACTTGCTTGTACATATGTTTGTGCATACATCATGAACATCATAAAGCATCATATGCATCCACTAACCATTTCAAGGGTTTGGATCTTCATCTTTGTTCTTGTTTTGTAGGTCATGGAAATTCTTCGCGGGAAAACTATCCAAGTCAACCTTGTGAGAATCCCTCCTCAACTCAAGGAGCTAACATCCAGAATTCCAGAAAGCTCTCTCTTCAGTGAAAGACATGGTAGACTGATCAGCCTAGTCAACACCAGCATTGAAGAAGACATGGTGAAAGTGTTGTTCCAGTTCTTTGACCCCCTTCACCACTGTTTCACATTCCCCGACTACCAATTGGTGCCTACTTTGGAGGAATTTTCTCAACTCCTGAGGATTCCTGTTCTTAATCAACTACCCTACAACGGTACGGAAAAAGAACCAAAGCCTGAAGATGTTGCTCAAGCACTACACTTGCAACCATCTGACATCAAGGGGCATTGGGAGACTAGAAGTGGTGTCAAAGGCTTCTTGGCAAAATTCTTGTTTGAGAAGGCACAAGAGTGTTGGAACTCCTTAGATCTGCAAGCCTTTGAAGATATTGTGGCACTCCTCATTTATGGTTGGTCTTGTTCCCAAATCCTGACCAACTTATAGATGTCAATGCTGTCAAGATTTTCCTATCCAGAAATCCCATACCTACATTGCTTGGGGACATCCTCCACTCATTTTACACACGAACAATGAGGAAGAGAGGTGTTCTCATGTGCTGTACTCCTCTCCTTGCAAGGTGGTTTATTTCTCACCTTCCACAATCAGTTTTGAAGAATGAACAAGGCTTAAGGTGGTCACAACGATTGATGACCCTCACATATTCTGATGTACATTGGTGTTCTCGGTCCAGAGAAAATGTCATCATCGTCGATCATTGTGGTGAGTTCCCTAATGTTCCATTACTTGGCATTAGGGGAGGCATTACCTACAACCTCTGTCTAGCTTTAAGACAATTTGGATACGCTCGGAGGGATGGCCCTCATGACATGCTGATTCCTGACCTAGTTTTTGACTTCGACAAAGATGCGCAAGGACTTCGACAAAGATTCATCAGAGCTTGGAGGATGCCTAACAAGGTAGATAGTAAGACACTGGGGCACAAGAACTCCATCCCTCTTGAGCCTTATCTCAAGTGGGTAAGAACCCGAGCCCAGAGTCTTATGATGCCTTATCCCCATATTCTCCCTTTGGTTAAAGATCCTGTTAAGGAAGGAGAGGTTCCATATACCATCCTACATCCTGACATGCCAACATCATGGGAGGAGATGCAGAAGAGTTGGATCCAACTCAAGGAGGAACGGAATACTTTTGAAGCCAGCTTCTACGCCAGTGAGAAGAAGGTTCTGGAACTTACCCGCCGACTTCACGAGGAGGAGACCCTCAACACTTACATCGCACCAAAGAGGATGCGCAACGTCTTTTTACCTTAAGAAGTTTTTGTAATATTTGGCCCATGGGGCATTTATGTACTGACAAAATTTCTTCTTATTAATATGACGTGTGTTCTTTTGTTTGCAACAAATTTTTGAATTTCTAAATCCTTGAATGCATTACATGAATAAACATATCATTCATCATATGCATAAGCAGGTCTTCACACCAGGTTTCCTTATCTCTCTGCTGTTTATTTCAGTAAGATGGATCTCGAACAGACGGTCAAATATCTGCAGGCACAAAACTCGCAGTTTCAACAGCTCCTTATGACTTTGGCAAAGGGTCAGGAGGATCTTAAAGCATTGCTAGGGAATAAAGAGCAAGAAAAAGGAAAAAAGAAGAAGAAAAGAGTTGGGATAGCTACACTGGGAAGAATATTTGAGAATGAAGCTAGAAGAGTTCTTGAATTTCCCTCCGCATCTGAGGAGGAAACCAGTAAGGGAAAAGGAGCTGCACTACCTTCTGAGTCTGAAGCAGAAGAGGAAGAGGTTGAGGAAGATGAAGACTACTCAGAGCAGCAATACCCGCCAGCGGATGACAAATACAAAAACCTGGAGGATAGACTGGAACCTATGGAGCTGCAAAGGGTTCCTGGGTTAGATTTTGAAGAATTAGGTTTGATTGCTGGAATTGTGATCCCTCCAAAGTTCAAGGTGCCAATTTTTGCAAAATATGATGGGCTGTCTTGCCCAAAGATGCACCTGAGGTCATATGTCAGAAGAATTCAACCTCATACATCCGACAGAAATCTTTGGGTACACTTCTTTCAGGACAGTTTGTCCGGTACACAGCTAGACTGGTTTTACAAGCTTGAGAGGTCAGAGGTACATAGTTGGGAGGATTTGGCAGCTGCCTTTTATCGCCAGTATCAATATAACTCTGACTTGGCACCAACCCGTACTCAGCTACAAAGTATGGGAATGGCCTCAAATGAGTGATTCAAAGAATACGCCCAGAAATGGCGCGACTTGGCCGGAAGAGTGCAGCCACCTCTTTCTGATAAGGAACTAGTCGATATGTTCTTGGGGACCCTATCTGGCCCGTTCTTCAACCATTTGATCGGGAGATCTTCCGCAGGGTTTACTGAATTGATTCTGACTGGCGAACGAGTGGAAGCTGGTATTAAGAGTGGGAAGATTCAAAGGGATGTCTCTACATCTACAACTGTTAAAAAGTCATTTCCGGCCAAGAAGGAGGCAGTCGTTGTGTACTCTTAAAAGGGATTGGGGAGAACTGAGCGTCGGCCGACTGTAGGGGCCGTAATGATTCAAAATTCGTCAAATGATCAGCCTCGTAACAACCAATCCAAACCAAATCAGCAACGGGTAGAACGGCCACAACGGCAGTTCACCCGCATCAACATGACACTTGCACAAGTTCTTCCCCATTTGATGAAGTTGAATCTGACTGGTTTAAAGGAGGCACCGAAAAACCCTAACACCACATCTCCATACTATCATGCCAATTCAAAATGTGCCTACCATTCTGATAGCGCCGGACATGATACCAACAATTGTTGGGCGCTGAAGAATAAAATTCAAGACTTGATAGACGCAAAAGAGGTTGAGTTCGACGCTCCAGAAAAGCCAAACGTAATATCCGCTCCAATGCCGAAGCATGGTCGCAATGTCCATGCTATTGAAGAAGATCTGTATGTTTCTGCTGTTGATGATCTGATGACTCCACTGTTGACAATCAAGTTGAATATGTTAAAGGCTGGGATTTTCCCAGGATGTAAAGAAGACTGCTACTGTTGTTCCTCCCTACCAATCGACTGTCCATTGCTGAAGATAGGCATCCAAGGCCTAATGGACAGTCAACAAATTCTTTTCGAAAAGATTCCTGCTACTCCAACCCCTATCAAAGATGTTTCAATAATCACCATTTCCACCAATCTTTCCAAGGTCCCTAAAAAGCCTGTTAAGATTACATCCTCTACGAAGTTTGTTCCTCTGAAGATAACCATGCCTGGGCCTGTCCCCTACATTTCTGACAAATCAATACCATGGAATTATGGTGGAGAAATTTATTACCATGGTGTTAAACAAGTTGAGATAACTGAAGAGAGCTCTGACGAAGAAGATGCCGACATTGGAAACATTGCCGGTACGAGCAAGATTACCCGAAGTGGGAGAATATTTTCTCCAGAGATTGCCCCTCCAAAGGCAATCTTTAGACCCTCAGCTGCTGCCAAGGTTACTCCTGTACCAATAAAACTTTCTGCAAGAATTCCGTTGATTGAAGAAGTTGTTACTCCTGTGGTTGTCCCTCCTACTTCTGCTGATAAGGGAAAAGGGATCCAAGATGAGCTCGTCAGGACGAGGGCTCAACCCTTGGTCATCCCCGAAACCTCTAAGAAAGAAATGGAGGAGATTCTGAAAATAATTAAGAAGAGTGATTATGATGTGGTAGAGCAACTGGGGCAAACCCCCTCGAAGATCTCCATGTTAGCATTGCTGCTTTGTTCTGAGGCTCATGCCAAACTTTGATAAGATTTCTGAAGACAGCCCATGTACCCCAGGAAACCTCAGCCGATCAATTCCAGGATTGTGTAGCCAGCCTTACCGCAGACAACGGCCTGGGTTTCTCTGATGCTGACATGACTCCGAAAGGAAGAAAGCACAATGACGCATTGCATGTGTCAGATGAATGCCGAGGAACTACTCTTGCCCATGTGTTGGTCGACACTGGTTTTTCTCTGAACGTGCTGCCTAAGAAGGCTCTTGACCGGTTAGATTGTGAAGGCTTGGAGCTGAAACCAAGTAATATCATTGTCAGAGCCTTTGACGGATCAAAAAGGATGGTGCATGGGGAGGTCGACATTCCCATCAAGGTGGGCACTGAAGTATTCCACTCAACTTTCTATGTGATGGACATCCGTCCGTCATACTCTTACTTGCTAGGAAGACCATGGATACATAATGCTGGGGCAGTCACTTCCTCCCTACATCAGATACTGAAATACCCTGTCAAAGGAAAGATTATAACTGTACATGGTGAAGAGGAATATATGATCAGTCACCTGAACTCCTTTCGGTATGTGGAAGTGGAGGGAGAATTCATTGAGACACCATTCCAACACTTCGAGGAAATTGCTCCCGAGGTTGTTGTAGCAAAGGCAGTAGCTGAGGTACCCAAGCAGGTGGCCAGGATGGCATCTCTGAAAGACGCAAAGGCTGCAATGAAGGAGGGAAAGAGCTCAACATGGGGACAATTGCCTGACATTCCTTACAAAACAGACAAGTTTGGGTTGGGATTTACCGCTGCAGGGCAGAAAGCTATGCGTCGCTCAAAAATCGAAAGGACGCCCATCAAGATTTCTCCTCATGGGATCAATGCTTTGGAAGACGAAGACGAAGAGGGTAACATTGAAGACTGGATCTTCCCAACCATGGAAGGGGGACTGCACAACTGGGAGGCAAAAGACTTTGTCCCCATTACTTTCATTAATCAGTAACTTATCTTTCGAACATTTCCTGTTGGTCTGTAATAATTACTTTTAAACAATCTGCACACTAATTTTTCACCTCATGCCTTGCCCAGGGCATGTAGGTCCATTTGTAAGGGTTTTGATTCTCTTCATATTCATATGCCATGTTTAATGATTCATTGGATGTTTTTCATTGATAAACTGCTGTGTTCATTTTCTTTCCTTTTGCATTTTTGTTTGTTTAAGGATGGATATCCCTTACACACACCCACACTCACAAATGCAGGTACCCATCCACTCTGGATTCTATGGGTGACTATTCTGCTATGTCCTTCAATAACTCTGAAGATTTGGTCAATCAGGCTGAGTATGAAGATGACGAAGATTGTGAAGTACTAGGAGAGCTAGCCAGAATTCTACAACAAGAAGAAAGGGCCATATTGCCTCATGAAGAGTTGTTGGAAACAGTCAACTTAGGAACAGAGGAAGACAGGAAAGAAGTACAAGTGGGTGCCAATCTGGAACCAAGTGTCAAGGAGCGTTTGGTACAGCTGTTGAATGAGTACGTTGAAATCTTCACCTGGTCTTATGAAGACATGTCGGGTTTAGACACAGACATAGTGGTTCACCGTCTCCCTACAAGAGAGGATTGTCCACCGATCAAGCAAAAAGTCCGCCGAATGAGGCCCGACATGTCTGAGAAGATTAAAGCTGAAGTAATGAAGCAATTCAACACTGGCTTTCTGGCTGTTACATCCTATCCACAATGGGTTGCTAACATCGTGCCAGTACCTAAAAAAGACGACAAGGTCAGAATGTGTGTGGACTATCGGGATTTGAATAGGGCTAGCCCTAAAGATGATTTTCCACTACCGCATATCGACATTTTGATTGACAACACGGCTCAGCACAAAGTGTTTTCCTTCATGGATGGATTCTCGGGCTACAACCAGATCAAAATGGCCCCCGAGGACATGGAGAAAACAACCTTTGTTACACAGTGGGGAACCTTCTTTTACAAGGTGATGTCGTTCGGGCTGAAGAACGCAGGGGAAACTTATCAACGCGCCATGGTAGCTTTGTTTCATGATATGATACATCATGAGATCGAAGTTTACATAGACGATATGATAGCTCAATCACAAACAGAGGAGGAACACCTTGAGCATTTGCAGAAGCTGTTTTCCAGGTTGAAAGAGTACAAACTCAGGCTGAATCCAAGTAAGTGCACTTTTGGAGTTAGGTCTGGTAAACTTCTAGGATTCATTGTCAGCAACAAAGGCATCAAGGTCGATCTAGCAAAAGTGAAAGCTATACAAGAGATGCCTGCCCCCCGTACTGAAAAGGAGGTTAGAGGGTTCTTGGGGCGCTTGAACTATATTGCCAGATTCATCTCTCATCTGACGTCTACCTGTGAGCCAATTTTCAAACTATTGAAGAAAGATCAGGTAGTCGAATGGAACGACGATTGCCAAGCTGCTTTTGATAAGATCAAGGAGTATCTGCTAGAACCTCCTATTCTAATGCCACCCGTCGAAGGAAGGTTGCTGATCATGTATCTGACTGTTTTGGATAACTCAATGGGGTGCGTATTGGTCCAGCATGACGAGTCTGGTCGAAAAGAGCATGCCATTTATCACCTTAGCAAAAAGTTTACCGACTGTGAGACTCGCTACTCACTGCTCGAGAAAACTTGCTGCGCTTTGGTATGGGCTGCTCACCGACTAAGGCAGTATATGTTGACTCATACCACTCTGTTGATTTCCAAAATGGATCATATCAAGTATATCTTCGAGAAGCCTGCTTTATCTAGAAGAATCGCTAGATGGCAAATGATCCTGACTGAGTATGACATCCAGTACACCACCTAAAAAGCTATAAAAGGGAGTGTACTAGCTGACCATCTAGCTCATCAAGCTATCGAAGATTATCAATCCATGAGATTCAACTTCTCGGACGAGGACATCATGAATTTGGACAACATTAAAGGTAACGGACCGTATGACGGACCTGAAAATGGATCCCGATGGACCCTGTACTTTGATGGTGCTTCAAATGCGCTTGGAAACGGTATCGGTGCGGTACTCATTTCCCTGGAAGGTTGCCACACACCTTTCACGGCCCGACTTTGCTTCATCTGCACCAACAACATGGCTGAATATGAAGCTTGTATCTTTGGTCTCAAGGCTGCTATAGACTTGGGGATCAAATCTTTGATCGTATTTGGGGACTCGACTTTGGTTATCAGTCAAATCAAAGGAGAGTGGGATACCAAGCATCCTAATCTTATCCCATACAAAGAACATGTCCTGACATTGTTGCCTCATTTCGAGCAAATCACCTTCGAGCATTTCCCGCGAGAAGAGAATCAGCTAGCAGATGCTCTGGCTACAATGTCTTCCATGTTTAAACTCAACTGGGATAACGAGGCTCCCAAAATCACAATCGAGCAAATGGATGAACCTGTGCATTGTCATGAGATTAATACCGAAGAAGTAGTGGAACAACCTTGGTTTCACGAAATCAAAAGGTATCTCCAGACTAGAGAATATCCCGAAGGAGCTTCCGTAAATGACAAGAAGTTCCTAAGTAAATTTGCTGCCAAGTTCTTCCTGAGAAACGAAATCCTCTATAAACGCAGCCATGATTGTGTTTTACTCCGATGTGTAGACAAAGTTGAAGCAGAGTTAATCATGACTGAGATACACAGCGGTACATTTGGCACCCACTTGAGTGGACATACGATGGCTAAGAATATTCTAAGGGCAGGCTATTACTGGTCTACCCTGGAAGCTGATTGCCATCAATATTCCCGTACTTGCCACAAATGTCAAGTCTACGCTGACAAGATTCATATTCCTCATGTTCCTCTCAACGTTCTGATAGATCCTTGGCCATTCATAATGTGGGGCATTGACATGATTGGAGAGATCAAGCCCACGACATCCAATGGGCATCGCTTCATCCTGGTTGCTATTGACTACTTCACCAAATGGGTCGAAGCAGCTTCTTTCGCCTCTGTTACTAAAAATGTGGTTGCCCGCTTCATCAAGCAAAACCTCATATGCCGATATGGTGTCCCCGACAGGATCATCACAGACAATGGTACAAATCTGAATAATACTATGATCACCGCTCTATGCGAACAGTTCAAGATTTATCATCACAATTCATCTCCCTATCGGCCGAAGATGAACAATGTTGTTGAAGCTGCGAACAAAAACATTAAGAAGATCATTCTGAAAATGACAGTCACCTACAAGGACTGGCACGAGATGCTACCGTTTGCTCTGCATGGATATCGTACCACGGCACGTACTTCAACGGGGGCAACCCCATTTTCTTTGGTATATGGCATGGAAGCTGTCTTACCCATGGAAGTTCAGATTCCTTCTTTAAGGATTATGAAGGACGCTGGTTTGAATGAAGACGATTGGATTCAGACCCGACTTGATCAACTCAATTTGATCGACGAGAAGCGACTCGCTGCTGTTTGCCATGGTCAAACGTATCAAAAATGGATGATCAAGGCTTTCAACAAGAAATTCAGACGTCAAGTATATCAAGTCAGAGATCTCGTAATCAAGCGGATTATCTTACCGCAAACTGATCCCAGGGGCAAATGGACTCCTACTTATGAAGGACCATTTGTGATCAAGAGCATATTTTTTGGTGGTGCAATGATTCTAACCACCATGGACGGCGACGATTTTCCGCACCCTGCGAACGCAGACATAGTCAAAAGATACTATGCATAAAACAACCCGACAATTCGAAAACCCGAAAGGGCGGCTTGGGCAAAAATGGGCATCCCGGTAAACCGAAAACCCGAAAGGGCGGTTCAGGCAAAAATTAGGGGTAAAACAAAAAAATATGTACACCCGGCAAGTCGAAAACCCGAAAGGGCGGCTTGGGCAAAAAGGGGTTTCCCGGTGGATCGAAAACCCGAGAGGGCGGTCCAGGCAAAAGTTAGGGAATTAAAGCGTATGACTATGTCTCGTCAGATCACTTTAAGGATAATCTCTTCATCAACCAGCTCCAAGCTCCTGATCAATCTAGTCATCGACGAACGAAACATTGAATGGACAGATATTCAGAGTTGTGAAGGCTATAGCAGAATGGAATCTTATGGAATTGTTACACATAGCCATCTTTCTTTTGTATAAAATTTTCAATTTTTACGACGACATCCTCTTACTAGGATGCCTGTCTCCTTTGTACAAAGATACTCATAGAAAGTTAATACAAGTACTTTTCCAAATACAAAAATTTGATTTGTCTTCCTTTTTCTCTTTTGCACTTATGTTTTATTTGAGAAACGTCCAATGTTTTGTTAAATAGGCATATGCATTTGAACATAATCATTTTCCTTACAAATCAAGAAAGATGATTGCTCATAGGTTGAAGGTACAGGTAGATATCTTGATGCCCTTTCAAGAGGAATCCCTAGCAGAATTAAACTCCAAATTCCTTAATCCAGAACTTAATTCCCCAAACAGAGTTGAACTTCAGGATCCTCAGCAGAACAGAAGCTTTATCAAAACTGATTTCCCCAGCCAGAGGGCCTTCTAAGAACTCAATCCCCCTCAGAGTTAAGTTTCAGAATCCCCAGTGGAGCCTTAAAAATCTGGAAATCTTATCCCCAGTTGAAGTCAAAACTATCAATCCCCAGCGGAACCAGACTAGTGAACCTTCTCCCCACAGAGATGCTTCCCGCCAGACTGAAGATTCTCAGTCTTACTTCTCCAACATGAGTCTCCCAGGTTCTGAACTTCCCAGTAGAGATCACCAAGGAATTCCAATCCCCAACAGTGGTCCTAAGATCCCTCCACAATTGAAGATTTTGTTCCCCAAGCAGTCAGCAGTCGACAAGTGTTGTACCCCAAAATTTGCCCTCCCATATTCTTGAAGGTTTGCTAAGATCATACTTCAAAATCTCCCAAGGGTCGCACAGTCCAATTGCCTCCTAACAGTCAAAAATTAGAGTTTTGGTTCTGGCAAAGAAATTGAAGTTTCCAAGGGTCCAATTAAGTCCCACATGCCTACATACATTGTCAAGCATCCATATGCCAAGTTTCAAGACTCACAGCACCAAATTACACAGTCAAAAAACCTAAATGCTTCACAGTCAACTGTAGGGGCAAAATGGTCATTTGACAGTCAAAAGTCAAAATTTTTGGTCAACATCTTATTTTGAAGCCACAAACATCATTTGATCAATTCTTGATCATGATTCTCAAAGCATGGCTCAAAAAGTCTCAAGATGCAAAAGTTTCTATCTTTGGACAGTTCAAAAAGTCAACTGCAAATTGACCAGGGCATAACTTCCACATGGTTTATCAGAAAAATTCCATCCAATGCTCATTTTGAAGATAATGACATTTCCTACAACTCATCTTCACACTTCAAGTCCAAGAAATGCTCTCACAAAAAGTTATCAATTTCAACATTATAGGTCATTTTCAAAAGTCAACAAAAAGGCATTTTAAGTCAAAGACCATAACTTGATATTGTTAAATCAAAATGACATGGGACCAAAGGCATTGGTTAGAGGACTTCAAGACCTTTCCAAAATGTCCAAGAACATGATCAAAGCTTAAATATTGAGCAAGATATGCCTTGTGGAAGTTGGGAAATTTTTGGGGATTTTGAAAAGTCAACTTTGCTTCAAATGCCTCAAAATTGCTAATGGGCCTCAATTTCTTCCATGAATCATCACCCAAAGGCCATGCACGACCCATTGACCTCCAAGGGAGTTATTTCATCATTTTTTATTAATTATTTGAATTTTTATTATTATTAATTCACTTAATTAAAATTAAATATGAAAAAAATAGCAAATAACACCTTTCAAATCTTTTTATGCAGAGATTTCACTCATTATATGCGCAATATCTCGTGTACCAATCTCAAGAGACAAAATCTTCCAAAATAGGCAAGTTTCCATGGCAAAAAGATGTGAAAAAGGATGTAATAAAATCAAATATTTGGATCATCAATGGATGGATTTTGGGCTGGCTTTTTGACCTAGTTCTATTCATATACATGTGCACAAGTGAAGCCAAAGGGATTAGACACAGAAGCTGCGCCCAATACCAAAGAGAAAACTTGCATTTTTGACAAAAAATCTGAAAACTGAAAACCTAGCTAAAGGAAGATTCAAGGCTTAAAAAGTGTTCCAATACACTCCTGACACTACTAGGAAGATTTTGCAATCGAAACCAAGTCTCTAGACCTCAAGGGTTGGTAGAACGACATCACCCTTTGTTTGAAATTGTCCATTATCGTTTTGTGATTAACATGCATTTTTCATGTGTTTTTAATGTTGATTTATACTAATGTGCACTTTCTGAAGCTATTGGTGTCCTTGAATTGAATTAATAATGCCTGTATAGAAAGTTGCCATTAAAGCTTGCTAGGGTTTCTGAAGCTCCAAAAGAGGGGTTTCTTCATCTGGAAAAATTGGACAACCATACTGGTACCAATAGATTCGTGACATCCAAATGAACTGAACTCATACCTCGCGCTCAATTTATGATGAACTATGCGCTAATCGCTATTTTCTAGCATTTGTTTTTGTGGGGGTTTAAAACCCCCGCTATTTACTTGTATTTGCAGGAAAAAAGATGAAGACGATGCTAGTGTGGCTTGGTACTACTGGACAGTTTAAACATTGGCGCGTCTTTTTGTTTATTCCAGCATGATATTGATTTTTCTATTATATTAACCACGTTCCATTATTCATACAAATAAACGCGTTGGTTCAATTGGCAAATGAAGTGGCATGCAGGTATTGGGACCTGGGTTCGATTCCCAGGTCCCCCATATTTCTCAATAATTTTGGTTGTAATGTGTTCAGGTGCTATCTCTTTCCAGTGGTCCACCATATGCTCAACGCCTGCGCCTGCCAAGTGTCCAGGGGCTTCAATCCAATGGCCAGGGTGTGCAGTCCACCATGCACGCTGGTCAATCATCCCACACACGCGCTGGAAAAGTCAACCAGGCCTCTTGTTCATTGGGCCAAAATGCTTCAAATTGACCTCCAAATTGGGTCAGCCACCCCATGGTTTGCATATTTTTACTTTTTATTTTCATTATCCTTTTTATTCTTTTATTTGTTTTATTGTATTATTTAATTCAGAAAAAATAATTTTCCTAACACAAAAAAAAATCAGAAATCATAAAAATAAAAATATGTTTTATTTAATATTTAAGTCATTAATATTTTTGTAAATAAATCTTTTAATAATCAATTTAGTTTAATTTAGGGTTTTTAATTTTAATGTTTTCTTAAATAAACTAAAATACATAGAAATTAGGGTTTTTAACATTTTTTTTATCTTTTTTTTAAAATAACCTTTTTCATATTATCATTATTATTAATTATTAATTATTTTGTAAATACCCATGTAATTAAATAATTAGTATAAATTAGGTTAAAACTTTAATCTTTTTCTTTAATAATTAAAAATATTTAGAATTAGGGTTTCTTTTAAATTTTTATTTTCTTTCTTTCATTAAATACAAAAAAACATAAAAACAATTTCTTTTCTTATTAAATAATTAATTTTTAATTTCATTTAATTTCTTTAAAGGGTCCAACGCCCTCGCATATTCGCTTCTAATTTCTTTTCGCGCGTTTGTTCTTGTTTTTATTTTCCTTTGTAAATATTATGTAATTGCTCAAGCCTTGTAATAGTAATTAGGAAATTTATTTACTTTCTGCATTTTATTAAAAACGGGTCTCTGTTAATTTGGCGATGTATAGACCCGCGCCTTGTAATAGCGTAGGACTTTATTTTCCGCACTTTAATTTCCGCACCCCTTAACTGCTAAATTTTGCATGAAAGAATGAATGGCCCAAATAAAATCAAAGCGTAGATCACCATAATGCATGACAAGATAAAACATAACTGAAAATGATACACAAATTCACACACCACTCTTAGGGTACGCCTCACTGTTGCCTTGCCCCTCGAAACGTGGTCGTCGAGTATAGGACGTTTTAGTAAGTCCTTATGTCCATGAACATGGCATAAGGGTAGCTTCTAAGGTGTCCTACTGTTGCTCCGGTGACCACACTGTCCCTAAACTCGAATTGACCCGAACACCTCCAACGGTGGTGCTACCTACCTCTCAATGGTGGGATGGCACTACCTTAAGGACATTTACACAGCCTAATTCCTTAGGGTAGGTGGATGACTCATAGATACTTGCTCTAATTCAAAACAAATCAAAAACTCTTTTCACACCGACACTTTTCAAAAAGCTTTCAAAACAACTTTTCAAACACTCTTGAGGACCGATACAAGAGTCGATCTGAAACTTTCAAAGAAACTTTTTCAAACCCACTCACAATTGAAAAGCAAACATTTTGAAAACACAAATGAGCAAGTATCTAAGAGCCCATGGATAACCATGGATAGAAAGGGTGCTAACACCTTCCCTTTCTATAAATCTACCTCCCGAACCGAGAAACAATCTCATAAGGAATTTTGCTGTGCTTTTGTCCTGTCCATGTTGGAGAAAATAAAAAACGGTGGCGACTCTTGCTTCCGCGACATTTCGCGAACCAGCGTTAAACACTCAGTTCCAGATCCACCGATCACAGAACTGGTGACTCTGTTGGGGAATTCTTATAAAGTGAGGTGTACCTTAGGATAGTTCATATCTGTGTTTTCAATTGTTGTGCTTTGTTTGCTTTATTATTATGGGTTGCATCGGAGTTACATAGATCCTAACCCGGATCTGGGGATACCCTGTTAGGTAGCATAAGCTGTGAAGGACCTGTCCGGCGTAGACCGACATGGGTGAAGCAGTGGCTACATTGGTGTGGCACCTTGGTCTGTACCGATATCCCTTGTGTTGTAACGAGGAGAATATGGGTCTTCTGAGGAGTCATTAAGCACCAACCGACCTTAGAACCTTAAATGACCCAACTTGGCCAATAGAACAGTAGCAGTATGCTACGCCCATTGAGGCTAAACTCTCGTGATGGTTCTGGCTGCAAGAAAAGATTGCGATGCTGGAGTTATGACCGATTGAGGGTAGTCAGTGATATTGGGATCCTCTAGAACCCGGTTACTTCTGATAGGACAGGTCTGAACCAACAAACTGAAAAAGGGTAATACCTAGACCCCATGTTGGCCTAAACTCTAAGGGCTTGTCTTGTGTGACTTGTGTGCCTTATCATGTTTGCCTTTGTGAATATTTGTGGTGTGCTTTATCATAACATCATGCCATCATGAACATTGCATGCATCTTGCATAAGGACTGACCATTTCAAAGACAAGAGGGTTTCACCTTTGCTCTGTTTTGTAGGACATCATGATGCCTATGCGAAGGAATACTATCCGGTTCAACTTTGTTCACCCACCTGAGCTGCTTGAAGAGTTGGTTAGCAGAATTCCAAATACTACTTCCTTCATCCAGAGGCATGGTTCTCTTCCCAGTTTAGTCACGGCAAAGTGGGACCAACAGTTGATGAGTGTCCTGACCCAGTTCTATAACCCTCTGTATCAGTGCTTCACCTTTCAAGACTTCCAGCTGGTCCCTACCCTGGAAGAGTTCTCTGATTTGCTTGGTATCCCTATCTTGGATCAGACTCCCTTCACTGGTTGGGAAAAGACTCTTAGGCTTGAGGAGGTAGCTGCAGCTCTTCCCTTGACCCACCAAGAAGTAATGGACAACTGGGTGACTAGAAGCGGAGTTAAGGGTTTCTTGGCCAAGTTCCTGATTGGTAAAGCTAACAGTTTCTGGAATGACTTGGACTTTAGGGCATATGAAGACATCCTGGCTCTCTTAATCTATGGTCTAGTCTTGTTTCCTAATCCTGATAACTTCATTAACGTCACTGCCATAAGGATCTTCATGTCTCGGAATCCTGTGCCCACTCTCTTGGGTGACATCCTGCAACAACTCTATGCTCGTACTGCCCGAAGACGAGGAACCCTGTGGTGTTGCACCCCTTTGTTGGTGAGGTGGTTTATTTCGCACCTCCCTAAGTTAGTGCTGAAGAACAAAGAAGGAAGAAGTTGGGATCATAGGTTAATGTCTCTCACTGATAAGGACATCATTTGGACTCTCAGAGGTTTGGATGAGATAGCTGTTATTGATCGTTGCGGAGAATATCCTAATGTTCCTTTGATTGGTACCCAAGGAGGGATCTCTTATAATCCATGTCTAGCACTCCGTCAGTTTGGAAGAGCCAGAAGAGCAGGGCCTCATGAGATGTTGGTGCCTCACATCAGTTTTGAGTTTCAGGTAGATAGTGACGAGCTGCGTCGTAGGTTCATCAAGGCTTGGGACAGAATTCACAAAGCTGACCCACAAGAGTTGGGACCAAAGACTTCTCTACCTATGGAAGCCTACTCCAAATGGGTCCGCATCCGTGCTCAGAAGCTAGGTATGCCATATGAAGCTGTCAGACCTGTCATTCTTAAGTATCCTGATAAAGATGGGGCTCCTCCAACCGTCCTCCCTCCTCAGATACCTACTGATTATGAGACATTAAAGAGGTCTTGGGCGCAACTGCGAGAAGAACGAGATTCTTATCGGGAAAAGTTCAACGAGCAGGAATTGAAGATCCAGAAGCTGACAAAGCAGTTGGAGAATGAGCGAGCTTTGAATGACTACATCCGTACTGAGAAGAGGAGACCCTGGGATCAATGATGAACTTTGGATGTTCTTTTACAGTTTTTATTTCCCTTTTCAGTATTTCCATTTTTTATGTAACGCCTAAGGGCAACCTGTTGAACAATTTAAATTTCAAAGTTGAATCTAATGAAGTGTGTTCCTTTTTGTTTACAAAGTTGATTCCCGATTGTCTTTGAAAACATAAATCATACGCATTCCATTCATCATGTGCATAGCAGGTACTCTTCTTTTCAGGTTGCTTACTGTTCTTCGCTGTTTATTTCAGCATCATGAACCCTGAATCATCTACCGAGCAGTCTATCAAGGCCCTTCAGGCGCAGAACGCCCAATTTCAAGAGCTGATCATGGGTTTGGCTCAAGGTCAAGAGGAGCTGAAGGCTCTGCTGGTCAAGAAGAAGAAGAAGAGAACTGTTCTATTCAACACGGGCCGGAGATTTGGTAACACACTGCAGAATGAGGAAGCTGGTTCTTCTGTAGGCAAAGACAGTCCCCAGGGGGGAAGGGCTCCAAGTCCGGTGGTCTCTGACAACGAGACTGATTTTAATGAGGAACAGTATCCTCCAGCTGAAGACAGATACAAGCAGTTGGAAGACCGTCTGAACGCCATGGAAATTCAACAAGTGCCTGGTTTGGATTTCGGAGACTTGGGTTTATCTTCTGGTGTAATCATCCCGCACAAGTTTAAAGCACCATCTTTCGCAAAGTATGACGGGGCATCCTGCCCTAAGTTACATCTCAGATCTTATGTGCGGAAGATTCAACCATACACCGTGGACAAGAACTTGTGGATCCACTTCTTCCAGGAGAGTCTTTCAGGGCCTCATCTCGAATGGTTCTATCAGCTGGATGGAACCAAGATTCGTAACTGGGAGGAGTTGGCTACTGTTTTTACAAGCAGTATCAATATAATGCCGACCTTGCTCCTACACGTACCCAACTCCAGGGTATGTCGCTAGGATCGGGAGAAGGTTTTAAAGAGTACGCACAGAAGTGGAGGGATTTGGCTGGCAGGGTGCAGCCACCATTAACAAACTGTGAATTGGTAGATATGTTCTTGGGTACCTTATCCGGGCCGTTCTTCAATCATCTTATTGGTAATTCATCTGCAGGATTCACAGACCTTATTCTGACTGGAGAAAGGATAGAGGCTGGTATGAAGTCAGGAAAGATTCAGAAAGGTGCGTCTTCAAGTGCTGAGAAGAAACCTTTTAAAAAGGAGGCAAGTGCTGTGTATGGGCCTAGGAGGCAAGACAAACCAGAGCGCCGCCAAACTGTCAACGCGGTGGTTATTGCTAATCCTGCTA
Source organism: Vicia faba (assembly GCA_948472305.1). Classification (NCBI taxonomy): domain Eukaryota; kingdom Viridiplantae; phylum Streptophyta; class Magnoliopsida; order Fabales; family Fabaceae; genus Vicia; species Vicia faba. The sequence goes on from CATIWC010001473.1 coordinate 355,612, forward strand.
CCGCTCCTCGGCAAGCTAATCAACCAAGGGGTGAGAGACCCAGAAGAGAATTTACCCGGCTGAGTATGACCTTGTCACAAATCTTGCCGCAACTGCTATCGACCAACTTGGGGACCATCAGAGAAGCTCCAAAGGTTGTGAATACTGCATCTCCGAAGTATAATCCAAATGCCCGCTGTGCTTATCACTCCGATAGCCCAGGGCATTCTACTGATGACTGCTGGGCCCTGAGGAATAAGGTGCAGGACCTTCTTGATGCAAAGGAGATACAATTTGAGGCGCCTGAGAGGCCAAATGTTGTGACTGCTCCTATGCCCCAGCATGGAGTGAATGCTGTTGATGAAGACTTGTATGCAGTTTCTGTGAATGATGTGGCTACCCCTCTATTGACTGTTAAAAGGAACTTGCTGCTAGCCGGTTTATTTCTGGGTTGTAGCGAAGGTTGCCTTTTGTGTGCTGTTTCCCTTACTGGTTGTCCGTTGCTGAAGTTAGGCATCCAAAGCCTGATGGATAGCAAGGAGATTCTGTTCAAGAAGACCGCTGTTCCTTTTGTTCCTGTGGAAGAAGTATCTGTCGTTACAATTTTCAACAATCCAATCAAGGCTCCCCCGAGGAAGCCAGTCAAAATCATGTCTGTTGCACCCATTGTTATTACTGTTCCGGGGCCCCTCCCCTATGAATCTGATAAGGCTGTCCCATGGCACTATGGGGCAGATGTATATGTACTTGGAATAAATTAAGAGTTCAACACCGGTACCAGCATCAGCAATATTACCGGTCCAGCTAAAGTAACTCGCAGTGGCAGGCTCTTCTCGCCTGACATTGCGCCACCAGTTATCCGAAGACCTCTCATAATAACGCCTACAAGTGCGCCTGTTTCCACTTCTGATCAAGTTGCTTCCCCTGCTGCCGAGTCATCTAATACTCGGGGCAAAGGGGTTGATGATGAGCCTGCCCGGATGGAGGCACCAAAGTCTGTGAATGTTGAAGCCTCCCAGCAAGAGATGGAGGAAATTCTTAAGATAATCAAGAAGAGCGACTTCAATGTCGTTGAACAGCTGGGGCATACCCCCTCCAAGATCTCTATGTTGTCATTGCTGCTGTGCTCAGAGGCCCATGCCAAGGCCCTGATTTCATTTCTGAAGACGGCCCATGTGCCACAAGAGACCTCTGCAGATCAATTCACTGACTGTGTGGCCAATTTGATAGCTTACAATGGTTTGGGTTTCTCGGATGCTGACCTTACCACCAAGGGAAAGAACCACAATGATGCCCTGTATGTCTCTATAGAATGCAGGGGAACTACTCTTGCTCACGTGTTGGTGGACACGGGTTCTTCCCTGAATGTGTTGCCCAAGAAGGCCTTAGATAGGTTGGATTGTGAGGGCCTGGAGTTGAAACCTAGCAACATCATTGTTCGAGCCTTTGACAGATCAAAGAGGATGGTTCATGGAGAAGTAGACATCCCTATTCGTGTGGGTTCTCAAGTATTTGACTCAATGTTCTATGTGATGGACATCCGTCCATCTTATTCCTGTTTGCTGGGTCGACCTTGGATTCACAAAGCTGGGGATGTGACCTCCACTCTACACCAGAAGCTCAAGTACCCTGTCAGAGGGAAGATTGTTACTGTGCAGGGGAAGGAAGAATACATGGTTAGTCATCTGAATTCCTTCCGGTATATCGAGATGGACGGGGAGTTTATTGAAACCCCCTTTCAGCATTTTGAAGAGGTACCTCCAACATTGGCAGCAGCAGAAACAGTGGTTGAAGAGGACTTTCCTTTGAAGATGGCTTCCTTGAAGGACGCCCGGGCTGTAATCGAGAAAGGTGAATGTGCTAACTGGGGCAGGCTCCCTGATTTCACTCCTAAAACTGATAAGTTTGGACTGGGTTTTACTGCAGAGGCTCAGAGGGCGGTGCGCAAAGCTAGGATCGGAAGACCTCCTGTGCTCATCACCAATCCAAGAGTGAATGCTATTGGGGATGAAGACGAAGTGGAAGAATCAGAGTTCGATAGCTGGATCTACCCGACGACTGACGGTGGATTGAACCGCAAAAGATCATACACCTGTTACTTTTGTTACGCAGTAATGAATTCCTTTGTTTTTGTTATTTGTAATAAACAATGAATTGAAACTTCATGGCCCGGTGTCTTACCCGGGGCACCGTTGGCTTCATTTGTGAGGGCTTATAACTGTCATTTCCATATATCATGAATAAAGACCTTGGACGTTTTTTCGCATTTCAAATCTTGTGCTCCCTTTCTTTCTTTCTTTCTTTATATATTGCAAAACAGCTGTATTTACACACACTCACCCATACAGGTTTCAATCCACTCTGGATCTCACTGGTAACGACTCTGCTACTGCCAGTTATGACTTTGAAAATCCGATCAACTTAGCCGAAGACGAAGGTGAAGATGATTGCGAAGTGCCTGGCAAGCTTGCAAGACTGTTACTCCAGGAAGAGAGGGCAATTCAACCACATGAAGAGCCCGTGGAAACGATAAATCTGGGTACTGAGACAGATAGGAAGGAAGTCAAGATTGGTGCCAATCTGGAGCTCAGCGTAAAACAACGGTTGACTCAGATGTTACATGATTATGTGGAAATCTTTGCCTGGTCCTACGAAGACATGCCCGGGTTGGATACCGACATTGTGGTCCATCATTTGCCTACCAAGGAAGACTGCCCTCCGGTTAAGCAAAAGGTCCGCCGTATGCGTCCAGAGATGTCCGAGAAAATCAAAGCTGAGGTTATGAAGCAGTTTGATGTCGGGTTTCTAGCAGTGACTTCTTACCCTCAGTGGGTTGCCAATGTAGTGCCGGTACCGAAGAAGGATGGTAAGGTCAGAATGTGTGTTGATTACAGGGATCTGAACAGGGCCAACCCCAAGGATGACTTCCCCCTACCTCACATTGATGTTCTTGTTGACAATACTGCTCAGCACAAGGTATTCTCCTTCATGGATGGTTTTTCAGGTTATAATCAGATCAAGATGGCTCCTGAAGACATGGAGAAGACTACCTTTGTTACTCAGTGGGGCACCTTCTGCTACAAGGTCATGCCATTTGGGTTGAAAAATGTTGGGGCAACCTACCAACGTGCCATGGTTGCTTTATTTCATGACATGATACATCATGAGATTGAAGTGTATGTCGATGATATGATTGCAAGGTCCCAAACTGAGGAGGAACACCTTGACCATCTGCAGAAACTGTTTGACCGTTTGAAATTGTACAAGCTGAGGTTGAACCCGAACAAGTGCACCTTCGGGATAAGGTCTGGAAAGTTGCTGGGCTTCGTCGTAAGTGACAAGGGTATTCAAGTGGACCCTACCAAAGTTAAATCCATTCAAGAGATGCCAGTTCCTAAGACAGAGAAGGAGGTCAGAGGCTTTCTAGGACGTCTGAATTACATTGCCCGGTTCATCTCGCATCTAACTGCTACCTGTGAGCCAATCTTCAAGCTGCTGAAGAAAGATCAGGTAGTACGTTGGAATGATGAATGTCAGGCCGCTTTTGACAGAATCAAAGAGTATCTCCAAGAACCACCCATCCTTATGCCACCGGTTGAAGGGAGACCTCTGATACTATACTTGACAGTACTTGACAGCTCAATGGGGTGTGTGCTGGGGCAGCATGACGAGTCTGGCCAAAAAGAGCATGCCATTTATTATCTCCAGTCATCCAGGATTCATTTATCCTCAGCAGGACAGCTCATCTGCTTGCATGCGCATTCATTACATTCATATCATAAACATCGACATAACATATATTGCATCATACATTTCATGCAACATAACCTTGTGTTTAGCTAACATTTTTCCTTTTCAGGATAAGAATAAAAGGCTATCATTAACAATTATTCAGATACAGTACAGATACACCCCAGACACGACGGTCATTCTATTACTCATTCAGAATTTCAAGTCAGATACAGTACAGACACACCCCAGACACGGCAGTTATTCTACTACTCATTCAGACTACAGCAATCAGATACGGACTAGATACGCTCCAGGCACGACAGCCATTCTATCTCTCATTCAGATTCACTTATCCACCTCAAGGTTCAATGCATTCCAAGCACGGATACCATTATGACCCTTACAACAGCAGTTTGATTCTCCCCAGTGCGTTCGCCACGGAATTCATTCTGTCATTTAGATCCCAGTTACAAGTTTCAGATACACTTCAAACACGGAAGTCATTCTATTACTCATACGGATCTCAATCCCAGTTACAGTTTCAGATACACTCCAGACACGGAATTCGTTCTGCTACTCATACAACTTTCAACTTCAGATACGGTCCAGATATGCTCCAGACACGGTTGCCATTCTGTCACTCATTCGGAATTTGTCCCCAACACGCAATTGCTCCATGAATAGACGTTTCTCTGTTACCCAGATACAATACAGATACACTCCAGACACGGCAGTCATTATGATATTCATTCTACATTCAAACACAGTTACAGCCCAGATACGCCCCAGATACGAAGGCCATTCTTTTGCTCATGCAAACTCAGTCTCCGGATATAGTTCAAATGCATTCCAGACATGGATACCATTTTTGATCCTCTTTTTTCTGATCTATCACATTACAATTCAACAAACATTCCAGATGGCATCTCTAAGCCCATCCTCCTACCAGCAATCTCCATATGGCATCTCTAAGCCCATCCCTCTGTCACCTCCCCAGATGGCATCTCTAAGCCCATCTCCAAATGGCATCTTTAAGCCCATTCCCGCACCCATGCTTTGACGAGTGCAAATTTAAGGGCACTCTAGTGTCCAATCTCCTTTTACCTTCGAGACGCGAAAGGCAAACCTGCCAATCTAACTCTTCAGGTGCAAGAAGATTGAACAGGGGCAACTGTTGTACCCCAAAATTTGCCCTCTCTTTTCATCAATATTTTCTCACCACAAGACCCTTGGAGCTCAAGATCAAGTTAGGGTTTGCTCTGCTCAAGACTCCTCCTTGCATTGTTGACTCAAATTAGGGTTTGAGTTTGCACAAAGATGTTTTGACCTAAAATGCCCAAAGTGACTTTCATGCTTCATGTTGGACTCACAAGTTTATCCATACCAAGTTTCAAACCTTGATCCCAATCTTTGCCCAGTCAATTGGACACTTGACCTAGAAATCAACTGTATTGGGGAAAAAGTCAACTGTGGCCAATTGACAGTCAAACCTCATGAAATATGACCCACATTAACATAATGAACTCATATGGACCATTTGATCAAGTTTGGATCACAATTCCACAAGAAATTTGATCAGATCACCAAAAGGGCAAAATGGTCATTTTTAGGGTTTTGACTGCACAAAGACAATTTTTGACTGTTTGACCTAACCAATGGAAAACCAAGCTCACATATGGACTCAAGGACTCAATGGCATTGTCTTGACCCATTCCACAAGTTCAAAAGATCCCAAATGCACAGGATTGACAGATGAATTTTCCAGTCAACTGATCAAAATTTGACTGTATACTAAAAAGTCAAACTTTGACTTTTTGGTCAAAATCAAGTACCAAGATTCATTTTTCATCAAGACATGTCAAATTATGAAACTTGTTCATCAAGAAACCCAAATTTGCAAATTAGGGTTTAAAATGAAGAAATTTCATAACTTAGAATTTTTCTAAGTTATGAAACTTCCTTATTTTTTCCTAACTTTGCCCCATTCTTTCACCAAGATGCAAATGGATTCAAGCAAAACTTAGAACATGAAAGTTGTAGTACATTAAAAAATCTACAACTTTTATTCACAAAGTTTTATCAAAGGAAGCTTTTAGCTCAAGTTATGATTTTTGGAACAATGGTGCAAAACATTCTTAACTTAAATTTTTTTTGACCTATTCTAGGCAGGATTTTTGTCCAACTTCATGGCCACTTTTCACATAGTTCCACTTGGAATTTCAATTTGCATTACAAATATGGATTGTAGTACACATTCCAAGCTTTACAAATTGTCCAAGAACTTCTCAAACACCCTTGTGGTTAGGGAGAATCGAATTGGCAAAGTTGGGTAAAAGTCACTTTTGTTCATGACCAAATGCATGTTCATACATTGGCATTTTTCAAGTCAGCTTGTACAAGCTAGATTACAGGCCTCTAATCCTCTTCACACTCAATAATTAAATGCCAAACCATTGTGTTCAAGCATTATTTTGTTCATTTGGTCATTACATGCAAGATTAATCCATAATTAGAAAAAAGCATATTTGCCATTTTTGAAAAGGTACACTTTATGTCAAATTCAAAATCCAAGAGGCATGGGCCAAATCTTTAAGGCACAAGTTTGTGGACAAATCCCACTGATCAAGAGAGAGTGATGCAGCATGCTTGAGGGACCTGTGCTGGCCTATAACCCAACTTGACTATCCTTGCTTACCTTAGAAGAAACTTGGCAAAAGAGAAAAAACTCTCACTTCCTGCAAACAGATGCTAAAGCAAACTTTGCAGACATTTTTCATGCACAAAAACAAGCCTAAAGCAAGGCTCATTCACCCCTAAGACCTGCTCATACTCAGAATCCCTGTTTTGTTGCAAAACAGGGCAAGTTCTGCAACTTGACCTCCATAATCATATCCATTCGTGCGTTTTTGCTCAAGCCTGTCCAAACACATTCTATATCATCCACACAAACTATCCCAAGCCCAAAACACAGATTGTAACACCCCTAACCAAGTTTTCCATTTTCACTTTTCAGCTGTGCAGGTTGACTTCCATAGCTCGATACAGGTAGATTCAAAGCAAGCTAGGTGTTGGAGAAGGTTCCTTGGACCTCAGGCAAGCTGTACAAATCCTCAAACTCCATTGAAGTTGGCCACATTACTCTGTCCAAGTCAAGCTGAAACAGGTAAAAATGTGAACTTCTATCTCTCTATCCAGGCATGATTAGGCTTAGGTTTGTGAAGAAAACATGTTCTACTCATAGCCCTGAAACCATCCATGTATTTACTTTTCATTTATATTGTGCGTGCTGTGAGAATTTTGGCCATGAACATTGAAAAAAAACTTAGGTCAGAAATTGGGGATGAAGAAATTCTCCCTCATTTCTGAGAGTTAGGTCAAGATTTTTATATGTATGAACTCGTGATTTAATGCTCTACATTGTTTATGTTATGAGTTTTGACTAAAAATCAAGGAATCAGGAGTTAGTGTTGAACAAGGAAGGGCGCGTGTTTTCTGTTTCAAATGGCTGGAGGTTGAAGACAGAGTTGACTTGGGCTGGGTCTGAGTCAACTTGTTGTTTGCACCCCTTTTTTAGTTTTACACCCCCTGGTCCATTCTGTGATATTTTATTCATTTTTGATTTTTTCTTTTTGATTCAGACTTATTATTTTTTGCTCAAATATTAAAAATATTAAAAATATTTTTCCACCCATTTTTGCATTTTATTTGGAATTTATTTGTTTTATTTGAATCTATACATGTAAAATAAATATAAATACCTTTTTGTTTAAAAACATTAAAAATAACACAAAATGTATTTTCAGCCATTATTTTATTTACCTTTTGAAAACATTTTCTAAAAAATGTACTTTATTGTAAATAATTAATATTTTTATTTTTATACATATTTAGTATATTTAAATATATATAATATAAATACTTGTACATTTATTAAAATACTTAGGATAAAATATGAAAATAATACATTTTTATTTTTATTAATATATGACATTAAAAAAAATACTTTTTTTACAATATACTTCCTTTTTTATTTTTATATAAATTAATATATAAATATTGTGTATAGTTAATAAATAATTGCTATTTATTCAAAATTAGGGTTTTCCCCTAAAAACCACAAAAATATCCAAAAATTAACCTTTTTATTTTTGTTTATATTTTACATTGAAAAATACTTTTACATACATAAAAAACCATTTTTGTGCATAATACATTTTGCATATTTATTGTATTTATTTAATTATGGTACAATTTAATATTTGTCTATTCAATATGGATGTAATAGTAAATTAGGGTTTATATTTCTTGTCAAATACCCCTATTCAAACATTTGTACCCCCATCCCTATAATCATGTTGTAGTAATTTAGGACTTTAAATTTTCGCATTTAAAGGCTTTCAAATCATGCCATGATAGACCTAGGGTTTGTATGCAAAATCAACCAACAAATAGCTTGACCTAATTCAAAGATAAATAAGCATGAAAATGGACAACACAATACACTTTCACCCTTAGGGTTCCTCCACTTGTTGCCTTCAAAAAAATGGGCCATGTTGGATGATGAGTATCTTTGGCAAAACAAAAACAAATCAAATTATCATAGTCCCTCGATGACGCTTTCGAAGTTGCCTAAAAAAAATGATCATAGTCCCTTCAAGAAAAATTGCCAAAGACACTTGGCACTATTGCATTCATGGTCTAAACGATGACCCGCGCCCGTCCCGTTAATATCCTAACACAAGATTGTCCACCAAATACAATGGTGGAACAATACTGTTAAAAGGGTTAAAACATGAGAAAAATCTTTGAGTAAATTTAGGGGTAGACAACTCTTAGTTACTTGATCAATCTTGCAAAACAAATCCTTGCCTACTTTCAAAACACACTCCACGACACAACTTTCAAAATCTTGAAACATCTTTTCAAAAAGACATACACCTTTTGTAAAACATTCGAATAAAGAATTGTTACAAGGGTCGCCTAGACAAGGCATCTTTTTCAAAACATTTTCAAAAAACCACACACACAAAGCACCATTTCAAACAATTGAAAATGCAAGGCAAGTGATCTAAGCAAGTAACTAAGAGCCCATGGATAACCATGGATAGAAAGGGTGCTAATACATTCCCTTTCTATAATCTACTCCCCGAACCCAAGAAAACATCTCAAAGGTTTTTGCTGTGATTTTTAACCTTTCCTTAGGATAAAATAAAAAGTCGGTGGCGACTCTTGCTCAACTGAAACATTTGCGAAAACAAATGCAAAACCCAAGTCAGTTCTCCCACCGTATCACAGCACCCTAGATCGAGTCCGTAGTCACGAAGTTGTTGTTTTAGCCACAAAATTTGAGCACAACTACTACCTGCTGTAATATATTTAGCTTCGACCATGCTTAGAGCAACTCATGCTTGTTTCTTGCAGGCCAATGATACTAATGAATTACCAAGAATGTGACAAGTGCCACTTGTGCTCTTTCTATCTGTTTTACATCCTGCATAATCCGCGTCAGAATAACTAATTAAGTTGCAGACACTACCTTTAGGATACCACAATCCTACATTTGTTGTTCCTTTAAGATACTTCATGATCCTCTTTACCACCGTGAGATGATATTCCTTTGGGTTAGCTTGAAAGCGAGCACAGAGACAAACACTAAACATTATGTCAGGACGGCTTGCCATTAAATATAATAAGGAGCCAATCATACCTCGATATTTAGTGATGTCGATGGAAACACCTGATTCATCTTGATCAACATAAGAACCGGAACCCATTGGTGTAGACATTTCCTTACAGTTATCCATGTCAAACCTTTTCAAGAGTTCCTTGCAATATTTGGATTGGTTGATGAAGATGCCATCTTTTAGTTGTTTGATTTGAAGTCCAAGAAAATAGTTCATTTTACCCATCATGGACATTTCAAATTCTCCTTGCATCATTGATGAGAATTCTTCACACATTTCTTGATTTGAAGAACCGAAGATGATGTCATCAACATAGACTTGTGCTAGCAAAGTGTCGTCTTTGATTTTCTTGATAAATAGAGTCTTGTCAACTTTGCCTTTTTCAAAACCTTTTTTGCATAAGAAGTTGCTTAAACGATCATACCATGCCCTTGGTGCTTGTTTCAATCCATAGAGAGCTTTTCTAAATTTAAATACATGAGATGGATTCTTGAAATCTTCAAAACCCGGGGGTTGCTTACTTCTTCAGTGATATATCCATTCAAGAATGCGCTTTTGACATCCATTTGGAAAATCTGAAAATTTAATGAGCAAGCATAGGCAAGTAAGAGACGAATAGCTTATAACCTTGCAACTGGAGAGAAAGTTTCTTCAAAGTCTATTCCTTCTTCTTGATTATAGCCTTGTGCTACCAATCTTTCTTTGTTGCGAACAATTATTCCATTCTCGTCAAGTTTGTTTTTGAACACCCATCTTGTTCCAATAATGTGTTTGTTGCTTGGCCTAGGTACGAGTTCCCAAACTTGATTCCTTTCAAATTGATTCAATTCTTCTTGCATAGCTATGATCCATTGGTCATCGCCTAAAGCTTCGTCAACTTTGGAAGGTTCAATTTGAGAGACAAACACCATGTTTAGGCAAGCATCCTTGAGATTTAATCTTGTAGACACGCCTTGACTTATATCACCAATCACTTTATCAATAGGATGATCTCTATGAGTTCTCCATTCTTTTGGTAGATCATTGAGATTCGATTCTTGTTGAGGTGATTCTTCTAGTTGAATGGGTTGATCCTTGGAAGAATTTTCTTGAGGACCTTCTAAAATTTCATCATCATTATCACAAACAATATTATCCTCCTTGGAGGGGTTAGTTTCATCTAAAGAAACATGCATGGATTCTTCAATAGTCAAAGTTCTTTTGTTGTATATTCTATATGCTTTACTAGAGAGTGAGTAACCAAGAAATATACCTTCATCGGATTTCTCATCAAACTTACCCAAATTATCTTTGTCATTGTTTAGGACAAAGCATTTGCACCCGAAGATACGAAAGAAAGCAATGTTTGGTTTTCTCCCTTTGAAAAGTTCATATGGAGTTTTCTTTAAGATTGGTCTAATGTTAACTCTATTTCTAACAAAACATGCCGTGCTCACCGCATCCGCCCAAAAGTATTTTGGAAGGTTTGAGTCGCTAAGCATTGTTCTAGCAAGTTCCACAAGAGACCCATTCTTTCTTTCAACCACTCCATTTTGTTGTGGAGTCCTCGATGCTGAGAAGTTGTGGGATATTCCATGTTCTCCATAGAATTCTTCAAATAGAGCATTTTGGAATTCTCCGCCATGGTCACTTCTTATTGAGGAAATTGTTAGAGACTTCTCATTCTGAATTTATTTAGCATACTTCTTGAACGCCTTGAATGAATCACTTTTCTGCACTAAAAAGAGTGTCCAAGTATATCTAGAGAAATAGTCAACAATAACCAAAGCATATACATTACCTCCGAAACTCCTTGTTCTCGATGGACCAAATAGATCCATATGTAACAATTGTAGTGGCCTTGTAGTGGACACCACATTCTTAGATTTGAAAGTTTATCTAGTTTGTTTCCCTTTTTGACAAGCATCACATAGTCTATCTTTGACAAAATTTCTCTTAGGCAAACCAATGACAAGATCATGCTTGATTAATTTATTCAAGTGTTCCATATGAATATGAGCAATTCTTTTGTGCCAAAGCCATGAATCATCGTTGTTTGCCATGATACATTTAACCTTCAAAGATGGATCACCAAGGGAAATCATGAATATATTATTGATTCTTTTACCTTTAAGTATAACCTCATGAGTGACTTCGTCTTCTATCAAACATTCATCCTTGGTGAACTTGATTTTGAAGCCTTTGTCACAAAGTTGGCTAATACTTAGAAGATTGTGCTTTAGTCCTTCAACATAAATAACATCTTCAATGGATGTGAAAGGTGGAGCACCAACTTTGCCTTTGCCTAGGATTCTTCCCTTATTATTGTCTCCATAAGTGACAAAACCCTTGGCCTTTAGCGCTAGATGTGAAAATTGGTTTATGTCTCCTGTCATATGCTTTGAACAACCACTATCAAGATACCAAAGATTGCATGTGGTCTTCAAGCATACATGCAAAACAAATTAGGTTTTGTTAGGTACCCAAGTTGCTTTGGGTCCTTCATAATTAGTGCCTTTCTTTACCCATACATAATGCCCACTTGCCACATTGAAGTTTCTAACATAGCAAGTATTAGGTGTATGGCCTTTAATACCACAATAAAAACAAGTAGGTTCAAAGTTACTTCTATATCTAGAAGGATAAGATTTCTTCTTAGGAAATGTTTTCTTTTTCGGATAGTGACGAACTATTTTAGGTTTTTTCACTTTCTCTTTGGAAGATTGATCACTTGCCTTAACAAAGATAGTTTTGTTAGAACTTGGTTTTGAAAACTTTGAATATCCACGTCCACTTTTATCATTGGAGTATCTTTGTTGGCTAAGAACACCTTCCAATCCAATTTGACCTTTTTCATATCTTTCAATGAATCTTTTTAATTGGACAATTTGGAAAGAGAGTGAATCACAATTTTTGCATACAAAATTATGTTTTTGTTCATCACTTGATTTTTGTTTTTCTTCTTTGAAATGTTTTTCCATTGAAACATATTTTTCTTCTAAGAATGAAATTTGTTTCTTTTGTGATGAAATGGTTTTATACAGAATTTTGCATTCATTCAATAGTTCATCTATAGCACCTTGTGCATCACTATCAAAAAGAGAAAATTCATTACTAACCTCATTGTCTTCATCATCGGAATGGTGTGAGGCCATCAATGCTAGATTTGCACTTTCATCACTATCAATGCGACATAAGCCTTTTTGTTCTTGAATCCCTTCTTGATTTTGAAGCCACCTTTCTTGGAGAGTTTTGGACAATCCGGCTTGATATGACCTTGCTTACCACATTCATAACATGTGATTTCTTGTGTTGATGTGGAGCCTTCCTTTTTCTGAAAATGTTTCTTTCCTTTTGAATGAGAAAAAGGTTTGTCATTTCTACCGAAGAACTTACCAAGCCTTTTAACAAGAAGCATGAAGTTTTCATCTTCTTCTGGATTGTTTTCCTTTTCAACTTCCTTGGAGTCTATCTTCAAAGAAATATTCTTGGATTTCTTCTCTTGATTTTCATGCTTTTCGAGTCTTCTGAGTTTCATTTCGTATTCTTGGAGTTTTCCAAATAATGTTGCGGATGTCATGTTGGATAAACTTTTCTTTTCTGATATTGCCGTTACCTTTGGTTGCCATTCCCTAGTTAAGGACCTAAGTACTTTCAGATTCAATTCATCATTCGTCAAAGTTTTACCAAAAGCACTTAGATGATTTGTCAAGTGCACAAATCTCTTTTGTAAGTCAAGAATGGTTTCTCCAGGCTGCATTCGAAATAATTCGTATTCTTGACTTAGGGTATTTAGTGTTGATCTTTTTACTTCAACCGTTCCTTCATGAGTTTGTACCAAGGTATCCCATATTTCTTTTGTTGTTTTGCATGCCGAGACACGAAAGAATTCGTCCATGCTAAGTGCACCTTGAAGAAGGTTTATTGCCATTTTGTCATAGAGAACTTTCTTCTTATCATCATCGTCCCATGCAGATTTAGGCTTTGATGAGCCGACACCATTGATTACCGTTATAGGGATAAATGGACCATTTTCGACGGCATCCCATATTTCTTCTCCTTGTGCTTCTAGATGTGCCTTCATGCGTATTTTCTAGAAGTCAGAATATTTACTAGAAAATAGAGGAGGCTTGTTGTTACTACCACCATCTCTAAAAACGGGATTATGATTTGCGGAAGCCATTCAGATCTTTTAGGAGCAGGTTACCTATAACCTGCTCTGATACCAATTGTAAGTACGAAGTGCGCCTAAGAGAGGGGGGGGTGAATTAGGTACTTCAAAAATTCTGGTTTTTAGTGATGATGGTTCTTATTTTTCTGGTTATAAGTGAGTTTAGGAAAGCTTAAAAATGCAGAAAAATAAAGAGACACGGCGATATATCCTGGTTCCCCTCACAGTCCGAGAGTACTCCAGTCCCCTTTCAACATGAAAGAGATTTCCTTATTGTGGCAAACTTAAACAAGAACTACCAACCAAACCAAGAACAATCCTCTTGGACCAAGAATAATCCTCTTGGATTTTCACTAAGTTACCTATGAGAACAATCCTCTCAATGTAACTACACTTGTATCCAACAACTTGGAAAGACAAGATTTCAACAAAAACACTTAAACTTAATTCCAACAATCCTGGAAAATAAGTAAGTAAATATCAATTTGTGAGTTTGAGTCAGTAGAGTAATATTGATCACTTAGATTGATTTGATAATGTATAATCTTCTTCTTGCAATAATAATATTTTACAAAGACTCAAGATATATTTGCTCAAAGTTTTTTGTTTGTTAATGTATGAAAATATGCAGAAAACTTATGCATGAAAATGGAGAATGCTTGAGTTTGTATTTTTAAATTTCAGGAAATATTTTTGAAAGAAGGTGTTAGATCTGGATTTGAAATTGAATATTTATATGTTCATAACACCCTTTTGAAACATCATGAAGATCTGGAAATGTATCATGAACAAATGCCAAGTTTGAGTGAAAATATGTAATGAAAAGGCATGAACAAAGCTGTTATTTTTCAAATTCGTGCAGTATGAAATCGATTGCACCCTTGGTGTAAATCGATTGTACAAGGTTTTTAACATCTATTTTTTCAAAATCTTTAAGAGTGAAATCGATTGCACTAACAATGTAATCGATTGCATGCAAAGTCAGTAGCAAAAAGTAACTGAGTGCAATCGATTGCACTTGCAATGTAAATCGATTGCATGAGAAACAGAAGCAAACATTTTGAAAATTTTAAGTATGCAATAGATTGCTTATTTAATGTAAATCAATTGCACATAGAAACAGAAGCAAAGATCTGAAATTTTGAAGTGTGCAATCGATTGCACTAAGATGTAAATCGATTGCATGCAGAAGAAAAATGAAATTTTATCTTTGAAAAGCTTTAGTAATGATTCTTAAACATTTATTTTTCATTTTTGAGCATCTATATCTTAAGATCAAAGTAGATAATATTATTATACCTTTAAAGTTGTTAAGAGCTTTGAATGAAGATATTATGCTTGGATGCTTAGATGCTTGGTCATAAATCTTTGCCTTCTTTGTTAGCCATGGTTTGTCTTCATCAAAACAAAAGCTTATTTGTGAAGCTTGATTTTACATTCTCCCTCTTTTTGATGATGACAAATAATCTTGCTTTATGCGATGTACTTTCTGGAAGAGCTTCCCCCCCTAAGAGGCAAAACTCCCCCTATGTTGGAGAGGGTTGGAATCCTTTGCAATTCTTCATCTTGATTGGAGAGTACCTTGAAAGTTAAGACAAGGAAATACAAGCATAAAGTACCATACATCTTTCTCCCCCTTTGACATTATCAAAAAGAAGGGAAAGATGCCTAAAGAAAATAATAATAGAGCAATATATTGACAAAATTATAGAATTTAAAACAGTAACACGAATTTTTTAAGAGTTACACATAAAATTGAACAAACGAAACATTGAAATAACATAACAGAAAAAAAAAACAGTCAGCCAGAACATTAAGGGTGATGCATGTCTGGATGGTTGTAAGACCATGAGTCTTGGTTCGGGAATTGTTATTAAAGTGGAGGTTCTGTATAATGTGGAGGAGGTGCAGCTGGGTTATTTGGGTCGTATGGTGGGATATGAAGGTGAGAATAAAGGTATGAGAATTGTTGGTTCATATCCGAGCGAAAATCATTTATCCGGGTTATAGTGGAGTCATTGATTGCACTCCATTGATTGTTGATGTTGGTGTTCATAGAAGCAAACTGTTGAGACATGTAGTCCATGAGCTCTTGATTGCTTGGACCAGAGGGAGCAGTAGGAGGAGGAGGCACAACTTCATCGCCTTCAACTTCTTGGTCATTATCTTCATTGCCAACAACATCTTCACCAATGTAGGTGATGGTCTTTGTCTCTGGATTAAAATGTACGCCCATTCTTGAATCAACACTCTTAATTGAAACTTTGTTTAGATTAGGATCCATATTCACCTTTTCAAAACCACGAAAATCCACACCAAATTCCTCCATAATCAAAGTGACAAAATAAGCATATGGAAGGAATTTAGACTTTTCATCCACTCTCAGAATATGCATCATGATCATTCTTGCCCAGTTTACATTTACTCCTTTCTTCCTTGCATAAATAAGCTGCATCTCGAAGTCGGTAACCGTGCAATGGTTTCCAGCTCTTGGAAACAGTATATAGACAAAAAAATAATGATATAAGCGATCGTCTATATGAAGGTTACCTGCACTCCAGGAATCTCTGGATGGAATTACTCTGCCAAGACCACGAATCCGTTTGGCACGAAATTTAGCTTCACTTAACCGCCCAATGCTGTAAAAGAATCCCTTTTTTCTGATAGCCATCCTATATCTCGTTTTCAGGATCATATAGGGAGCTTCCAGTGAAAGGAATATGCAATATCTCACCAACAACCTGAGGAGTTAGAGAGATACGAGTGCCCAGCACATATGTGACCACTTTGCCTTTTTGGGGTGTTAGATTACTGAAAAACATTCTTACCAAATCCGAGTAGTATGGACCGTACGAAGAAATCAAGGGTTCCAGACCATAAGCAGCTAGATCATTCTGAAAGGAAAAACATTCTTGAGGAAAGGAGGAGAGTATACCATACTTGGGGTTGGATACAATTTTCCTTTGAAAGTCTTTGATAAATCTAGCTTCTTGCTCTTCGGTGAGAGTTGAAAGCAGTGGATTGGATGTTGAATCAACCTTCTTTTCCCCTTTATCTGAAACTGAAGCCTTTCTCTTTGTTCTTGAAGCCAAGGATATGGAGTTTTGGGGTTTTAGAGGTTTTAGGTTTTGAGAGAGAGAAAGATTTTGTGAGCTGAGATTTGGAAGTGATTTGGGTAGATAGGGAATGAGTTATTTGAATTAAAGTGTATTTGGCTTGGGAATATGAGAGAGGAATTCTGACCAACATTAATTTTCTGTCATAAAAGCTAATTTCAGTACGTGCAATCGATTGACATACCATGTGCAATCGATTTGCACACAAACAGAATAAAAAATTAAGCAAAAACGCACATAGTGAAATCGATTGCATTAAAGGTGCAATCGATTTGCACATGAAACAGAATGGACAGAATTGAAAAAACTCTTTGTGCAATCGATTGACACTCTTTGTGCAATCAATTTGCATCAACAAAAATTGTCCAAAACCAAATTTTTCTTGAAAATTTAAGTATCACATAACATAGATTCATATATATCATGTATAAAACATATAAAAGATATATCAAGGGTAGAATGCACCTTATAAGTCGCGTTCGTCAAGTATGCGGAGCTCTCGACGAATTTTGTAGAAAGGTTCTTTTGCCAAAGGTTTGGTGAAGATATCGGCAAGCTGATTATGAGTATCTACAAAGGTTACCTCGACATCTCCTTGAAGAACATGATCACAGAGAAAATGATGTCGAATGTCTATATGTTTAGTCCTTGAATGCATGATGGGATTATTTGTAATGTTAATTGCACTGGTGTTGTCGCATCTAAGAGGAATGCACCCTTGATCGAGTCCGTAATCACGAAGTTGTTGTTTTAGCCACAAAATTTGAGCGCAACTACTACCCGCTGCAATATATTCAGCTTCGGCCGTGCTTAGAGCAACACATGCTTGTTTCTTGCAGGCCCATGATACTAATGCATTACCAAGAATGTGACAAGTGCCACTTGTGCTCTTTCTATCTGTTTTACATCCTGCATAATCTGCGTCAGAATAACCAATTAAGTTGCAGACACTACCTTTAGGATACCATAATTCGACATTTGTTGTTCCTTTGAGATACTTCATGATCCTCTTTACCGCCGTGAGATGAGATTCCTTTGTGTTAGCTTGAAAGTGGGCACAGAGACAAACACTAAAAATTATATCAGGACGGCTTGCCATCAAATATAATAAGGAGCCAATCATATCTCGATATTTTGTAATGTGACCCACGACCCATGATCTCTTCCATTTGTCATTCTTTTATTTTTGTCATTTATTTTGATTTTATTTCAATTAAATCAAATAAAATCAAAATAAAATCATGAAAATATCAAAAACTAATCAAAGCTTGAGATTTTGTGCATGTTTAGGTCTCTTATACAGCTGGAGATAGAATCAAATCGTGCAAGGTTCACATGGATACAAAAGATTGCATTTTTGCTTGATTTGGAAAGATTTGCACAAGGATCAAATCTTGAATCAATGATCCTAATTGGAGAAGATTTGAAACAAGTTTGCAACCATAATTCATTCTAGGGTACATACGGAAGGAATGCAGACCAAAAATACAGAGATTGGAGGCGTGTAAAAGAGAGAGCAAGTTTCAAAAATCAGGAAAAGTGGCAAACTGATTTCCACTTTTCAGGTCAATTCAAAGCATTATAACTATCCCAATTGTTTGCTGGACACCCCTGGATCATATTTCAATCATTAGCAAGCTTCCTCAAGCCTTGAAATGCACTGTAAGAGTCACGCAGTTTCTCTCTTTTTTTTGAATTCATATATCATACTTCTGGAACATTTAGCATGATTCATTGATATATTCTTAAACCTTATGATGTTTGCAAGATAATGGTCATATTTAATTACGTTTTCATTAACTATACAACAAGTTGCCATGGCTAGGGTTCTAGCTTCTCTTTTAGGGGTTTTGTGTACAGGGACAATTGGCCATGGATAGTGGTACCATGATGCTCGTGAGGTTGCAACGAGTTGATTGGTACCACTGGTTATGATTTATCATGCAGGGATAAGATTTTGGAGATGCACAGGATTGTACCTACACCCAGATGACTGTAGGTAAAAGTACAAAAACCTTTAGCAACGGAGGGAGGAAGAAGAAAGTAACGTGGCCTTCCCTGACTGGCCCATTCAAATTTTGCGCGTTTTCAAGATTCACATTTTGTCTTTATCATATAATATTTTCTTATTGTTATTCATACAAAAAAACAAGCCAGCTCAGATGGTCATCATGCAGCGTGAGAATGCCTAGGGGCCTGGGTTCGATCCCCAGGTCCCCATATTTGTTCAATATTATTTTTCCTTGTGCAATCAGGTGCCCAGGCATCCTATATGACCACCATGCGCCATCAGCCTTCAACCACCAGATCCCCAGCATGCCAGATCCAAGGCCTCTCACATGGAGGTCCACAATACACCCTAGTCAAGCGTATGCATGAGATCAGGAAAAGTCAAACAGGCCAAGAGTCATTGGGCCCAGAATTGCAATTCGTACCCCCCTTCTTGCTACAAAATCAGGCCCATTCCTATTTCTTTTTTCTATTTTCTTTAATTTATTTAATTTGTTTAAAATATTTTCTAACACAAAATTAATTCTTTTTTTCACAAAAAAAATCATAAAATCAATTTTCACAAATTTAGAATTAGGTTTTATTTTATTTTACCAAATTTAATTGAATATAGTTTAATTTAATTTAGGATTAATTCTAACTTTTTTATAGAATTAAAATCAATTAGCAAATTAGGGTTATCATGTGATTTAATTTTTATTTCTTTTCTCAATAAAACAAAAATACAAAAAAATAGGTTGAGTTAATTATTTTTCTTAATTTAAATTAATTAGTAATTAGGTTTTTTTTTTATTTATTCAATTAAAACTCCATTTTTCTCAAATAACAAAAACACCAAAAAATGACTTTTCTTTTAATTAGGCTTAGTCGGGGTCAAAACCCTAATTTTCTCGTTCTCGATTCATCGCGCGCATTTATTACTCTTTTGCAATATTAACGTAACTGCTCACGGTATGTAATAGTTTAATTAGGATTTTCTTTATTTATCGTTTTTTACGGGTTTTTGGCTATGTAATTAATCCCTCCCCCGAAGCCTTGTAATAACGTAGTTTTTACTTTTCCGCATTTTAATTTTCGCAAATATTAACTGTTAGATGTATGTTAATAGGATTGAATGACAAGATTGCATGCTAATTTTAAAATGGTTAGAAAACCCTAATGTGCAAAGATAATAACTGAAATTAAATCACTCGCACATGCGCACTCTTAGGGTATACTCTCACTTCGGTTGCCTTCAGTAAACGATCATTAAGTATAGGGTATTTTAGTGGTCGTCCTCTTGTCTAACAAAGATCAAATGTCCCGTTCGGAAAGGTTGCCTCAGAAATGTTGCCTCGAATATGATCTTAAGACACTAGGGTTATTACTAAGACGTCCTAACATTGCTTTAGTGATCGTACGTCCCTTACGAATTGACCCTTACAATTCCAATGACGGTGCTACCTATTTCTCAATAGTAGGATAACACTGTCTAAAGGAAACAAGAATAGAAATAAACTTTTTTCGAGTAGGTAGATGCTAGTAGGTACTTGCTCAAAATCAAACTTTTCACACTTACACTTTTCAAACAAAGTTTTCTAAAGCAACTTCGTAACACTCTTGAGGACTGATACAAGGGTTAAAACGAAGTAAAACAAAAATTTTCAAAACAAACACACACAAGAAATTTTAAAATGATGAGCAAGTACCTAAGAGCCCGTGGAAAACCACGGATAAAAAGGGTGTTAATACCTTCCCTTTCTATAATCAACCCCCCGTACTCAGAAAATATCGAAAAAGGAATTTTTCTGTGCTTTTGTCCTTTCCAGTTGGATAAAATAAAAGTCGGTGGCGACTCTTGCTTAACGCGACAATTTGCGAACAAAAACGCAAAACACAAACCAACATTTTCCAAAACAGTCGATTCTGCCACCATATCACAGGGGGGGTGTTACGCAACACTCTTCTACTAGAAGTGCTGGCTAAGGGCGGGCTTACATAACGCTTTTGAAAGCGCTTCCTAAAGTCCTGTTATAAAAAAAATAAAACACGCCTTCTATCACAGTAACGTTATTATTTTCAGAAAATAGGTTTTTTCTATCCTCTTCTCACGCACACGCACAACAACAATTCTTCCATATAATCTTCCATTTTTTTCTTTGATTCTCAATGAAAATAGATTCTAGTTGTTCCACAATCAAGGTTCTCACCCTTTCTTCCATTCAAGAATGTTCTCATTCTTTCTTCCATTCACAACCAATGTTCTCTTCTCCTCTAGGTATGATTTTTGATATATTTGATCATGTTGATATATAATGTTGTATTTGGTTTAGTAGTGTTTATAGTGTTGATTTAGTGTTGATAATGTTGCATTATGTTGTGTTTTGTGTGGCATATAGTTTTTGCACGTAAGGTGTTTGTGGAAATGTCACAATGAGTTTTGCATGTAAGGTATTTGTGTTAATGTCACAATGAGTATTGAATGTATTGATTGAGAGAAAATATGTTCCTATACAATTAATCGAGCTATAAATTTTGGTTTGAGAGGTTATCGTAATAACTCTTATAGTGTTGAAATTGAAAGCACTTCACATAGAGTTGAAATTGAAATTGAAAGAACTCATATAGTTGATGGTGTAAAGTTGATAATATAAGTGATTATTTGATGATAATATAAAGTTAAAACGATAATGTAAATATTAGTGATAATATAGAATAGAAACGATAATATATATTCTTGATGGTGTATAAATATTAGTGATAATATAGATATAAATATTAGTGATGATTTTTGACGGCCATCGATAATATAAATATTCTTGATGCATGGTGTATAAATATTAGTGATTATTTAATATTATTTTATTAGTTTAATATTGTTTTATTAGTAAAATATATGTTAAAAAGAATATACAAGATACCCTGGTTCTTACATGCGTCAAACTAAATTACGTTATGATTTCACTTTTTTTTTAAATAGTTTTAAAAAATATGATAAATTTTAGAGTTAGTTATAAATTTTAATTGCTAAATAATTAATATGCATTTTTAAAAAAAATAAAATTTGATTTTTTTGAAATGATTAATAATAATATAATATTATATTATTATTATTATTATTATATTATTATATTAATATATATTAAAAAAGGTAGTTATAGTATTTATATTCTAATGTAATTCTTATTCTATATATTTTTTTATTGTAATGAAATTAATTGATCATTTATATAGGTTACTTGGGAGGAGTGGAGTTTCTGAGCATTTTCATGAATATTACACTGTGTGGTTTCAGAAGTTGCTGACTTCTCTACATGTATTTAGTTGTTCTTTTAATTTGTTATAGTTGCTTGAATAATTATAGTATTTTTATTATCGATGAATAAAAAATGGATGACTATCACATAATATGTTTGAGTTTTCTCAGATTGTAGGCATTGACTTTTGGTATCTTATATATTCACTTTTGCAATATTCTCATTTGAGCTTCATTTTGTATCCAGGTTACACATTTTGGAGACAAAATTATACTTGAAGGCCTTCAATTTTGAATTAAGTTGGTTGCACAAGTCAAAATTCTTGTTTTACACTAAGGTTAGAGAACCTTCTATGTTTTATATTCCATTAGAATGTGCTCCTATGCTCCTATGATTTTCTATGAATATGCCTAATTGGTATTAAGCTTTTTAGTCTCTGTCCTTTTTTTTTAAGTATTATTTTTGTTTAGCTTACTTAATAGTAAGACCATGGATAAAAAATAGATGTCTTCCAATCGATTATCCAAAGAGTACGAGAATGAGGTATTGGAATTCGTTAAGTTTGCTGTTGAATACGCCGAAGACGCCAATCGAATGAAATGTCCTTGCTTAAGTTGTTGTTTTGTGGGTCAAATTGACGCAGTTGGGTTGCAATCGTATTTATTGAGGCGTGGAATTGATCGAAGTTACACATGTTGGATATTCCATGGTGAGAAAAGTAACGAGAATGTTGAATCGGGGGATAGTACGACATATGCTTCACACGACAATGGCACAGATACATACGATTATGATCGAGTCAAAGAGATTGCAGAAGCACTTGAAGAAGATCTTCAGGATTGTCCCAAAAATGTTTGAGAGGTTGGTAAGCGATACAAAGAAACCGTTGTAAAAGGTTACACTAAATTCATAAGACTGTATGTGGTATTAAAGTTGTACAACTTAAAGGCGGACAATGGATGGTCGGATAAAAGTTTCACAGAATTATTAGCCATTATGAGAGATATGCTTCCAGAGGATAATGTTCTTCCTAATCGAACCTATGAGGCCAAAAAATGTTGTGCTCTATTGGCATGAGCTATGATAACATACATGCTTTTCCAAATGATTTCATTTTGTTTCGAAACAAATATGCATCGTTAAATGAGTGTCCTAAATACAATTTATCTCGATATAAGAAAAAATTGTCTCAAGCAAAAGTCTTATGGTATTTTCCTATAATTCCGAGATTTAGACGCATGTTTCGTAGTGAAACCAATGCAAGACACTTGACTTGGCATGCAGATGAAAGAATTATTGATGGAAAGTATCGACATCCGACAGATTCACCACAGTGGTCGAAAATTGATAATGATTTACCTTATTTTGAAGAAGAAGCAAGAAACCTTCGCTTGACATTATCTACGGATGGAATGAACCCACATGGTATTCAAAGTATCTCACATACCACATGGCCTGTGATTCTTATGATTTTTTAACCTACCTCTATGGGTATGTATGAAGCGTAAGTACATGATATTATCTATGTTAATTTCTGGGTCTAAACAACCAGAGAATGACATAGACGTATACTTGACACCTTTGATCTAAGATTTAAAGATTTTGTGGGAAAATGGTGTGGAGGTTTATGATTGATATAGGAAACAAAGTTTCAATTTGAGGGCGATGTTGTTTGGCACAATTAATAATTTTCCAGCATACAGGAATCTATCAGGGTATATCATTAAAGGTCAAAAAGTGTGTCATGTTTGTGAAGATGGAACCGATACGATGTGATTGGACCCTTGTAAGAAGAATGTCTTTCTCAGTCATCATAGATTCTTAAATTCTAAATATCACTACCGTGGGTGGAGAAAAGCATTCAATGGAGACACCGAACAATGTAAAGCTCCACCTGCATTGTCAGGTGACCAAATTTTTGAAAAGGTGAAAGATGTGTGTACTCAGTTTGGCAAGTCTTTTGCATATACGGTTGCACATACGTTATACAATGATTGGACAATATACCCAGATTTGAAGAAGATGATTGATACGTAAGTGAGATTGTTCTAAATATTCGTGTGTATATTTATTTATCTACGTGAGATTGTTCTAAATAGTCATTTATATTTTATTAGTTTTGTACAAGCTTTTGGATCACAAAGAGGTATTCAAGTACCAAAGAGTAGAGACAACAACATTACGTGGATCATAGTACATGTATATTTTCATAATTTTGATTATATTAGTGATGATACTTGATAAAACAAGTTAAGGGGTATATCCTTATATATATATATATATATATATATATATATATATATATATATATATATATATATATATATATATATATATATATATATATATATATATATATATATATATATATATATATATATATATATATATATATATATATATATATATATATCCGTATTTTATTTCCATGTGTAGTGTCCTCGTCAACGTAATGGTATAGATTGCGGTTATTTCATATTGATGTTTATGAAAGAAACGCTTCTTTTGGACCGAATAGATATTCCATCCACGATATGGATTTCTAACAAAAATTATTTTAATATTTCTCATAAAATGGCATAGTGTTTTAACTAAATCACATACTATGTTATATTATTATGTAGTATTTTGACGAATTCAATTGTGCTCATTACTCAAAAGATCAATTGGATGAACTTATGGAGGAATAGTGTCAATTCATTATGGAGTTGAGAATTTTATAAGGTATATTGTCTTTCTTTCATTGATGAAAATTTTGAGTTTTGAGTATAAATTCCAATAAAGTTTTGTTTTATCATGATATGAATTTTGATCATTTGGTTTTGTTTCAGGTTATAGGTGCATATGTAGAAGATAGAACTAACAAGTTCATTGTTGTTGTTTTTTAGAAATTCTCGAACATAGTAATATGTAGATTAAACATCAATTTAGAATTTTAGAATTTTCAAGTTGTTGTTGTATATATCATCAATTATATATATATATATATATATATATATATATATATATATATATATATATATATATATATATATATATATATATATATATATATATATATATATATATATATATATATATATATATATATATATATATATATATATATATATATATATATATGTAGATTTTTTGTATATGCGAATTTGGTGCATATTTATTGGATTGAAGCTATCAAATCTGGTGTAAAATATGGTGAAAACCTGGTGCAAAATATGGTGAAAATTTATTGTAGATATTAGACAGCGCTTTCTGTAAGTGAAAATAAGTCTAATATTTAAAAAAATTGTGAACATTAGACAACACTTAACGAGAAAAGCGCTGTCTAAAGTGGTGAAAAAGCGGTGCCTAAAGTGGATAAAAGCGCTGCCTAAAATGGGAAAGCGCTGCCTAAAGTGGGGAAAAGACAACGCTTTTAAAGAAAAACATTGTCTAAGGCGATACCTAAAAGATAACCAAAAGCGCTGTCTAAAGAGAAAGTGTTGCTAAATGGATACATAAGAAAGCACTTCAAAAGAGAAACCGCTGCTAGAGGGGTGCATAAGAAAGCGCTTTTAAAGGGGACATATAGCAGCGCTTTTACATTAATCTAAAGCGTTGCATTTACTTATAGCAGCGCTGATTTAAGCAGCGCTTTAAAGCGCTGTCTATGGCCAAAAAAAGCGTTGTCTATGTACTTCTTTGGCATAGTGCATGTGGATAACGTGCAGGTGATCGTGAATAGCTCGTAGAAGCATAAGAATAGCTTTGGAGTTATTTAGTGTGTTTTCCGTTGAATAAAAAGAAACTTACTCTAATATGTATCATCGGGGTTTGAGAACGCTTGAGTTTTAAAGTTGGTTGTTTGTTTAAAAACGCATGTCATGAGTTTTGTTATTTGTTGAACTTATTTTGATGTTAACCTTGGATAAGACCAAAAGGTCTTGATGTTTTTATAAAATAAATGAAGTTATGATTAAGACTAAAATTCTGCTGCAAAGTCTAAATTTATATGTTGATATTATTGAAGAAATAATTGTTATAATTTTTTATAACGTGTGTTACGGAACATGATATTTATATTAAGATATTTTTATGATGATGTGAAACCCTCGTTAGCTCTATGCTGATTTATTTATTAATTTATTCATGAGTTAATCTTGAATAAACACAATCATTATGAATAAACACATGACAGAAAACACTTGAATTGGCTTTCATATATAGCAGAAGCATGACTAAGTTAATAGAAAAATATATCTTGAATGTCCAATCATTATGAATTCCATAAATAATTAATGACCAACAAACTGTATTTCACTAAACTTAATGTCAATTAAAAAAAACAAATCCATCAGACAACATGTTATGTGTAAAGTTGTAGTGAGTCAAGACCATTCTTTGCATGGATAAATATGATTACTTTCAACCTATGAAATTGATATCATAGTTATGATTCTACATCAAAAACACGTTTCCTATAAACCTAATTTATTCTTCCACTGGACTTAATTAGTTTCAATTAGAGATGTTGGTGCAATCACTTGGGAAGGTTGGAGCACTCTCGTTGTTTCTTGAACTACTGTTGGTGTCGTCACTTAAGAAGGTTGGACCTCTGTTGTTGTTTCTTGGACTAGTGATGGGGTAGGATGGACTACTCTAGGGTTGTTTGGACCACAGGTTGTGTCTTTTGGATTATTGGTGAGGAAGGATGGGTTGGTGATGGTAAATTCAGATTCTATTGAATAAACTTTAATGTTAAAATAGTGGGTTTCTATTAATAAGTTAGTGGAAAAGTTAAAAGTCTATTGTAATTGGAAGGCTAAGAGATAGTGGCTTATAATAGTATTTACTAATATCATTTACTTTCCTAGAATAATAGAAGTCCTTGAGTCTATATAAAGATCAAGATTGTATTCTATTTGATAACAAGTTATAAAAGTATTTGCTTCCTTTCCAATAAATTGGCATCCGAGCTAATGGAAAACATGATGAATCAAATGTCGTTGCAACGGCTAACGAAGTCAAATTACGAAAACTGGAGTATCCAAATGAAAGTTCTTCTTGGATCTCTAGATGCGTGGGAGGTGACCAACGATGGGTTTGAAGAACCAACAGATGTTGCGAGACATACGACAACTCAAAATAAGGCGTTGAAAGAGACGCGATCGAAGGATAAAACGACGTTATACATGTTGTTCAGGGTTGTTGACGAATCAGGCTTCGAAAAGATTGCCGATTCGACTACGTCGAAAGAAGCATGAGAAACATTAGAGAAAGTGTTCAAAGGAGCAGATCGAGTGAAGCAAGTTCGAATCCAAACTCTTCATGGCAAATTGGAGAGGATGCATATGAAGGAGACATAAATTGTACCTGACTACATCACACGTGTACAAAATATGGTGAACCAACTCACCAGAAATGACGAAACAATAATTGATGCACGAGTTATTGAAAAGATTTTGAGATCTTTAACAGATAAATTTGAGAATATTGTGTGTGCAATAGAAGAGTCGAAGGACCTTTCGACGCTCTCAGTCGAAGAGCTCGCTGGTTCTCTCGAAGCATATGAACAACGTAAGATGAAAAAGAAGGAAGAAGCAGTCGAGTAAGTAAATCAAACCAAGGAGTCGATCAAAGACGAAACAGTACTCTTTTCTCAAAACTTTTGAGGAAGAGGACGTGGTCGTGGAGGCCCTGATAGTCGTTGAAGTGGTTGAGGCAGCAACTTTGAGAGAGGACATTTGAACCAAAAAAATTGGTGTGGCAGAGGACGTGGTCAAAGAGGTGGTCAGTTGAACCACTCCAACTTCGAATGTTACAAGTGTGGGAAGTATGGTCATTACGCGACGGATTGCAATTCCTATAAATGCTATAACTGTGATAACGTGGAACATCTTGCAAAAGATTATCGAATCGAAAAGAAGGTAGAAGAAATAACCAATCTAGCCTTGGAAGCTGAATCGAATGAAGGTTTTTTCCTGATGGCTCAAAATTAAATCAACACCAATAATGACCATGTTTGGTATCTTGACTCAGGAGCGAGTAATCACATGTGTGGTTACAAACACCTGTTTAAAGAAATGAAAAAAATTGAAGATGGTAATGTGTCTTTTGGAGATGCATCGAAAGTGAAGGTCGAAGGAAAGGGTACAATCTGTTACTTACAGAAGGATGACTTGATTGGATCAATCCAAGATGTTTACTATGTACCAAATCTCAAGACCAACATCTTGAGTTTGGGACAACTGACAAAAAAAGGTTTTTCGATACTTATAAAAGATCGAATACTGCTTTTGAAGGACAAAGTAGGACATCTGATCGCCCGAGTCAAAATGGAAAGAGAATGTACAAACAAAATCTGAGGAACATTCGAGAGAAATGTCTACAAGTCTACATACAAGACAAAGCGTCACTATGGAATTTACGCTTTGGTCATCTACATCATGCTGGTTTGATAAGGTTGGCGAAAAAGAACATGGTGCACGGACTACCAGACATAGATTATGAAGGAAAGTTTTGTGAAGAATGTGTGCTCAACAAACAAACAAGAACCTCATTTCAAAAGAAGGAAGAATATCAAGCTAAACATATTCTCGAATTGATTCATACCGACATATGTGGGTCAATCACTCCAGAATACTTCAGTGGAAAAAGGTACTTCATTTCCTTTATCGACGATTTCTCACGAAAGAGCTGGATTTATTTCTTGAAAGAAAAGTCTAAAGCATTAGAGGTGTTCAAAAAGTTTAAAGTAATGGTGGAGAAGGAAAATGACAGACATATCAAAGCAGTTTGATCTGATAGAGGTGGTGAGTACACTTCGACGATCTTTATGAAGTATTGTGAAGAGCAGGGAATAAGGAGATTCCTAACTGCACCATATTCACCTCAGCAAAATGGTGTGGCTGAATGAAAAAATTGAACTGTTCTTGACATGATTCGATCAATGCTTAAGAGCAAGAACATGTCGAAAGAATTTTGGGCAGAAGCTATATAATGTGTTGTTTATGTTCAGAATCGATGTCCACGTTCGAAGTTAGAAGATCAAACACCACAAGAAGCATGGAGCGGACAAAAGCCAACCATTTCTCATCTCAAAGTATTTGGTAGTGTATCTTATGCACATGTACCAGATCGACAAAGAACGAAACTTGAAGACAAAAGTTAAAAATATACATTCATTGGATATGATGAGAAGACAAAAGGGTACAAGCTATTCAACCCCATAAGCAAGAAAGTGATCATAAGTAGAGACGTTTAAATAAACGAAGCGAGCAAGTGGGACTGGAACAATTCGACAGAAGTTATCAACGCAGTCGAAGAATCATTTGTCGCTATACCAACAAGCATTTCAATAGAACATGAAGATACTGAAAATGAGGATGAACCTATACAACCCAGAATGGGAAATTTACAAGATTTATATGATTCGAAAAATGAGGTACACCTTGTGTGCCTTCTGGAAGATGCTGAAAACATCAGTTTCGAAGAAGCGTTACGAGACAAGAAGTGGAAAAGTTCCATGGACGAATAGATTAGAGCAATAGACCGAAACAACACTTGGGAGCTAGTCGAATTGCCAAAAGGTAGTCGACTGATTGGTGTAAAATGGATATTCAAGAAAAAGATGAACGCTCAAGGAGAAATAGAACGATGCAAAGCGTGACTTGTTGCGAAGGGATACAAACAGAAAGCAGAGATTGACTATGACGAAATGTTTGCACCTGTTGCAAGAATGGAGACAATTCGATTGCTCATTTCTCAAGCTGCTCAATTCAAATGGTCGATATTTCAAATGGATGTCAAGACATCATTTTTGAACGGTGTACTCGAAGAAGAAGTCTATGTCGAGCAACCACTTGGATATATGAGGACTGGAGAAGAGAAGAAGGTGGTGAAATTGAAGAAAGCGCTATATGGGCTGAAGCAAGCACCGCGGGCATGGAACGCACGCATCGACAAATTGTAAGTAATGAACATGCCCTCTATGTGAAGAAAAATGGAAGTAATATATTACTTGTTGCTCTCTATGTCGATGACCTTATTTTTCTAGGCAGTGATGATCAGATGATAGAAGAATTCAAGAGCACCATGACACGCGAATTCAAAATGACAGACTTAGGTCTGATGAGATTCTTTCTTGGTCTGGAGGTTCGACAAGAAGAAACTGGAATCTTTATTTCACAAGAAAAATATGCAAAAGAAATCTTGGAAAAATATGAGATGAAAAGTTGTAATCCAACTTCGACGCCAATGGAACCAGGTGTAAAATTGTTGAAATTTAATGGAGGAGAACGTGTCGAAGTAAGAAAATATTGAAGCTTGGTAGGAAGTCTTTGATATCTGACATGCACAAGGCCGAACATTTCATTAAGTGTCGGCATTGTAAGTCGATTCATGGATGAGCCAATACATTCCCATTGGAAGGCATTGAAACGAATCCTAAGGTACATCCAAGGAACAGTGTCATTTGAAATGTTCTATTCAAGAACAAAAGACTATAAGTTAGTTGGTTACTCTGACAGTGATTGGTGCGGAGATATAGATGATCGAAAAAATATTTCTGGATATGTGTTCTTCATGGGAAATACCGCATTTACTTGACTTTCTAAAAAGCAACCAATAGTAACACTTTCGACATGTGAAGCTGAATATGTGGCAACATCTTAATGCGTTTGTCATGTAGTATGACTTAGAAGATTGATGAGAAAAATGAAGCTAAAACAAGAAGGCGCAACTGTAATACAAGTGGACAACAAATCAGCAATCGAGTTGGCAAAGAATCCAGCAAACCATGAGAGAAGCAAACACATTGATGTTCGCTTCCACTTCATTCGAGAACATGTGAAGGAAGGAAGTGTCGAATTGAGGCATGTAGCAAGCAAGGATCAAGAAGCAGACATTTTCACAAAACCATTATCGAAAGAAATTTTCAACGGAGGCAAGAAATTGATAGGCATGATGGATGAAAGAAACATTTAAGTTTACAGAGGAGTTTTGTTGAATAAACTGTAATGTTAAAATAATGAATTTCTATTAATAAGTTAGTGGAAAGGTAAAAAGTCTATTGTAATTGGAAGACCAAGAGATAGTGACTTATAATAGTATTTATCAATATCATTTACTTTCCTAGAATAGTAGAAGTCCTTGAGTCTATATAAAGACTAAAATTATATTCTATTTGATAACAAGTTATAAAAGTATTTACTTCTTTTCCAATAGTTTCTTGAGACAATTCTTATTGGCTTCCGCAAGCTTCTTGGTAGCACTATCAAGATCTCCAAGTCGTAACAACCTCTGATGAACAATGGTGGAAGACTTCTTCCTCTTAGTTCCATGGCATTGTCCAGTCATTTTTTCAATGTATAATATTGCTGCACAATAGCAAGTTAAGATATGTCAAGAAAAGATACAACATAGATACAACACAAATTGCCAATAAAGTATTGTATAATTTAAAAAGTAAATTATTATACAAATAGATAATAAAAACTACATACTATATAATTGAAAAAGTAAAAAAAAAAAAACAAAAAAAAAAAACATTTGTGTTTGAATAATTGAATGCTAAATAGACGTTATTAGCATAAAAAATTGACTGACGTTAACTTTTTTGAAACTAAATCACACTTTTCTTGTAGTGATAGGAGTGACCTTTTAAAAACTAACAATCACCACATATTCAACATAGACTTTTCATTCCATTCTAACTCATACAAAACGCTATAACTCTTATTGGCCTATCACCACTATTATCAAACTAGAGTTTTGTACGTGTGTACATGTCCTAAATTAAGTCTACCACAAACCACATTGATGTATTTAGTATCTCAGAACCAAAAAAAAAATTCAATTTGACTTTTAAAAATTTCAAACAAAATTAATATATCATTTTCAATAATACACATCGATGTCTTTGGTATCTTAGAAAAAAAAAATCAATTTGACATTTAAACGCCGTCATAATATATTACTGTATTTTCTAACATCAAACCACCTTCGTGGTATTTCATAACATATATTTTTATAGTATTTTTCTCGTTCCCTCCTATCTATACTTTCTTTGTAATTTCGTTAGTCATAAAATCAAATTATTATATAACATCACAAACAAGACTTTAATAACATCACAAAAATAAAATTGAAGAGCAAGCATCATCATCATCATCACCATCATGGCTTATCCCTATCAACCACAATCCGATGCCTCGGCGCCGATGCTGCCACTCCCGGCCACCATAATCGGCCCTCAATATTGTGCTCCGTATCAGCTTGATCTTACGGTTGTGAAAAAACTTATGACCACTTCAGATGGAAACTTTTCCGTTACAGATGTCAACGGCAACGTCGTTTTTGAAGTCAAGGGTTTTCGCTTTACCCTACAAGATCGCCGTCTTTTGCTTGATGATGCCGGATATCCGATCATTACCTTGCGTCGCAAGGTTCACCTTTATTCTTTTTTTTCTTTTTTTTCTTTCTTTCATTTAACAGATAAAAAACAATACTTAAAATCTTATATGGTGCAGATAGTGACTATGCATGATCGTTGGAAAGCTTATAGGGGTGAAAGTACAGATAAAAAAGATCTTATATTTACATTAAAGAGATCCTCTCTAATTCAGTTTACAACCAAATTAGATGTGTATTTAGCTAGTAACACAAAAAAACATGTTTGTGATTTTAAAATCCAATGTAGTTGGTTGAAGCAATCTTGCAAAGTTTATGCTGGTGAATCTAACGACATTGTTGCTATGGTAATTACTAATTAGTTTTAACTATAACTACTCTCATTATGTTTAATTTTCACTTAACTATGTAGTAGTGCTAAGCATAAATCAATTTTTGTTATTGCAGATGCACACAAAGCAGAGTAATTTGATTGGTAAAGACTATTGCATAGTCACAGTTTATCCTAATGTTGATTATGCATTTATAGTGGCCTTAATTGTGATTCTTAAAAAAATTAACGCTGATGAAGAGAATGTTTCATTAGAAGATTAGTGTTTCATATTCAACAAATACTATTGTACTTTAAAATTGTATTGTTGAAACAGATGACTTCAAGCATAAGAGGGTGTTTGAATTGTAGTTGTTGAAGAGTGTGAATAATTTTTCTCTTTCTCAATTAAGATCGTGTTAGTAATGTTTTTGAGTAGTAAATCATAGCGGAAGTAAAGTAAATAAAATAAACTGCAGAAAATCAAAGAAAGTAAGGATAGAAAGATTGTACAAGAGAGTTATCCGGATTTGGCATAATGTTGACTTAGTCTTGTTGCCAAGAGTTCTTCTTGAGATTTTTCAATATAGACTTGTGAGTTTTTATCGGTTATGCCCACGAACCTTAATATAATTTGATCTTTGATTAAACAAGCCTTTTCCCAATCTATTGACTACTTTTATCCCAACTTATTCTAGTGAGATTGTTTAGAGATTTATGGATGATCTTTTAAACCAAGAACGAAGTTTTTTTCAGGATAAACTTAATAAACAAATAACAAATATTTATGGTTGATCTCAATAATCAAAACTCAATCTCTTAAAGGTATCTCGCCCTTAAGGCTATAAACAATCAACACAACCACTTACAAAACTAATATTCTCCTCACAAATAAAATTTCACTCCAAAACACAAAGGCAACCAAGAGTGAAGAAAGAAGAAATTATAGAGAGAAGGAGATGAGTTAGAGAGATAAATTTCAAATAAATATGAAAACGTTGGAAAGTGGCATGATTTCAAGTGAGGGAGACCTCCGTTTATATAGTAGTTAGAATCACCAAAAAAAGAAATGATCCATATGCTGAATTGATTACTTAATCGATTGGTCTAATCGATTAGAAAGTCTAAATATGATCGTTATGATGTCCAAAATGGAAGGTTGTGATATAGAACCGTTGTATATCTTTAAGGCGTTGATCAAATATCTTGGAGCGTAAGTTTGGGCAAATCTAATCGATTAGACAATAGACTAAATAGGCCAAAATTTTCTCTAAAGTCATTTCTTCAGCTCTTAGGTCAATTGGTACAATTTTAAGGCATTTTTGAAATAGTTTACTATTGATAAAAAATATTTTGGTGTGTGTGTGACTTGTCTTAGTACTCTTAAGCTACTATCTTATTTTTACAATACTCACTTCACTCAAACAAACCAACAAACAAGATCTGAAGAGCTTTCACCACTTTCTTCATAGAGACTTCAAGACTTCTTGTTAGATATATCGATTGAAAATGCACTTTTATCTTGAGCCCTCTTATGTAAGCACATATAGATCTTCATGCGTTGTCGTCATTAAAATTTTAATCGTTGGTCTTTACTAAAGGTCTATTACCTTCAAAACAAGACTCCACATTCTCCCCATTTTTGATGATGACAACGCATCTCTCAAGGAAGATGGTAAAAGAAACATGATATATTTGGAGTGATAAAACTCTCTTCGAGTTAGATAAAATAGATATCTTCCTCCTGAGAGTATACTACTTCTCCTTTGTCAAAATAAAAAAGACGGGTAAAAGATGCAAATATGCAAACATGTTTAATTTTAAAAACATCATATAACTTTACGTTTTTATAAGTATAACATATGCATTTAAGATATAAATATTTATGAAACACAATGATTAGCAGACATGAGATAAGATATTGTATATCTTTCATGTAAAGTAAAGATTTAATAAGTAAACTATTATCATGAAACATAGGTATGGAATGGGTATTTGTGACAAGGGAAGATATTACTCTTAACAAAATATGATATATTTCTTTGCATATTTGAAGTTTAAAAACATTCTTGTATACTATACTCAAACATGACATAAAACGTTTGTCATAAAAGATATGCAAGACAAGGTTTAAACAAGAGGTAATATATCTAATTATATTTGCTTCTCGTCACATTTAAGGTGTACTTAACAAGGGTAACTATGCAAAACAAGGTTATTATAGTTATTTAGTAGAGGAGTAAAAAAATTGACGCACATATATCACATGTAAGAGGAAAAAGTTACCTTATAAAGATGAACGGTAGAAGTCCAGAGTAGGTTATAAGATATAAAATCTCATTTCTCCCCAAGTAAGGTAATATCGAGTTTTGAAATCAACTGATAAGTATGGCTTTGCAAATATTCTTAATAGAATATTTGAAGCTTTATGAGTTGAGAGTGGACTTTGTTGTCGATTTCATTATTTCTCAAATTTCTTGTCTTATATACCTTATTTTTATCCTCCTTGATCCTTTGATTAATGTAGGACTCTAGGCATATTATATTTGGTACCACTTTTCTCCAAAACAACATCAAACTCAACCATAGGTTAGTAGAAAGTAAATATAATTGATCCAGCAGTTTAATAAATCACTAGATGGAGAACCAATCATAGTTTTTCTGATTTATCAATCTCTATTTAATGTATGACCAGTGGTTTTTACATAGTTAATTTCCATTGATTTAAGTTATAGTTTCTTGATTTTGTCAAACATTTTATTTCTTATTTCCACATTTTATGTGTTGGTTGTGTGTTTTACTGTTTTTAGGCTCAAAGGAATAAATCAGGACAAATTAGTGTGAAAAGGTGCAAAACTCAGAGTTTCGGAGGAAATACAAAAATCATGTTTCACGAGGCCTAACACGGGTGGCTGTATCACCTGACACGGACCTTGTCAGGGGGAACACTTTGAAGAAGTGGAAATCCAAGGGGCCAACACGGGTGGCCATGTCGCCTGACATGAGCCGTGTTGCACCTCCTGGGACTTTAAAAGAAAAAGTGGGGTTTTAAGGGCCAACACGAGTGGCTGTGTTGCCTGACACGGTCCGTGTTGGCCTGTGGTGCTGATTTCTTGACTTTTTCCTATTTTGTCCATGTGCTAAGTTGTGAGGGATTTTTGGGTACTTCCGACCGATCTGAATGAATTGTGGCTATTTAGTTGAGTTTTCACAAGGAATGAAGGGACTTTTTGACACCAAGAGAAGAGAAGACTTAAGAGAAGATTAGAGGATTCAAGTGTTTTGGTGGAGGAAAATCTTCATGAACGGAAAGGATAGAAGATTCAAATTCATCCAAATACTTGTAATGTCTCAATTTTATATTTTGTTTTCTTGGAATACTATGAGTAGCTAAACCCCCCAATATTAGGGGGTGTCCCTAATTTATTCTGTAAACAACCTTGAGTTCGAATTTCTTTAATGCAATAGTTTTTCATATTTAATTTAATTATAAAATATTTTTAATGCCTTCCCTGTCAGTCCAATAAGGATTTATTTACAATTAACAATATGATGGATCGCGGTTGCTAAGGTTTTTGTACGACTAAACTATAGTATATACACCTAGGACTAAGGATACCCTATAGTTACCGGTTAATTCTTGATAATACAAATGCTTGAGTTCATCATAAATCTCTAAGGACTTCGAATTTAGGGTGAAGGCTCAAAGGTTTTCTCACTAAGGACTTAGGGGGAAATAAACTAAAGATCTATAATTGAGTATTTTGAACTTGTTGAAGAAATCAAACTTCAAGGTTGTTACAGGACTAATTATACACCTTACTCTAGCATGCTCCTCATACCTGCAAAAAAGCCAATTTATATTTATGCTTGTTTTACAATGACAATAACCAAACAAAACCCCAATTTAAGTTTTTGTTTAATTGAACTACGAATTGAACTCGATACTTGCACGCAGTCCTTGAGATCGACATTCGGGGGGAATTCCCGATTATTACAAGAGACAAAAATAGTACACTTGTTTTTTTTCTGATCAAGTTTTTCGCGTCGTTTTTGGGGATTTCAAAAATATAGAGTTCAAATTTCTTTCAATTAAACACCCTAAATCCCCCGTGTAGTTTTTAAATAAAATTCAAAGGAATTTAAAACATTTCAATATTCAGGATGTTGCCTTCGTACATACACATGCTCATCAATATGAAATACGTAACACATTTATAAAAAAAACCATAAAAAACCATATATTTTTCATGTCTGAAAAATCTTTCATTTATTCGCAGCGGAAAAACATCAATAACAATTTTTCTCAATTCTTTCACATGAGTTATAATTATCATAATTCAAAAATCATCGTAAAACATTAATTAATTCCAAAAAATGGAGTTTTACAAAAGTTTACTCCCAACATAAACAAAACAAGAGCAAAATCCCCAAGTGTTACGTAGCAGAGCTAACACCGACTCAATCTACGCAAAATGAGGCAACTCCTCAGCTAACTTCGACCTCAAGCTACTTCAGATCATATTCATATTACACACGTAGAAGCAACATTAAAATAGAAGGGTGAGATATCATAACCATATTAAAGAATGCATAATAATAAGTAGATAACAATATAATTACACATAATCATACTTCTTTACCTCACACCTTTACTTCCTTTTATAGAAATCACAAGGCATATCAAAATACAATCAATAATCCAAATAATACATAGTATCAATCATAATATAATCCATACACCATCTACATAATATAACTACAATCAAATCGACATATCAAAAATACAACTTCAACATGATACAACGCCAACATACATCATCTACCCAATGTAACTTCAACATGCATCATCCACATATTACAACATCAAGTTAATAATAATATTGTAATGCAATGCAACCGACACTGACTCAATGCATTTGGTACCAACAGGGTATAAGCGCTCATCATAGTACCGAATAAGGCAGCAACAAGGCATAAGCCCGTATCATCACGCCAATACAGGCCATCTCTCGCCAATACAAGCTATCTTACAGAGCATAAGCTTTTATCATGAATGCATGCGACGCCAACATGCAACAACGTAAAATACATTGATATTCCTACCCATCAATTCCACAGCAATATAACCCATCGTCATCATCATTATCATGTAGTACATCACACAAAATAATTGAACCATTCTTACAACATCATCATACTCAATTGCAACATTCATCATAGCACATTACTCGGAGATACACACAGATAGGTGTCGATTTCGGTCAAATAATTATCTACCGTGTTCCAATTTATTTTTATAGGATAGAAAATAATTATATCTTTTCATCGGTCCAAATGGTGCATCAAACGGACATCCAAGGTGAAAATTATGAAATTTACAAATTTTGAAAAATATGACAGCTTCAGTGGTAACCGGTTACCACCAGGCCAGTAACTGATTACACCCCTGTAACTCAAAATACTACGCTTCTGTTTCACTGGGTAACCGGTTACCTTCAGGCAAGTAACCGGTTACACCTGCTATATTTGGCCTTTTACGCCCAAAAATTGCACACAGTAACCGGTTACCTTCAAGCCAGTAACCGGTTACACCAGATGTAGAACCCAAAAATCTGCAATTTTTCAAAATACGAATTCCATTGTTTCAAAACCCAAAATTCCAATTTCTCAATTAAAATAGTGTCTTATAATACTACCAATTATTCACAAACATTGCCCATCAATTCAACTCAATTTACATCATCAATTTCACCAATTTCACACAAAAATACATCAAAGAAATTCATCAATAGGTAAAATCCCATAAAATAAAATAGTGAGAAATCAAGAACACAAAATCATGAAACCTAATAACTAACATGCCCCACCGTTTTAGAGTTAGAATCACACCCTTACCTTGAATTTGTTGGTTCTTGATTCTTACAGTGAAACTTCCTGCTCTAGCCTCTTTTTCTTTTTCTCTCTTCTACGATTCTTCTCTATTTTCTATGTTGTATTTTCTCTTCTCTCTTCTAAATTTTATTTTATTCCAACACTGACCTTAAGACCCCTAAATCATAATTCAAACCTTGCCTTTCCCCAATTAAATAATTATTTAATTATAAAATCATAATTATCATCATAACCATAATTATTTATAATAGTAATATAATATATCACATTCTCAATGCACCTCTTCTACTACAAAATTAGTCATACACACATACCTTAATTATTTAACAAATCTAAGGTACTCACCTCTCGCTAAGGCACAACGACACATTCTTACATCTAAAAAAATACATAAAAAACATCACATCTCATAATTATTTTAATTAAAATAATTTAAATAAAAAAAGACATGTTACATATGGTCTTTATTAAAGGTCTATTACCTGAAAAACAAGGTTCCACATTCTCCCCCTTTTTTGTGATGACAACACATCTCTCAGAGAAGGTGGTAAAAGAAATATGATATATTTGGAGTGAAAAAACTCTTCTTGAGTTAGATAAAATAGATAACTTCCCCCTGAGAGTATACTCTCCCCCCCCCCCCCCCCCCCCCCCCCCCCCCCCCCCCCCGCCCCCTTTGTCAAAATAAAAAAGACGGGTAACAAATGCAAAAATGCAAACATGTTTAATTTTAAAACATCATATAACTTTACATATTTTTATAAGTATAACATATGCATTTAAGATATAAATATTTATGAAAGACAATGATAATCAGACATGAGATAAGCTATTGTATATCTTTATATGTAAAGAAAAGATTTAATAAGTGAATTAATATCATGAAGCATATGTATGGCATGGGTATTTACAACAAGGGAAGATATTACTCTAACAGAAGATGATATTTTTTTTCATATTTGAAGTGTAAAAATATTCTTTTATACTATAATCAAGAATGACATAAAACATTTTAAATAAAAGATATACAAGATGTAGCGGTGAAAAGTTAAGATTAAGTCATTGAGTGACTTAACTCACAAAGTAAAAGTCGCCACCACACTATTATTTTCAAAGGAAATGAGAAAAGAGCGAATAAAACCCAAGATAAAATAGAGATCAAGGTAAGGGGATTGGTTATGTAAAGGGAATGTATTAGCATCCTAAAATCTATGGTACTCCACAAGAACCTCTTTCAAAATCTGTGTATTTGGCTAAAAAAGTGATATTTACAAAAGATTGTGGAGATGAGAAAAGAAGTGGTTTTTATTATTTTGATTCGGCAAAACTACAATGAGATATGTGTCTACGTACCATCAAGGTGAAATGATGAAATCAAAACCACATAGTTCTTCTTAAATTTTTTGAAAGTTTGTGTGTTGGCTAATTTTAAGAGAAGAGATATCTTGTTGTATTCGAGTGGAAAACATACTTACTACCCACAATTATGAGGAAGGAGAATTTACATCATCTTGAGGTGGATGATATTTATTGGATTGAAAACAACAAGTTATCACTCAACCCCTAAGTGGAAAATATTAATCACTTCACTACATATTTTAGAAGTATAGTAGCTTGCATCACTACAAGAATCAACAAGAGTCTAATCTTTGAAAAATAGTTTTAAAGTGAAAAGCCAAAGTGGCAAAATGGTTTGAATTTGTTTTTGTATTTTCATTAGTATTAAAGAAAAAGTCATGTCTTGATTAAGATTTATTAATGGTTTGATTTAGAAAAGGTTTTTTGAAAATGCATTGACCTAAGTCCAAGTTTATTATGAAAGCAGTTAAAGTTTGAAAATAAGAAAAGTATTGAAAAGGAGGGAGAAATTTTTGAAATTAAAGAAGATGAGCAAGAGATGAAGGAACTATCTTAAAGCACAAAGTAAAAGCCAAGATATGAAAGATCTAATCAAATAATAAGTCAACACTTGACATAATGAAGTCAATATAGAAGTCCCATCCTTTGGATTAAAGCATAAGCAAGCATAATACTCAGATGAATACGAAGCATCAGATAACTCAATAATCTTAAACTAGAGAATCAAAGCCAAAAAAAGATCTTCATTATTAACCCATGTATCAGATGAATATATTTATATTAAAATAACAACACCTGCACACAAAAAATTTCCAATACACAGACAAAATAACAACAATGCAAAACAATGTCTAAAGGTCCCAAAGTCTCAAGGTATCAAGGCTTTAATCCTAAGTCCATGAGGTACAAAACTCCAAAATGCCAAAGATAGTAATAAATAGTCCATAAAGAGAGCCTTAAATCTTTTATTTATTCAAGTTTATTATTAAGTGGCTTCGAAAGAAAAGGAAAGCTCAAATGAGCAAGGATAAAATGGCATAAAGTAAATGCTCAAGTGAGAAAAAGACAAATAGCATGAAATATAAATGCTAAAGAGAAAAAGTGAATAAAGGTAAATGCATAAAAATAAAAGCATAAAGATAAAGGCATAAACTAAAGTTAATTATTAATGGTTAGAAAGTTAGAAGGTGCTTGGTTAAAGGTATAATCAATGATGATTAAATGATGATATTGGGCCAAAAATGAGGAAGACTCGTTAAAGGATTAATAAAATCAAAGCCTCCTAACAACAAGACTCATAGGTATTGCACTAAAGACAATTAATCAACCATACTTGGACATTCAGACATAAAGTTTGAGCCACAAATGATCATTTTCTGATTTGGGACAAATTTAACGCTATGTTAAGCAATCACAGATGAATTTATGTATAAGTCAATACCATACGAGGCTGGCCAATAATAATGTATATACCATACATGTTAGAGATATGGTAGAAATCAGTCTCCTAAAACATGTAGCACAAGTAAAATAAAAGGTGATCAAGACCTAGGTCATGGAAAATAGTTTTTCAACTATCCATAAACTTATATGAATTTAAAATTCAAATGCCTTATCCAAATTGAGCAAGAGAAAAAAAGAGAAGGGGTTGAAGTAGAGATAAAGTAAACAAGACAAAAAATAGAAACTCAAATTGGATCATGAATTAGGTATAACTTCATCAAAATCAATCATCAATTTTGGTGGATTTAGTCTTTCAAACCTATCAACACCCAAGTTCCATTGATGTTGATGAAATTTATAAACTAAATGATCAATATCCAAATCAACCAGAATATACAAAATTTAAATTACAAAAATAAACAAAAATAAAAATAAGAAAATGATTTTAAAAATGGCTTTAAAATGAGAATAAAACTTAAAATGCCAAACTATATTCAAATCATCAAAGTAAAAATCAACTAAGACCATAGAAAAATCAGAAATGGTCCAAAATATATTAACAATTTTTTTAAATTCTTTTTTTAGAAATCAGAAACTAATTATAAAAATACCAAGATCAAGTAAAATAAACCAAAAATCATAAACAATAGAAAAGTTAGAAATAAAAATCAAACAAGGTCACCATAACTTATTAAACTATCATTGGATCATTCCATAGTTTTTTCAGAATTTTTAAAGATCTCAAAATATTTTTTTAATAATTAAAAACAACTCAAACAATGGAAAAAAAATTTAAAAATAACATCAAAACATAAAATAAATTTGTGAAAAAATAAGGAACAAAAAGATAATTTTCAAAAATATTTTTTGGACTAAAAGTGAGATCTCTATGATTTTTTGAAGTTTAAAACAATTAAAATAAAAATAAGAAAATAAAATAAAATTCTAAATAATATGGTGCGTTGGATGGATCTAACTAATTAAAAGTAGTCAGATCCAGTGGTCAATATTTCAGCGCACATTGGTATGTAATGTAATTATCACATAGAATCATGGGATAAAAATGTCAAAATTAAGAAATAACATGGAACTTGATCTTGCTCATTGATTGAGGTGGCAGATCAAGTGGACCAGATCAAGCAGCTCACGGTAGGGACGAGTCAATGCAACGTGTGAGATCACATAAAATTCAAACGCACAGTAGCAAGGGAGGTGCCATATTCGCATTGCTTGGATGATACCACCACATCATCTTCAACCTTTAGACCTCCAAAACTTGCAGAAATCGAAGACATCAAAAATGGCTCAGACATGTATCATTCTACTTGTCTCTTCATCGCCATTAAAACCATATAACTCACTTGAATTAAAACTCAAATATGAAGGAGTTATTTGAAGAAAATCAGAGGATCAACAAACTTTAAATAAAGATGAAATGCTTATTTCTCAATCATTTTGAAAACCAGAAGAAACATGAGCTTCAGGGATGAAAGGATTACAAGTCTACACAAAGAATTTTCAAAATGAGTGAAGGAGTCTACCTGTTGAAATTCACTTTCGAAGCTTTGAAAATCGACTTGGATGGAACGAATTAAGGCACCTCAAGACTTGATTCATGTTGGAGAAGCTTTAGTGAAGTTAAGTGAAGGTGAATGACTCAAGGAATTAGAATTAGAAGCAAGGGAAAGAGTAATTTGAAGTTCAGAAATGGAGCTATGTAAGTGAGTTTGGCAGGGTGATTTTGGCTCTCTAAAGCTTGTGGAAATGAGTGAGGGAGAGTCCTTATATATAGCTGAGTTTGAGGGGAGCATTGGATGGGAGAAATGATTATGTATTGATGGAATTCATGTGCACTTGCAACATGCTAAAAGTGTAACTCCCACCTTATAAAAACTCAAACAATTTGTGTGTTTTGGCAATCAATTCACTTCAGGCAACTTTGTTAAATATGTTTAAGTGAAAATTGAGCCTTAATTTAGTGATTAGAAGGCACATTAATCAAATGTAGCTCTGCGTGGAAATCTCAATTTCAAGGTACCAACTTCAAAACCATGGGGCAAGCAATGTAGGAAGCTTTTTAATACCATCCTTGTTGCAACGTAAATACCTTTCGACAAGCTTTCAATGAGTTAAAAAAGTATGGATTTGTAAATTTGAACTGAAAGTCACGCCTCTTGAAAAATGGAGAAAACCAACTGATTTTTTTAATGTTAGAAAAATTTATAAGTATGGAGCTTCAAGATGACCTATAATGTTTCTCAAACTTACATGACCTTCCAAGCATTTTCAGGTCTTGACCTTTGAAGATGAATTGAAGTAGAATCCTTGAAGAGAAATGTAGAATTGAGATCATTCAAAAATATTAATAATTGAAGAAGTTATGGTATTTTGAAGTTGGTGAAAATCACTTGAAAACTCCAGAGATGACCTATAATATTTTCAAAACTTACATGACCTTCCACTCAAAATTGTTCTTAGGTCCTTGAAGAGAAGTTCGAAAGGACACTTTGAAGAAAAATGTGGCATTGAGATAATCTCAAAATCACACAAAATGAGCAAGTTATGATCTTGGGAAGTTAGGTCAAGAATTTCACTAATTTTTCAAAACATTTGATGATTCTCCAAGCATAATTGAATCTTTCCATGTAAAGAGAAGTTATTGGGGA
Organism: Vicia faba; assembly: GCA_948472305.1. Taxonomy (NCBI): domain Eukaryota; kingdom Viridiplantae; phylum Streptophyta; class Magnoliopsida; order Fabales; family Fabaceae; genus Vicia; species Vicia faba. The sequence goes on from CATIWC010001473.1 coordinate 399,581, forward strand.
TGATGATAAGAGTTCATAGAAAAAATAATCACTTTAAAATATTAAAAATTGAGTGAGTTATGCCCTTGTGACCATAGAATCAAGAACTAGCCAAATTAGGTCAAACCACTTGAATCAATTTTGAATCTTTTGAGTTTTTCTTGCAATCTAAGGCAAGATTAAGCACATGGTTGATTGAAATAATGTAATATTAAAGAAAACTTGATGATAAGGCTCATATCTCGATGAAACTTATTGTAGAAGGCATGGAAATAAACACATGAACCTATGAAGTTTCTTGATGAATCAAACCACAAAACCTTGAGATAAACTTGTACAAATGAAATTGAGATGATCAAGAAATAGCTCTTTGATGATAGAGGAAAATATATGAAGTTCAAGCCCTTGAGGTTCAATGAATAATCAACTGACCGAGGATCAATCTTCAAAACCCTAGCTTAAGAGATGAGATAGATGCACTTGGCTCAACACCTATAATGTAAAAAGCATAAATGGAAACAAATAAATCTTTTTTTGAATTCTAATTAGAGATTATTAAACATAAAACATGTATGTACAAGATACACAAATAGGTTGCTTGATGATCCCTCAAGGACAAACTTAAAGAAGAGAGAGAAAAGGGTGAGAGGCAACCCAAAGATCGTGATCTTGGTGCATTGTAAGGATGCAAGATAATGATGAAGGATCTTAGGGGATAAATTAGGGTATAACCACTGCCCTTACTTAAGTGTCTTCTATCCAAATATATGAAGGTTAAGATATTCATCTCGGCGTGATTGAAGATACTTAAATAAAAAAACAAACCCAATTTTTGGCCCTAAGATACCATGGGATTCTTATGATTATGGATGCTATGGAAAAAATGGGAAAATAAAAGCCCACAAGGGAATATAAGATACCACTGGAGAAGAGAAAACACTCAAAATAATAAAGAATGGCTCCCGCCAAGAGAAAGGGGAATCAAATCCAATGAGGATGGCTATGAATGGGTAACACCAAAATAATAGCCGAGATAAAAGGCAAAGAAAAATTCTAATGAGGAAATTATTAACAATGCGAGAAATAAGCCAACTAGGTAATAATTTTCCAAGAAAGGATTACCGACTCGACCGGGAAAAGAAACTTAATTCTACTGGAGAAAGAAACCTTAACTCCACTGAGGAAAAGAAAACTCAACTCTATTGGGAAATAGCCCAAGATATAGAAAAGGGAAACATGATAACATAGTCTTCATACGCGAGGGTAATACCGATTCACAAATGACGCTAAAATACCAACTTAGGGTTGAATGTAGGAAAGCAAGAATAATAGCGAGTCAAAGATTGCAATAAACTACCAACTCAGGGATGATGGTAAAAAAGCAGACTCTGCAATGAACTGTCTCTTTCATATCAAAAAGGCCAACCATCCATTGGAGTGGATAAGGCTTCAACAATGAACTATATTTATGATATCGAAGAGATCAATCATCCGTCATAGTAGGAAAAACCTCAACAACAAACTATCTTTATCATATTGAAGAGCTCAACCATCCATTGGAGTAGAAAGGCTTCAACAATGAACTATCTTTATCATATCGAAGAGAGAAACCATCCATGGAGCAAGAAAAAACTTCAACAACAAACTATCTCTATGATATCGAAGAGATCAACCATCCATCGGAGCAGGAAAAAACCTCAACAATGAAACATCTATATCATATCAAAGAGATCAACCATCCATTGGAGCAAGAAAAACCTCAACAACGAATAATCTCTATCATATCAAAGAGATCAACCATCAATTGGAGTAGAAAGGCTTCAAAAACAAACTATCTTCATCATGTTGAAGAGATCAAGCATCCATTGGAGTAGAAAGGCTTCAACAATGAACTACCTTTATCATATCAAAAAGATCAACCATCCATTGGAGTAGAGAGGCTTCAACAACAAACTATCTCTATCATATAGAAGAAATTAACCATCCATCGGAGTAGGAAAAACTTTAACAACAAACTATATCTATCATATTGAAGAGATCAACCATCCATTGGAGCAGGAAAAACCTCAACAATGAACTATCTATATCATATTGAAGATATCAACCATCCATTGGAGTAGATAAAACTGATATCTGGAGACAAATTCTCGGGGAATTAGCAAACTGCATTTTCCATCCAAAAGAGAATTCGGGGACACACAAGCATCTCAAATAAAGATACCACCACTTGTTGTCGGGAATAATGAACTAACAAAATCACATTAGGAATCTCAAATAAAGGAATGCCACGAAACAGTGTTGAACTTGATTTCACCAAAGGCTTCTCTATTAGAGATAAACTGGAGATATGGAAACTTGATGTGAAGGTAAGGAATGCAGAAGATCAACATACTTCTGCTGAGGTTACCATAATAACACAGTTGGGTACATAATATTCTTCATCTTTTGATAGGTAAATCATGTATGGACTTTAGTTGGGAACACAAAACGTTCAAAGGTGAAAAATAAATACATTCTCAATCTATATTTCATAGTCTAGGGAGATGAACACATATTACTATGGGATACCAAAGTTCAAACCAGGAACAAACCTGAGTGAAACAGTCAACCAAGACTCATCCCTATGAGGAATAAACTAAAATGGGGATTAGTTCCATCCAGATGATAAGATGGGCAGGAAGGCTGAAGCAAAAATTCTTCCACAAGGAATAAACTCAATGGGGGAAGTAGAAAGGATATACACTTTCTGCTTAAGGTTGGAATTCTATTGGAGAGAAATGATACACACTCTTTAAAGAGGATAAAATATTGTCATAAACATCAAGAAAGTCAAATGATAATGTAAATTCTTATTCAAGCGTGTTGTACGTATGAATGAATAAACGGATGTATTCCATGTGTATGCTAACAAAATAAACATACTATACTGAGGATAGCCAGATAAAACAAACTTGGATATAGACAACACTCGACTAAATCACATCCAAGATGGAAATCCCACAAGAGAGTAAGAAACCAACTGAGGAAATAACATCCCTCTTCAAGGCTTAACTTCTCTGGGGACGGAGATGTTGCTTGTGAACAAACAAAACACAATCCTATAACAATAACCCACAAGGCTGCAGGGATATAACAAAAGTCCTTTAAGCTTCACTGGGAAATAACACATATACCTTGTTGGGGAAGGTAATACCAAATATGCTGGGAAGACCGCAAAAGGGTTCTATGTTTCTTGAAGAATGACGAACTTCCAACAAACTTCAGGACCAAAGACATTGGGCAGAAAATAAACACCACGCCAACATGCAACGTTGTGCCAACAATCTGCTGAAGAGTGACCAGAGGAGGCTCCTTGAGAAGAAAACTTCAGGCTTTGGAATTTGTCCAATCTTGAAGCAACTGCTTTTTATTCTTTTGTTTCACAAATCTAAGTAAAATGTCTTCACACTTTTTTTTCAAAAACATGTTTTATTATTTAAATATTTTTGTTTCAAAATTTACTATCAATAATAAATGAAATTTTTGCAAGCAGAATAAAATAACAATCGCAAAGAATTGGATAAAGGCTCAAATTTTATTAATAGAATGGTAGTAGATAATTACAAAGTTTGAAAAATGGTAAATACATGGAAAAGGTACATTGAAATACAATGACCGTTATTTTCTCTAACAACTTTGAATTCTATGTTTAGGCTTCAGTTGAAGAGTGATGAGAATCTGAAGAAGATGGTTGCTTCAACAATCAAGTCTTTTCTGATGCAGTTACTTTCCAGGAATCCTTAAATTTTTCCTAGATTGTCCTTGCGGGTTTTCAATCTACTGGGATGGTTTATTCTGTATATGTCTCTAACTTTTTCCTGGACTTCCCTTTCGGGTTTTCAGCCAACTGAGACACTCAGTTTTGTCTAAATCTCCCTTTCGGGTTTTTAACTTAGCGAGTTGTTCTTTTATTTCTTTAGGAGAAGTATTTCTTGACTGCATCAGCATTCACGAAATGTGGGAACTCCTCACCACCCATTGTTTCAAGAATCAATTCACCACCATAGAAGGCTTTCTTGATAACATATGGGCCTTCATAATTAGGAGTCCAATTTCCCCTAGAATCAGCATTAAAAAAACAAGATCTTTTTTAGCACAAGGTTGCCTTTTCTGAATTCACGAGGTTTGGCCTTTTTATCAAATGCTTTCTTCATTATCTTCTCGTATAACTAACCATGACACAAGGAAATCGTTCTCTTATATTCAATTAAATTCAATTGTTCAAACCTGTTTTAGACCCATTCAGCCTCTGATAACTTGGTTTCCATTATCACACGTAAAGACAGAATCTCAACCTCGATGGCAACACTGCTTCCTTACCATAAGTAAGAGAGAAAGGGGTTGCTCCCATTGAAATATGGACAGATGCACAATACCCATGCAAAGAAAAAGGGAGTATCGCATGCCAATCCTTATATGTAACAACCATTTTCTCAATGATCTTCTTAATATTCTTATTAGCCGCTTCAACAACTATATTCATCTTAGGCCTATAAGGAGAAGAGTTCTAATGCGCAATATTGAAATCTTCACAAAGCTCCTTCATCATCTTGTTATTAAAATTTGAGCTGTTTTCGGTGATAATCTTGCTTGGCACACCATATCGACAAATAATCTGGTTCTTAATAAACCAGACCACAACATGCTTGGTCACATTACATAGGATGTTGCTTCCACCCACTTGGTGAAGTAGTCAATAGTCACCAAGATGAAATGATGTCCATTCGAAGCGTTAGGCTTTATAATTCCAATCATATCAATACCCCACATAGAGAAAGGCCATGAAGATGAGATAACATTGAGAAGAGTTGGAGGCACATGAATTTTTTCAGCATAAATTTGATAGTTATGGCACTTCTTCACAAATTTGTAACAGTCAGACTCCATTTTCAACCAATATAACCTGCCCTAAGCATCTTCTTAGCCATAGAATGTCCATTGACATGAGTACCAAAAGAACCTTCATGAATCTCATGCATTAACATGTCTACTTCGTGCCTATCTACGCATATGAGAAAGACCATGTCGTAATTTATCTTGTATAACACATATTCATTGAGGAAGAAACTTCCAGCTAACCTTCTCAACGTCTTCCTATTTTTGTTTGATGCCCCAAGTGGGTATTCTTGATTTTAAAGGAATTATTTGATATCTTAATACCAAGGCTTATCATCTGATGTCACCACTATTGCAAACACATGAGCTGGTCTATCAAGACGTCTAATTGTAATATGAGGAGCTTCACTTGGGAAACTCATCTTGTACATGGAGGAAAAATTGGCTAACGCATCTACCATATGATTCTCATCTCGATGAATGTGATGAAATTCAACCTTATTTAAGAAAGGTAACAACATTCTCGTATAATACTTGTATGGAATCAAGCCAAGATGACGAGTCTCTAATTCACCTTTAATCTGATTAATCACTAAAGTTGAATATCCATACACATCAAGAATCTTGATTCTTAAATCCATGGCTTCTTCGAGACCCATAATACATGCTTCATACTCCTCCATGTTATTGGTACAATAAAACATCAACATCACAGTGAAAGGGGTGTGGGAACCATGGTGAATGATAATCACATCACCAATTCCTTTACCATAAGCATTCACATCCCCAATAAATAATAGACCCCAACGGGACTCGGGATCTAGACCTTCCTCAGGAAAAGGTTCATCATAATCTTTAACTTTCAAATACATCACATCCTCATTAGAGAAATCAAACTTGAGGAACTGATAATTATCAACCGGTTGGTGAGAAAGGTACTCTGCCAACACACTACCTTTAACAACCTTCTGAGTACGGTATTCAATATCATATTAGGACAATAACATCTGCAACGGGAAATTCTTCCAAAAATAGCAAGCATTTCCAAAATGTACTTAATCGGATCCATTTTGGATATCAACTAAGTAGTATGATTCAACATATATTGCCACAGACGCTTAGCAGCCCAGGCCAAAGCACACCATGTCTTTTCAAGTAATGAATATTGTGACTCACAATCAGTGAAATTCTAACTCAAGTAATATATGGAATATTCCTTTCTACCCATCTCATCTTGCTGACCCAAGATACAACCCATGGAACTATCCAACATAGTCAAATACATAATCAACAGTCTTCCTTCAACAAGAGGAAGCAAGACATGAGGCTCAAGAAGATACTCCTTGATACTATTTAAAGCCTTATGGAAATCCTAAATTCACACACAACCCTGATATTTCTTCATAAGCTTGAATATTGGCTCACAAGTGGCAGTCATGTGGGAAATAAACCAGGAAATGTAATTCAGGCGTCTGAGGAAGCTTCTGACTTGCCTTTTAGTTCTTGGTGTAGGCATCTCTTGAATTTCCCTAACTTTATCAGGACTAACCTCAATACCTCTATGGCTAACAATGAAGCCCAATAATTTTCCAGAACGAACACCAAAGGTGCACTTGTTCGGATTCAAATGGATATGATACTTCCTCAAATGCTGAAACAATTACGACAAATATTCTATATGACCCTCTTAAGTCTGGGACTTGGAAATCATATCATCAACATATACCTCAATTTCTTTGTGCATCAGATCATGGAATATGGTTTCCATAGCCCTCTGGTACGTTGCACTAACGTTCTTCAACTCGAAGGGCATCACTCTGTAACAGAATGTTCCACAGGGTGTGATAAACGTTGTTTTTTCCATGTCCTCAAGAGCCATCTTAATTTGATTATATCTGTAAAATCCGTCCATGAAGGATAAAACATTGAATTTTGTTGTATTATCTACCAACATATCAATATGTGGTAGAGGGAAACCACCTTTTGGACTAGCCTTATTTAGGTCTCTGTAATCAACGCACATGCGGAATTTTCCGTCTTTCTTTGGAATGGGAACAATATTAGAAACCCATTGAGGATAAATTGATGTCATAAGGAAACCGACATCAATTTGTTTCAATACTTCTTCTTTGATTTTAACTGCCATATTAGGGCGAGTCCTTCTCAACTTTTGCTTGATAGGCAGGCATTCTGGCTTTAACGGTAAATGGTGCTCCACAATATCACTATCCAAACCAGGCATGTCTTGATAGTACCAAGCAAAGATATCAACATAATTTTCAACAAATCATTCAACCTGCTCTTCACCTCTGGATAAAGCAGTGCCCTAATCCAGACTTCCTTCTGATCTTCATTGGAACCCAAATTAATTGTCTCTAACGACTCTTTGTATGGCTGAATAGTCTCTTCCTCGTGCTTAAGTAACCGAGAAACCTCTTCTGGGATTTCAATCAACTCATCTTCTTCAGCTTTATACACAAGCTATTCAAAGTTGGGAGCGGGCATAAGGTCATTTTTGTCAACGTGTCTTTTAATTAATTTGCATATATGATTATGTTTGATTTTAGACACAGATAAATGCAACAAGTGATTATGCAGATTTTATTAACATTTATTATATATGCAAGGTTTTTTATGGTTACCATTTTCCAAGAAAAAGAAAAAAAGAAAACACAATTGGATAACAAAAAGACTTTTATTAATTATTTTAAAAGTTGAAACAAGCCCGAACAACATCAACTTCACCTTGGGAAGAGTAAAAGGGTTTTTATTTTTTTGAAAAAAAGCAAAGGAAATTACTTTGAAATGTGAGCACAACTAGGAATATCAATAGAGACCCAATTCTAACCTCTTTTTCCAGGTGTCACAAAGTTTGGCATTTCCAACTCTGGCTCATCTTCAAGAGTAACATCAACCTTTAGGGGAGTCAGATTGATGAAGCCCCCACTGTGGAATAGGTCTTGGAAAGTATGGTATTCAGAACTTCATGTTTATCTTTCTGGGGAGAGAAACCTAAACCAGTTCTGTTCTTGTTCTCCGGTAGATTAACGACTTGGCCCCAAACACTACTAGGATCTTTCTGAACAATTTGTTGCACATCTTTAAATGAAGAGATAGAATATACACTCTTCTTCACACCATCAATGGATAAAGCTTGGAACGGCATTCCAAAAACAGCTTCATCCACTTCAACAAAGTTAAAAGAATACAAATGTGACACCAACATGGTATGCTCACTATTAACAATCACCACCTTGCCCTCTCTGAAAAACTTTAACTTCTGGTGCAAAATAGAGGTAGTAAATCATGCCTCATGGATCCAAGCACGACCCAACAAACAGCTATAAGTGGGAAAGTAATCTGAAACATATACGGCCCCAACCATACAGTTAAATCCACTTCTTTGATAACAGACTTCTTGGAACCATCAAAAGCTTTCACCACGATACCACTATAGTGCATGGGAATTCCACGATAGGCAAGCTTTGGTAAAGTACACTTTGGCATGACATTTAAAGCAGATCCACTATCAATAGAAAAATTAGATAAGGCATCTTCCTTACAGTTCAAAGAAATATACAATTCCAAATTGTGGTTCCTTCCTTCATCGCGTAGCTCATTATCATAAAAGATGAGATTATTACAAACTGTAATATTACTTATGAAATTCTTATGGTACATGCAACACATGGAAATACGAAAATTCCAACATTAGAACAATGTCAAGACAGATGATACAACATCCTGAATAGATTCATCAAGTTATAATGCATACAAAAACTTAAACTGCAGAATGATAAGTAACACATAGAGTTGTTAACTCAGTTCAGTGCAACATCACCTACTCTAGGGGATACCAAGCCAGGAAGGAAGTTCACTATCAACAATATTAGTTCAAAGCTAAACTCCCCCATTTACAACTTTTCTCCTAATCCATATCAATGAAACTTCTACCTAGGTCCTCCCTAAATATGAGAAATCACCATCTCCCTTCCTAAATCACCTCAGTGATATCTAACATTCCCAATCCCTGTGAGTGCAATGAGTATAACTCAACAAGAAGATCATACTTCCATTATAATACTTAGTCAATACTCTTGACAAAGAACAATACTTAGAGTTGCTTAAAATATTCCTCCAAGACCAATATTCAACTCATTGTCTAAAGGCTTCTGAGTGAGAACACTACATCTACTACATGTTTCGAAAGATACAAGGGTGACAAACACCTACACAATACACAAGAGTCTTTCAAAACCTAAGACTATTTTCTTCCCCTAATTTCACAATTGTTGAAAGATAAAAGCTGGAACTTTAGGTTTAAGTCTTCTCTTTAAACACACTTCTTCAATCCATGGGATTTGAAATGTCCATTATATATTTCTTGATCCACAAGCTAAGAGTTATACCTTTCGTGCAACAAAATCTCCTTAAATCTTGGAACAACCAATACAAAATTTCCTAAATTATCTCAAGGATCCAATTTAGTAACTAATGTACAGCTGGATATACAAAACCTTATTCCAGATAAAATCTTCTTGACCTGCGAAGTTTACTGAAACATATCTAAAAGAAATATTCCATAATAAAATCAAATCTGTCAAAATTTAAAACAACAGCGCCTGTTGTACTGCAGTAACAGATAAAGATGTCATGACATATGCCTTCGACATCTGACTGAAAACACATAACAGTAAAACTGTTATGATAGTTGATAAAGATGTTGCAACATGTCACTTAACAATAACATAGAACCACATTCATAATCAATGCTTAGCCAAAATTTAGCCAACTATAAAAAATGGAACTAAAAATCTCCCCCTTTGGAAAATTTTGACTAAAACAACCAAAAGCCAAATCAAATTGGCGAGAGAAATAAAACCATAACACAAGTTACATAATGATCATGTAAACTTTGTAAAAACCCAACACATCTAATTGAGCTTATACAATTAGACAGGTTGCTCCTCATGTCACACATAATAGGTTCTCCACCTCAAGGGCAAGACCCACACCAGAGCACCTACAGCGGAACAGTAGAAGCAGCTTCAGCACACACAAGTATGAACACTCATGCTCCTCCTAAATGATTGCATGGGCAACCATACACACAACTACTCTCACAAAAGCAGTAGCACGCGGTCTTATCACAATGCTAAATCAACATGTCAAGACATGTGATGTAACATCACTACACTACACTTTACTCCCCCTTTTTAGCCAAAATATTAACAAAAAGAAATAGAGTAAATGTACACAATGGAAACACATAGCACACACACAAGTTACATGTCAGACATGTAGACTTTATACAACAACACATGCCAATAACTTGGACACAAGGAAGAAAATAACATTACACTTCCTCTGCAACCTTGAACCAATTCTCATCACAAAAGGAAGAAGAACCTTCTCTAGAAGCACAAGAGAACCTTTAATACGAAACAGATGCAGAATACATAACTCAGAGTACACAAAATACATAACTTAGAGCACAAGACACAACTCTTCCCCATAACTCAGAACACAAGACACAAGACTTAAACACCTAGGAAGTTAGAACATTCGTTGACACATTCCTGCAAACCAACTACAAGAATAGACTCTTGCCTCACATGATGGACAATCATACTCCCTCTAAAGTGTTTCAACACCTTAAAAGACTTATACATATAGACACACACTAAGAATCAAAATATGCAAGAATTGATTCAAGACAAACAAAAGAAGGATCAAAACTGACTCAGAAAGAAGGAAGGAAGAAAGAATAAAGTAAGACTCACCCAAAGAGAAACAAGCTAAGGGTAAAAAGAAGAAATGATTTATTCATAAAAATAGAAAACATGAAAAAACAAGACTCTAGAAGACTGACTCAACAAAACAGAAAACAAACACACATTATTTTGTTTTATTTTCTTTTTCTATTTTTTTGTCTTTTTTATAACGAGTAGCATATAACAACCAACTCACGCACCCTATTGAGTCAATGAAATTGACTCAATCTTGATCAGCCTGAGTCTGAAACATGTAAGATCACATGGTTCTTCTTGAGGGACTTCAGCTGGATGAGGCGTTTTCCCTGTCTTGGATGTTTCAGTAGATATTGCAACATCTGTTAGAATGTTGAACACTATTTTCAAAACCAGAACCCACTTCCTTCTTAATTTATAGAAGAAGAGTTTTTTTTTGCATCAACAATGTAGAAACACAGCTTGTGAGGATGGTGAGGATGTAAGGTCTTTTAAATACAAGGAAAGTTACTTAGGATGTAACGAAACCTTGCTTACAACACTTAAATTAATGAAAGCTTTTGTGGAATAAGATAAGATTACCCTTAGTAACAGTGAACCACTCACCATAGGAGAGATACACATTATTCTTTAGCTTTCTCTCTTTCCAAGCTTTGACTCCTTGAAAAATGTTACAACATTTAAAATGACATTTACCATGCCATTGGAAATGATTCTTCTGAGATTTCACACTCCACTAGGCAAAAGAATATAGTTAATAGACCGTCCAAACAGTTACTCCAATAATTCTTCAGTAGTGCAATTCCAAAAGTACCCCTCCTATTCTCAATGTAACTTGCATCTTAAGTTATGGTGAAAATACTTCCTGATCTTCCAAACCATACCAAGTTTAGGAGTGCCAATATAAACCTGTAGCAAGATCACTGACACAAAGATGAAAAAACTAATGACTTTGTTCTGCAGGTAGAATAAAATCCTTGTACCTTATTTGCAGTAGAATGTTACACTACAATATCATGACATCCAATTACTCATTGTACTCTTTTAGTGACAAACCCAATACAGAAAAGATCTTTCTTCATCAATGTACCTAATCTTCAAGACATACTAGGACTCAATTAATTCTAATCTCAGTGATCAAAATATCCTCCAATGATACAATCTTCTTCAGACTTGGCCAAGTTTTTACTCCAAGAATCACCCTCATTATCTATTTCATTTCTGAAACAACTAATGATCATATACTAAAATAACCTCCAAATAATGAGCTCCCTTTGAAACAATTTGTTTTCTTGAGAACCTTCTTTTCCAATTCTAACTATCCTTTTGAAATCTTCTTCAATCTCTAGAGTATCAAACTGCTGAAATGATGTTCCGACATTTGGTTGAACATCAGTTCCTTTCAATGAACACATAATTGAATATGGTCTTGAACCCATCACCTAAAGTACTTTTCTCAATAGAGTAACTCAGAAACATACCTTATTATCATTAGAGGAGTATATAAGACCCTTGAATAGTTTATAGATAGTAGAGTTTCACAAAAGAAAATTACATGCATCTTTCAATCCATCAGGACATTCACTTTGCATTGAACTAACCAAATCCATAGAACATGTTTTAGAGCTATTGCAATTTTCTGATGTTGCACCTTCAGGCGTGAAATATTGACTTCTTCTTTCTTGAACACCAAGTAAAAGGAAAAAAATTAAGTACTTGTGAGATTTCACAAATAGAAATTGTTCTTAAATCCCCAGAGGAACTTCATTCACCCCAATAGTGACAGAACATTCTTCCTTGATGACATATACCTTCAGACTTTTGATCACACAATTATCAGCCCTTAAGTAAGAAGAAACAAATTATCAAAACTTAGAGAATCCATCCTGAATTCTTTAGGTATCCAATGTCCTTAAACTTCCTTTTTATCACCATCAACAAACATCTTGATTTTGTAAAGTTGACTATTAATCCTTGATCGTACAATTGACTAATTCTGATAAGATTAGAGAAGTTAGCCATTTAATAGGAATAAAATCTTCTAGGCTAGGAGAGCCAATACATACTAAATTTGTAACTCTCTTAATTTCACCTTTAGCTCCATCACCAAATGTGACAAAACATATGGAATGAGATATGATATCCACCCAAAACTTTTGAACATTTGTCATATGTCTAGAACATCCACAATCAAAGTACCAATATTGTCTATATGAAGCTCTCAAAGAAGTATGGGCTATAATATTAAAATCCATATCTTTAGATCTTCTCTTTTTACTTAAAGGATTAGCCCTAGAATTAGCTGTAAGTTTTTGAACCCTCTGCAGTCTGTAACACAAATGCTTTATGTGACCATGCTCACAATAATAATGACATCTCCAAGGTAAGGACTTGGATTTAGATAGGTTTCATGATGTCTTCCAGGATGTTGTAACATGTTGGTGGACATGGCTACCACTTTCTTCTTTTCAGAAGGAATGAACCTCTCCATGAGAACTTTACCTTATTGATTTGGAGATTGATCATTAACCCCTACTTTTCTAGCCTCTTTCATTATATCAGTTTCATTTTTCATCCTTATCAAGGATTTAGTCATATTGTCAAGTTTGGAATATAAAAAAGTTACCTCATTTTAAAGATCTGACACAGTACATGGAAGTTTCTCCTTTTCATTCTCTTGTTGAGCTATGATTCTCTTCTGATTTTCTTAAGTCTAATAACTTTCCGCACACCTGACATATGACTTCTTGTAAGACACATCCAAATATTCATAAAGAAAATTCTCATCACTAGATTCTACATCATATCCCCATCTTCCAGTAAGAGTAGTCACATTCTTAGCAGTCTCTATTAGAACTAGATTTGGTTCTGTGTATAATCTTAGGTTTTATGGTAACATTACATATATTTAACATTTAACAATTTTTGTTATCTAATATTTTCTTGAGTGTTTCGATAAAATATTCTAATCGATTTAGAATTGTTGTCTAAAGAATCATCAGAATTGTGTTTGGCACGCCTTAGAATGACTATTACATCCACGTGTACTTCTCCAGATAAGTTGTTGCTTTAGAAGTCACGAGTGTTCACTAAAAAATGATCTCTACGTGTTTATCATATATCAAGCTTATACTTAAAATATCAGATATCAAGATATTATACTTCTCATAAAAGCTTTTACTTCCAGCTCAGATAACAAGAATTGTTTGTCAGATAAGTTATTGCTCCAAGTCTGAAGACAAGGTTCTGATTCTGAAGACTCTGATACTTTTGGAAAAATTACAATGAAACACGTTCTGGAATATTTATCATTTCACATCAGAAAGACTCCATCAGAAGATTAAGAATAAGGACATGATCTCTTATGCGCTCCCTTCACTACTTCCGATCAGAAGTATTTCATCAGAAGAAAAGATCAAAACTTGCACAAGAAGAATATAGTACAATGGTACAAGACCTATTCCACTATGGTGAAGAAAGCTTTGTATGATTAAAGATTTGGTGTACTCTTGTCTCCCACGATCACACATTACCGTTGTAGCAGGTGGAAAATGAATGTGACATTTTGTACTATCCAACAGTCCACTTTCTCAGCCTATAAAAAGGGATGACTACTTCATTGAAAATCAATGATTCATCATCAAGAAATTTGAAAATAAAAGTTATTGTGCAAAGAAATTTAAGAGAGAAAATCACAACAAAAAGAGTTGTTGTTCATTTTTGTGTTAACTTTTATTCTCTAAAAACACAAGAGTTGTTGCTCATATTTGTGTTTTTATTATCATTGTTGTATACACAAGAGTTGTTGCTCATATTTGTATGTAAACATTTGTTCTTTATTGTAGTGTTAAATCTGCTTTTTAGAAGCACAATTGTAAGCATTGTTTGATTGTAAATTTGTTGAGGTTTGTTTCCTCAAGTGACTAAGTTGTACTCTATATACTTTAGAGGGCTAAGATTTTTTTCTAAACTCTTAGACGTTTTTTGTAATCTTTTGAGATTAGTGGATTAAGTCCTTTTCTAAGGCGAAATCACCTTGGGGGTTGACAAAAGTAGACTTTTCTAAGGTGAAGTTGTATAAACTGATTGTGTCATTTTTCTTTCTAGCTTGTCTATCATTAACCATTTGTAAGAAGAACTTCTAAAAGAAAAAGTTTTTGAAAACCCAATTCAAACATCACTTTCTTGTGTTTTTCTCAACCTTCAATTGGTATATGAGCTTCGGCTCAGTTATTGATTTTCAATCAAAAACTTAACCATGTAGAGAGTTCCAGTGTGAGAAAAACCTATATGGTCGCTGCTAACACAAACGAAAGAGATTGTTACAATGTTAAGCCTTATGTTTTTGATGGAGATAAATTTTATTACTGGAAAGTAGACTAGAAAGTTTCTTTCTAGGCTATGATGTAAATCTTTGGGATCTTTTCATAATTGGTTATGAAGAACCTGTATTTGCGATTGGTATTCCCATTCCCAGAAACAGAATGAATGATGAACAAAAGTGTGTGCTCAAGAATCACCATAAATCCATAACTAATCTTCTCAACGCTATCTCTTACAATGAATATCAGAATATCACTGATAGAGAAATAAAGAAAGATATTTTTTATTCTTTGAGAATGACACATAAAGGTAACACTCAAGTCAATGAGACTAAGACTCTGGCCTTAATATAGAAATATGAAGTCTTCAAGATGGAAGAATATGAAACCATTGAAACTATGTTTTCGAGATTCCAAACTTTAGTTGCGGGACTTAAAGTTTTGGACAAAGCCTATTCTACAGTTGATCATGTTAAAAAGATCATTAGAAGCCTTCCTAAGAAATGAAGACCTATAGTCACTGCATTAAAGCTATCTAAGGATCTGAACAACTTAACTCTTGAAGAGTTGGTTAGCTCCATTAGAATTCATGAAATAGAGTTAGAGGAAGATGAGCCCCAGAAAAGAGGAAAATGTTGCTCTAAGAACCACATCAGAAAGGATCAAATCAGAAAACAACAAAGCCTTTTAACCTGAAGAGATATGAGATTCTGATGATGAAGCTTCTGATGATGAAGATGAATTGTCCCTTCTTTCCAAAAGAGTCAAGCAACTCTGGAAGAAAAGACAAAACATCTTCCAAAGACCCAGAAGCAGAGAAGATCGTTTAGAATCAGCTGCAAGAAGAAGAGCTAGCAAAGAGGTAGCATGCTATGAGTGCAAAGAGCCTAGACACTAAAAAAATAAATGTCTAAAGCTACAGAAAGAAAGCACCAGAAAATAAAGCTTCAAGAAGAATGCTTTTAATTTCAAGAAGAAAGGCCTCATGGTAATATGGTATGAATCAAACTCTGGAGAATCAAAATTTGAAGATGAGCATGCCCACATAGAATTTATGGCTACCACGACAAAAGTAAACTCAACAGAAACAGAGTCTGACTTTGAAGAGGTATTTTCTAAAAAAAATCGTACTGATTTAGAATCAGGTTTATTTGAATCTCTGAATAGGTATCAGAATCTTCAACAAAAATTCAAGAACTTGAAAAAGGTTCATGAAATTGAAATCGAAGAGTATGGTAAGCCAGAGGAATAAGTTTCTGAGCTAAAAGGAAACAATTTTATTTTAGAAAAGGAAATTATTTTTCTAAACAAAAAATGTTTAAAACTTGAAGAAACTCTTTCTAAAGCTCATTCATCTTCTGAAACCATCTTATACAAATATGATAAGGCATTTCAAAAATTCTTAAATAGTAGCATAGGTAGAAGCAAAATGGATGCTAAGATCTATGGTATTAGTCATAATGGTACGAGAGGAATTGGTTATGACTCTAATGATTATCATAAATCTCTTCAAGAAAACAAACCCTTTTCTTCGTTTTCTTATCTCTATCTTCCAACACAGACACAGAAAATTATTGATGCACAAAAACCCAAATTATCATAAAATCTGGGAAAACTAATTCTAAAGGACCCAAAACACTTTGGGTACTAAGAGATAACATAGTATATGTTGCAGATATTTATGCAAGAGAATTGAAACACCAATCATCGTACCTGGAATCTAGATGCTCACGTCACATGATGAAAAAGAAATCATATGTTCTAAAACCTGGAACTTAAAGTTGCTGAGTATGTTGGTTTCAGAGGAAACTAGATAGAAATAATAAAAGGATCTTGAATAGTTAGTTCCCTAGAAAAGGACAAAGACTTCAAAGGATGATACAGTAGAAGTACCTGAATACACATCAGTCGAGAAAATACAAAGGCATAGAAAAATCATATCTGAAGAACTAATTCTGGAGATAAAGTTCAACCTGTCATAACAAGATCCACTTTTCAACAATTTAAGGAAAACACTTCTTGGATTGGTGTCTCTGATAGAACCAATTTCTCGTAAAGAAGTACTTGTAGATAATGAATGGATTCTAGTAAAATACAAGAAATTACAAATCAATTTTTAAGAATTGATGTTTGGAATATGATGCTCTAGTATTAAGAGGACTCATGCTTTGAGAATTAAATGGATCTTAAGAAACAAAGTAAGAGAGAAAAGTGATGTCTTCAGAAATAAAACACTTCAGGTTAGAATCTCTTATTTCTTAATCTTGATTTTTTTGTTACTAGCTTAATCTACCTTGATACTTCTACGAGTTAGAAGATATCTTGATCAAAAACCTTTCTAAGTTAGAAAACCTTTAGTATTCGTGGATCTGCTAAATGTCAACTCTTGTCTTTTAAAACGTATGGTTGTGATTCACCTTAGACACTTGTCATGCTTGAATCATAAATGTGTTTTTTGAGTGACACCTCTAGTGATGTGACTCTCTTGAGATTAGGTTTAAAATCATCATTAGTTCTCCTTTCTGTACGCCTTCTTTGTTAAGTAATAATTTAAAATTGTTTTACAAATACTAGTCATTTTCGCTAGCACACGCTATGTTACTTCACTTCCCAAAATTTAAACTCCTTCAACATAAAACCCTTTCATCTCATCATCTTCATCCATGGATGCCACACAACAACAAATTTTCAATTTCGCTCTAGAAGTGCTTCGTCAAGAAAAATCCTTGCAACAAGGTGATTCATATCATTTGCCGCTGAAAAAAGCAAATGAGGAAGCTGTTAGAATTACAGCTGAGAAGAAAATAGAAGGGACTTCTAAGGATTTAGAGAAAGATGAAATCTTTCATCTGATGATAAATACTCTTGAGGACATGCATAAAGAACAGCACCTGGTTAGAACTAGGCTTGAGAAACAAGATGAAGTCAACAACAACATTGAGAGCATGCTAGTCAAACTCCTCGCTCAGAATACCTTAACCTCTTCTAATCCTTAGACATTTTAGGATGTCTTTTAAATATTTCTTTAAAATCCTTTTGTTATGTTTTATATCTTGTATTGTTTCTGTTTTATAAAACGAATGCCACTTTGCTTTAAAAATTGTCTCTTAACGTGTTTTGTGAATTAGAAAAAGCATGCAAATTCTTTTTCTCACAACTAATGTTTCTAACTTTTTTGAAAAAATCTTTTTGATTATGACAAAAGGGGGAGAAAGATAGTGATGATTTTTATGCATATCTAATTCTCTAAATCCCATTGCTTACATTCTAACAAAATTTATATGCAAGAATATTTTGAGAATGTTTTTTCAGGAACACGTTGATAAACAAATGGATTGTTTCAGACTGTTTAGAAAGTTCTAATAAAGAACTTCTAATGTTTCATTGGTTATGATAAATTTTGCTGAGATATAGAAATTTCTATCGTTAAGAAATTATGAGAAATCAAGCTCTGATAAGCAATAAAGAAGAACCATATGCTTTAACCAGGCTCAGATAAGATAACAATGTTCATATATCCCTTACACTTCTAAAGATTGTTAAGTCTTTAACCCAGAGGAAGATTGTTTATCTCAGGGGGAGTTTTTTAAACTTACTCTGATATTCTTTACCTTGTAAAAGTGTTCCATCAAAATACATGGTTTTGTCATCATCAAAAAAGGGGAGATTGTTATAACAAGATTTGATTCTGCATATAATATCTAGTTTTGAAGATAACAATATATATATATATATATATATATATATATATATATATATATATATATATATATATATATATATATATATATATATATATATATATATATATATTATACGTAACAATTTTTGTTATCTAATAGTTTCTTGAGTGTGCAGATAAAATATTCTAATGTATTAAGGATAGTTGTCTGGAGAATCATCAAAATTATATTTGGCACGCCTCATAAATACAATTGCATCCACTTCTAAATTAACATCAGTAGTTCTGATGAATGTTGAATGTTCGACAGAAAAGGATCCATGTGTACTTCTCCAGATAAGTTGTTACTTCAGAAGTCATGAGTGCTCTCTAGAAAAGGATCTCCATGAGTTGATCAGATATCAAGCTTATACTTCAAAGATCAGATATCAAGATATTGTGCTTCTCAGAAAAGCTTTTACTTCCAGCTCATATATCAAGAATTGTTTGTCAGATAAGTTGTTGCTTCAAGTCGGAAGACAAGGTTCTGATTCTCAAGACTCTGATACTTTTAGAAACATTACAATGAAATGTATTCTAGAATATTTATCATTTCACATTAGAAAGACTCCATCAGAAGATTAAGAACACATACATGATCTCTTATGCACTCTCTTCACTACTTCAGATCAGAAGTATCTCATCAAAAGAAAAGATTAGAAACATGCACAAGAAGAATATAGTACAACGATACAAGACCTATTCCATTATGGTGAAGAAAGCTTTGTACAGTTGAAGATTTGTTGTGCTCTTGTCTCCTATTATCACACGTTACCGTTGTAGCAGCTGGAAAATGAAAGTGGTGTTTTGTACTATCAAACGGTCTACTTTCTCAGCCTATACAAATGGATGACTACTTCATTGAAAATAAACTATTCATCATCAAGAAATTTGAAAATAAAAGTTATTGTGCAAAGAAATTCAAGAGAGAAAATACTCAAGAGAAAATTTTAACACAAAGAGTTGTTGCTCATTTTTTTGGTAACTTTTATTCTCTAAAAACACAAGAGTTGTTGCTCATTTTTTTTTTTATAATTGTTGTATACACAAGAGTTGTTGCTCATATTTGTGTGTAAACATCTATTCTTTATTATGGTGTTAAATATACTTTTTAGAAGCACTGTTGTAAACATTATTTGATTATAAATCTTTTGAGATTTGTTTCTTCAAGTGACTAAGTTGTAGTCTGTATAATTGAGAGGGATAAGGTATTTTTCTAAACGCTTAGACGTTATTTGTAATCTTTTAAGATTAGTGGATTGAGTCATTTTCTATGGCGAAATTACCTTGGCGGGTGGACAAGAGTAGCCTTTTCTAAAGTGAACTTGTATAAACTAATTATGTCATTTTTCTTTCTAGCCTTTCTATCATTGATCTTTTGTGAGAAGAACTTCTAAAAGAAAAAAATTAAAACCCAATTCAAATCCCTCTTTCTTGTATTTTTCTCAACCTTCAGTCTCAAATTTAGGTTCATCTTCTGATTCATCATCATCAGACTAAGACACATAAAATCCCTTCTTTTGTTTCTTGAGGAAAGTGGGACATTCTGACCTAATGTGACCAAAGTATTCACATTCAAAATACTAAATACTTCTATCTTGACTAGGCACCTGCTCCGATCTAGTCTTATTGTTCTTGCTGATGTCAAATGCCATGTTCTTAACATTTGGTTTTGACTTCCTGCCTATTCTCTTTAGAACCTTATTGAATTGCTTCCCAAGAAGCACATTAGCATTAGATACACCCTCATCAGTCTCCATATCACATTGATCTTCTTTATCATCATTGTTGGATACAAAAGTTATGTTTTTATTCTTATTTTCTGATCTATCATTAACAGCCAACTCAAAAGTTTGGAGTGACCCAATCAACTCTTCCACTTTCATGTTGCAAATATCTAGGTCCTCTTCAATAGTTGTAACCTTTATATCAAACTTCTTAGGTAAGTATCTAAGAATTTTTCTTACTAACTTCTCTTCTGACATCTTCTCTCCCAAGGCACTAGCAGAGTTGACAATATCAAGGATGCTCATGTGGAAGTCATGAATGCATTCATCATCTTCATCTTGAGATTCTCAAATTGAGTATTGAGAAGCTGAGGTCTTGACATTTTAACTTTTGATGTTCCTTCATGAGTGGTTCTGAGAATTTCTCATGCATCTTTGGCCACGGTACATGTATTAATCAACTTGAATATATTTTTGTCAACATCATTGAACAAAGCATTTAAAGCTTTAGAGTTTCCAAGAGCAAGTTCATCTTCTTCTTTAGACCAATTCCCTTATATTTTAATTTAGTGGTGTTATTCCCATCTTTGTCAGTCAACACAGGATGTTTCCAACCCTTGATGACAACTTTCCAAGTTTTATTGTCCATAGATTTTAGAAAAGCCACCATTCTTGCTTTTTAGTAGTCATAATTGGTGTCATCCAGAATAGGTGGTCTATTTGTAAATCCTCATTCGTTGTCCATAATACTAGAAACTATCTTCCCTTGAGCTCACCAAAATCACAACAGTGTGCTGCTATGATACCAATTGAAATTTTGGAACAACAAGACAAATGTTGGATATGATATCCCAATACCAAATAACTTAACACGATGTTGAAATCAGTGTTAAGATATCATATTACTGACATAACAAATACTTCCTATGTCCCATATTATTTGTCACAATTGATCATTTCACATAGAATAAGAAACAATAATAAATGAAAGAGAGAGAATAATGACTTTATCAAATTATCTCGATTAACTAGTAGTGTATTTAAATTATTATTAATATTAAGTGATAAAATAATAAATTAGGAGTATTTATTAGAGGGTACAATTGAAAGATTAAATATAAAATTGCATTGGTAATCTAAAGTGACAAGTATTTTGGGACAATTTTTTTTCCTAAATATGACACTTATTTTGGGACAGAGGGAGTAATGTTAGAACAATGTTTGAATCTAGTACCCTATAATTAAGTTTTGATGATAACAAAGTGAAAAGATTTAGTAGTTAAATATTTCATGATTGAATTATATGCTACTTAAAATTACTATGCTCTGACTTGCAGATATGCTGATTAAAATAAGCAAGATCACGTTCTCAGCATCAGAATATGAGTTTGCACACCAGCATCAGAAGTTGCTGAATCAGAACGTCAAGATCAGAAGATCAACGCTTGCACATGCTGAAGCTTGATGAACAGAACTGCGCGTAAAATACTCTGATACAGAATCAAATTAGTTCATCAGCAGCGAAGCAGAATCAGAATGAGCCAAGCCAGAACGTGCATTGAAGAAGCAACGGTACTGTGCATTGAAAGCTAATCAATACCAACGGCATCATTCTAGACAAGATCTGCTCAGAAAGGAAAGCTTGTTAATAGCATTGAATCAAGAATATTTGCTTCAACGTTCATCTTCTCAAGTGCTATATAAACCAAGCTTTGAAGATTATCACGGCTAATGCTTCCAAACTCTCTACACGCAAAAAGCTGAACAGTAATCTTAACTCTACAAGTTTTGCTAAACCACCAAACTCTGATACTCTATTAGCGTTTAGCATCTTAGTATTCTAAGCTTCATTTGTGTAAACATCACAGTTGTGATATAGTTTTTGTAGAAAACATTCATACACACTTGTTCATTCCTTTGTAAGAAAGTGTTGCCTTGACAAACCGGATTGTGGTTTGAATCAAGAAGGTTTTAGCAGTTGCTAAAGCAGATTTGTATTCAGTTGAATATAGTGAATTAAGACCTCGTTGGAGAGAGGCGAAATCACCTTGAACGGGTGGACTGGAGTAGTTTGAGATCAAACGAACCAGGATAAAAATACCTTGTCATTTGCGTTAAAGTTTCCAGTTTTACAATTCAACCCCCCCCCCCCCCCCTTCTTGTGTTTTTCACCCCTTCAATTGGCATCAGAGCGCCTGGTTCTGAGCTAAAACACTTAACCGTGTCAGTAAAAGATCCAGCGTCAGAAAAACACTATGGCAGGAAACAACTCTCATTTCAGCAATGACAACAATGAGGATAGAGACAGATTCAGCGGCAAACCTCCAGTCTTTGATGGAGAAAACTTTGACTACTGGAAAGACAGAATTGAAAGCTTCTTTCTAGCACATGATGCTGATCTGTGGGATATGGTGACAGATGGATACACGCACCCTGTTAATGCAACTGGTCAGAAGATTGATAGAAAATCAATGACTGATCAACAAAAGCGTGATTTCAAGAATCACCATAAGGCCAGAACCATCCTCCTCAGTGCTATCTCCTATACTGAGTATGAGAAGATCTCCAACAGAGACACAGCTAAGAACATCTTTGATTCTCTCAGAATGACGCATGAGGGCAACGTCCAAGTCAAGGAAACAAAGGCTCTGGCGCTCATTCAGAAGTATGAGGCGTTTAAAATGGAAGAATCTGAATCCATTGAAACTATGTTCTCCAGATTCCAGATTCTGGTAGCTGGTCTCAAAGTTCTGGACAAGGGGTACTCTACTGCTGACCATGTCAAGAAGATAATCAGAAGTTTACCCAAGCAGTGGAGGCCTATGGTTACTGCTCTGAAGCTGGCGAAAGATCTCAACAAAATCACTCTGGAGGAACTTATAAGCTCCCTCAGAAGTCATGAGATAGAGCTGGAAGCTGACGAGCCTCAGAAGCAAGGTAAGCCTATAGCTTTAAAATCTAACAGAAAATCTGAATCTAAAGTTTTGCAGGCAGTTGAAGAAACATCTGATGGATCCTCATCAGAAGAAGACGAGCTTTCTCTTCTCTCCAGAAGAGTAAATCAACTGTGGAAGCAAAGACAAAAGAAATTCAGGAATCCCAGAAGATCTGATCAGAACGAGTCTTCCTCCAGATACAGAAGAACAGATTCTTCCTCTGGATACAGAAGATCTGAAGGCTCCTCAGGTAGCAAGAAGCCAAATACAAAAGACATCATCTGCTACGAGTGCAATGAGCAAGGTCACTACAAGAGTGACTGCCCAAAGCTTCAGAGGGAAAAGCCAAAAAGGAAGTTTGGAAGAGAGAAGAAGAAAAGTCTCATGGCCACATGGGATGACTCTGACTCGTCTGAAGCTGACTCAGAATCAGATGATGAAAGGGCGAACATAGCGCTTATGGCTAACATTCCAGATGACAGTGAAGCTTCTGACTCAGACTCAGAATCAGACACAGAAGAGGTATTCCCTAACTTCGCTGTTAATTTTACAAAGGCTGAACTTGCTGAAAGCCTAAATGAAATTCTGGAACGTTATCAGCAGATTAGAGCTAAATTCAGAGACCTGAAAAGGACTCTTGAATCTGACTCTAATAAGTCTGAGAGTCTCAAATTGGAAAACTCTGAGCTGAGAGATAAAATTTTAAAATTAGAAAACTCTTTACAAAACTCTCAGAAGGTACCAATTTCTGAAACTCCCAGCAACGCTGATGAGATCATCAAGGAGTATGATCATAGTTTCCAGAAGTTCCTTGCTAAAAGCATAGATAGAAGCAGAATGGCTTCAATGATCTATGGAGTTAGCGGAAACGGCAGGAAAGGAATAGGATACCTAGGTAAGGTTCCTACACCTAAAAATGTCATGGATTTAACAATTAAATACACTCCTCTAAATTCACACTTTGTGTATGGTCACACACATGACATCAAATATACTAGTAGTAATCACTTTGTGAAACCAAAATTCAACCAGAGTTTTGGTAAAACTAACAAATCAGGACCCAAGAAGATCTGGGTACCTAAGGATAAAATAATACATGTTGCAGATATCTTTAGCAGCAAGTCAGAAACACCAATCATGGTACCTGGACTCTGGCTGCTCACGTCACATGACGGGAAGAAGGCATATGTTCCAAAGCCTGGAACTTAAGCCTGGAGGCCACGTTGGCTTTGGAGGCAATCAGAGGGGAAAGATAATTGGCTCTGGAACTGTAGGTAACGGAAATCTTCCCTCTATTAATAATGTTCTGCTTGTTGATGGATTGATGCATAACCTGTTATCCATAAGTCAATTAAGTGATAACGGTTATGATATAATCTTTAATCAAAAATCATGTAAAGCTGTTAGTCAGAAAGATGGGACTATCCTATTTAATGGTAAGAGGAAAAACAACATTTACAAAATCAAACTTTCTGAACTTAAGAGTCAGAACGTAAAATGTCTTCTGTCTGTTAACAACGAGCAATGGATCTGGCACAGAAGATTGGGACATGTTAGTATGAGAAGAATATCTCAGATTAACAAACTCAATCTGGTCAGAGGACTTCCAAATTTGAAGTTCAATTCAGATGCTCTGTGTGAAGCATGTCAGAAAGGCAAATTTGCAAAACCCTCTTTTAAATCCAAAAATGTTGTTTCTACCTCTAAGCCATTAGAACTTCTGCACATTGACTTATTTGGACCAGTTAAAACTGCTTCTGTCAGTGGCAAGAAGTATGGGTTAGTAATCGTAGATGACTATAGCAGATGGACATGGGTAAAGTTCTTAAGACACAAGGACGAGTCACACTCTGTGTTTGTTACCTTCTGTAACCAAGTTCAGAATGAAAAAGATCTTAGAATCGTTAAAGTCAGAAGTGATCATGGTGGAGAATTTGAAAATAAAGATTTTGAGTCATTCTTTAATGACAAAGGCATTCTGCATGATTTCTCTTGTCCTAGAACTCCTCAACAAAATGGAGTTGTAGAACGAAAGAACAGAACATTGCAAGAAATGGCCAGAACCATGATCAACGAGACAAACGTTGCTAAGACTTTCAGGGCAGAGGCAATAAACACAGCGTGCTACATTCAGAATAGAATCTCAATAAGACCTATTCTGGAAAAGACTCCATATGAATTGTGGAAGAACAGAAAGCCCAACATTTCGTATTTTCATCCATTTGGATGTACTTGCTATATGTTAAATACTAAGAATTATTTGAACAAGTTTGATTCTAAGGCACAGAAGTGTATTATGTTAGGATACTCTGAACGCTCAAGAGGGTACAGAGTATACAATACAGAAACACAGATTGTGGAAGAATCAATCAGTGTTCGTTTTGATGACAAGCTTGACTCTGAAAAGTCAAAGCAGAATGAAAATCTTGCAGGTATAGAAATTGAATTTGCAGGTTCTGAAGACAGGTCATCAGAAGCTCTCAACACAGACATTCCTTCAACGTCTGAAAGAAGCAATGCTAGAAATCCTACAACTGCTGCTGATCAACCTCAGAAGAGATTACCCAGAAGCAGTTTGGATTACCCAGAAGAGACTATCCTAGGAAGAAAGGAAGATCCAATCAGAACAAGAGCAAGCTTCAGAAACTCTGAAGAAACTCTGATGGGACTTGTGTCTCTGATTGAACCTTCTTCTATTGATGAAGCACTTCTGGACAATGACTGGATTCTGGCAATGCAAGAAGAGCTGAATCAATTCACCAGAAACGACGTTTGGGATCTCGTTCCAAGACCAAAAGGATTCAACGTCATTGGAACAAGATGGGTGTTCAGAAACAAGCTCAATGAACAAGGTGAAGTCGTCAGAAACAAGGCACGACTGGTTGCACAAGGTTATAGTCAGCAAGAGGGGATAGACTATACAGAAACCTTTGCCCCAGTCGCCAGGTTAGAATCTATCAGACTCTTAATCTCATTTGCTGTTAATAGAGGCATCACTCTGTATCAGATGGATGTCAAAAGTGCATTCTTAAATGGTTATATAGAAGAAGAAGTGTATGTTCACCAACCCCCAGGTTTTGAAAATACTAAACATCCAGAACATGTTTTCAAACTGAAAAAATCACTGTATGGTCTGAAACAAGCTCCCAGAGCTTGGTATGAAAGGCTAAGTAACTTTCTGCTTGAAAATGAGTTCACCAGAGGGAAAGTGGACACCACTCTATTCTGTAAAACAGTTAAGAGTGACATTTTAGTCTGTCAAATTTATGTTGATGATATAATCTTTGGTTCTACTAATCCTTCTCTTGGAAGAAAATTTGCTAAGTGTATGCAGGCAGAATTTGAGATGAGCCTCATGGGGGAACTGAAGTTCTTTTTAGGAATTCAGATCAATCAAACTCCAGAGGGAACTTACATTCATCAGAGCAAATACATCAGAGATCTTCTGAAGAAATTTGACCTCTCAGAATGTAAGCCATCAAAGATTCCAATGCATCCCACGTGCATTCTGGAAAGAGAAGAGGTAAGCAAAAGCGTAGAACAGAAGGTCTACAGAGGTATGATTGGTTCTCTCCTTTATCTGACTGCTTCAAGACCTGATATTCTATTCAGTGTATGTATTTGTGCTAGATTCCAATCAGATCCTAGAGAATCTCACTTAACAGCTGTTAAGCGAATTTTCAAGTATCTGAAAGGTACTACTAATCTGGGTTTGTTTTATAGAAAATCTAGTGATTACAGTTTAGTAGGCTACTGCGACGCTGATTTTGCTGGAGACAGAGTGGAACGCAAAAGTACTTCTGGAAGCTGCCAGTTTCTGGGAGAAAATCTGATCTCGTGGTCCAGCAAAAGGCAATCAACTATTGCTCTGTCAACAGCAGAAGCTGAGTACAT
Organism: Vicia faba; assembly: GCA_948472305.1. Taxonomy (NCBI): domain Eukaryota; kingdom Viridiplantae; phylum Streptophyta; class Magnoliopsida; order Fabales; family Fabaceae; genus Vicia; species Vicia faba. The sequence goes on from CATIWC010001473.1 coordinate 426,785, forward strand.
AGCAGCAGCTGGATGTAGCACACAGATGCTCTGGATGAAAAGTCAGCTTGAAGACTTCCAGATTTTTGAGAGTAACATTCCTATTCTTTGTGATAATACTTCTGCTATTTGCTTAAGTAAGAATCCTATTTTACATTCTAGAGCTAAGCATATAGAAATAAAACATCATTTCATTAGGGACTATATTCAGAAAGGCATTTTAAACTTGAAATTTATAGATACAGACCATCAATGGGCTGATATCTTTACAAAACCCCTTTCAGAAGATAGGTTTAATTTCATTCTGAAACATCTCAGCATGAAAGTATGCCCAGAATGAAAATGCTTTAATTCCATATTTTTATCTTTCAGAATGTAATTATATTACTGTGAACTTCTGATCAATCTTTGTTTCAGAAAGTTAGAACATGCAGATTGTATCAGAGGCAAGTCTAAAAATCTGAGAGTCTAATCTCAAATACAGACGTGCTGATCACTACATCAAACAAGTGTCATCCAATCATCAGCAAATCCCTGAAGCAGAACGCGTGCACGCTTCTGAGAAAGGAAAGCGCTGATTGGGTGCATTGAGACACATGTCTGGTAACCGTTTTTAAGTATCTTTCTCAAATCCCCCAAAATCAGCAAGCATTAAATGCAAAAGTAATCACGCTTGTTAATTGCAATCATTATTTTTTTTCTCTCTCTTAAAAACGTTTTATTTTTCAAAATAATTTTTGAAAATCCTATTTAAGCACATTACTCTTCATGTTTATTCTTTACGCTTATTCATAATCTCTTAAGAATTTTTCTGCATATTTCTGAGTTTATCTCCCAAACCTTTCTTTCTCAAATCATTCTCAAAGCTTTGTTGTGTGAGAACAATGGCATCCTCCAGCATTTCTGCAGGCAATCAGAAGAATGAAACTTCTGAAAAGATTCAGGCAATGCTGGAAAGCCTGTTCTCACGCATGCCCCCACAACCTTGAAATTTTTCATGCATGACATTCTCTATATTTTCTTCATTTTCTGATGTACTTTTAACTATGTTTTGACTATGGTTTGTAATGCTATTTTGCTCTAATTCTGAACTATCTTTAATATTATTAGTTTTTCTGATCTAAATCATTTTAGCACATCACCAGCACTTTTTGATTGCTGACAAAAAGGGGGAGAACAAGAATGATATTTAAAATCAATAACGGCTAACTAGACAGAAATTCTCAAACATTCTAACTCTATTACTTGAAATGTTTTTCTGTTTTGTCTTTAAGTCTACAGGCACAATGAAGACTAGAAGCTCTGATCAAATATGAAGTTCTGATATATGAAGCTCTGATCGACCTAAACACTCTGATCTGAAGCAAGCTCTGACAGGAAAAGCTCTGAAGCTCTGCTCTCTGATGAGTCAAAGACTTATAATCTGATGCTCAAAGATAGAAAAAGATCTGACTCTGAAGAACACACATATCAAAGGGAAGTAACAAACTCAGGGGGAGTATCTCTTAACTCTGACTTCTCCGTACTTCTTATTCTGATACATAGATCTGATAACTTTTCACGTTATTTTTATTTAAAATATCTAGTTTTTGTCATCATCAAAAAGGGGGAGATTGTTAGAACAATGTTTGAATCTAGTACCCTATAATTAAGTTTTGATGATAACAAAGTGAAAAGATTTAGTAGTTAAATATTTCATGATTGAATTATATGCTACTTAAAATTACTATGCTCTGACTTGCAGATATGCTGATTAAAATAAGCAAGATCACGTTCTCAGCATCAGAATATGAGTTTGCACACCAGCATCAGAAGTTGCTGAATCAGAACGTCAAGATCAGAAGATCAACGCTTGCACATGCTGAAGCTTGATGAACAGAACTGCGCGTAAAATACTCTGATACAGAATCAAATTAGTTCATCAGCAGCGAAGCAGAATCAGAATGAGCCAAGCCAGAACGTGCATTGAAGAAGCAACGGTACTGTGCATTGAAAGCTAATCAATACCAACGGCATCATTCTAGACAAGATCTGCTCAGAAAGGAAAGCTTGTTAATAGCATTGAATCAAGAATATTTGCTTCAACGTTCATCTTCTCAAGTGCTATATAAACCAAGCTTTGAAGATTATCACGGCTAATGCTTCCAAACTCTCTACACGCAAAAAGCTGAACAGTAATCTTAACTCTACAAGTTTTGCTAAACCACCAAACTCTGATACTCTATTAGCGTTTAGCATCTTAGTATTCTAAGCTTCATTTGTGTAAACATCACAGTTGTGATATAGTTTTTGTAGAAAACATTCATACACACTTGTTCATTCCTTTGTAAGAAAGTGTTGCCTTGACAAACCGGATTGTGGTTTGAATCAAGAAGGTTTTAGCAGTTGCTAAAGCAGATTTGTATTCAGTTGAATATAGTGAATTAAGACCTCGTTGGAGAGAGGCGAAATCACCTTGAACGGGTGGACTGGAGTAGTTTGAGATCAAACGAACCAGGATAAAAATACCTTGTCATTTGCGTTAAAGTTTCCAGTTTTACAATTCAACCCCCCCCCCTTCTTGTGTTTTTCACCCCTTCAAGTAACAATTAACAACTTAAAACAGATGCGGAAAGTAAAAACACAAGTCAATTATTAACCCAGATCGGTGCAACTTCACCTACTTTGGGGGCATCTAAGTCTGGAAGGAAATCTACTATAATAGTATTAGTTTGAAGTTCTGAACAACCCTTGTTTTACAAACTTCTCACCTAATCACTACCCATGAAATTTCTACCTAGGAACTCCTAAATATGAGACCCCTCTCACTTCCCTCAATCACGCACATGTGATTGTCAACAACAATATAAATTGACAGAAGAAATACTTCCTAATTAAACAGATTACACTCTTGCTTAAAAGCTCATGAGTGAATCACAATGAACAAATAACAATCAGTCCAACTCAGTATCAAAGTGATACATGAAAGGATCACAAATACAAAGAATAGAAGAAACCCTAAAAGATACCAATCCTTCTTCCCAACTTCGTAATCTTCTTAGGTTTAGACTTCTCCTTTTATAAGTCAGTGCAACGCTTGAGCTTGAATATTCAATCTGACACTAATCTTCTACAAATCAAATCATATCTGATCATATTTATTCAAACATTCAAATTCAAGGTAAAAGGTTTTGACATTCAATCAAGAAAATCAAATCTTTTGTTATCTCTTCAGCTTTGAAACAAATCTTCAGAAAATCCAATCTTCAATGCGTTGCTTGATCCACAAATAACAAAATAAATCTTCTGAAAATAACAAAAATTGAAACAACACATACTGCAATATCGTAGCAACATGTCATGACATCTTGTCCAACACCATATTGTATTAATTATTTTACCAAAAAGCAGCCAACAAAACAAAATCTAACACAATTAAATTTATAATATAACAAATGAATTATGACTAACAATCATTTCTTGGTAGCGGTGGTTGATGCTTCACAATCTGATTCATTAGAATGTTATCATTCTTTTTGGGTTAATGTTGCGTTCTTATTCATGTTGCGGTTATAATTCTTTAGATGTTTGTTTGTTAGCTTCAAAACTACACATAATAATTTCTTCTTGTTATATAAAACAATCAACACTTCATTATTTTAAGGTAATTTTCGATATTTTTCCTTTATATTAGAGTTTGTTTATCAAATTGTATAAAGAAGACATTTTGGTATTGTGTCTCATAAGATTTTTGAAATCCTTCCATTAGGAGATAAGTTTTTCTACAATAACAATTACTTGAAATATATTTAGTGATGATTTTATGAGTTATTCTTTGTATATCATTAGATTAGGTCTCTGCAGATTTATGGTCAAATACTTGAGGTAGGGACTCACAACATAATTTTGTTGAGAGTTACGTGTTTTAGAATTGGTCTTTCTAGTTGCTAATAAAGTTCCTAAATATTAGGAGTAGAAGTTTGTTTTAAGTTTGAATTAGTTTTTGCTGTAACCCAATCCTTCCTAATTATAAGGAGGAGTTATCTTTTTCTCTTTGCACGTTCTGTTATTTGTAAGGCTATTTAAAGCCATGTTTGATTCTGCTATCAATAACAAAATATCTTTTGCATATTCTGTTCAATACTTATCAATTGGCATCAGAGCTTTATCAAAAAGTTTTGATTGAGAGAGAAACACGTGAGAAGAGTGTGAGAGAAACACGTGAGAAGAGTGTAAAGAGAGATGGCAGAAAGTACCAACAATGGTAGCTTTGTGCAACCAGCCATCCCAAAATTTGATGGCTTCTATGAACACTGGGCAAAATTAATGGAGAATTTCCTTCGTTCAAAGGAATACTGGAACCTAGTAGAAGATGGAATAACTGAGATTCCAGCCGGAAGAGAGCCATCAGAAGCAGAAAACAAGGTTATCGCAGAACAACAATTGAAAGACAAGAAGGTGAAAAATTACCTTTATCAAGCCATAGATCGAGAAATTATGGAAACAATTCTGAACGATGATACTTCCAAACAAATTTGGGATTCAATGAAGCAGAAGTTTAAGGGGTCATCAAGAGTTAAGAGAGCACAACTCCAAACCCTACGAACTGAATTCGAAATTCTGAAGATGAAAGAAGGGGAAACTGTCAATGCCTATTTTGGAAGAACACTATCAATTGCCAAGAGGATGAAAGCATGCGGTGAGAGTCTCAAAGAAGCTGATATCACATCGAAAATTCTTCGATCCTTAGTTACAAAATTCAACTACGTGGTATGTTCGATTGAAGAATCAAATAATGTTGATATCTTAACTGTGGATGAACTCCAAAGTAGCCTTTTAATTCATGAACAAAGGATGAAATCATCTGTAGAAGAAGATCAAGCATTGAAAGTTACACATGATGAGCGAGTTGGACGAGGCAGAGGCACGTTTAGGGGTCGAGGAAGAGGCAGGGGCAGACAATTCTTTGACAAATCTGCTGTTGAATGCTATAAATGTCACAATTTGGGACATTTTCAGTATGAATGTCGTAGTTCAGAGAAGCGGGCTCACTATGCCGAGATCAATGATGAAGATGAAATGTTGTTAATGGCGCAGGCTGATCTCAACGAAGGCAAAAGGGAAGGGATCTGGTTTCTTGATTCCGGATGTTCAAACCACATGTCAGGAAACAAAGAGTGGTTCACACAACTTGATGAAACATTTAAGCATTCTGTAAAACTTGGAAATGATTCCAAGCTAATGGTGATGGGGGAAAGGAAGAATCAAGCTAGAAGTTGGAGGTCAAACTCGTACTGTAAGTGATGTTTTCTATGTACCTGAATTGCGTAATAACCTGCTCAGTATAGATCAGTTACAAGAGCGAGGCATCACCATTACTATCAAACATGGAGTTTGCAAATTGTATCATCCTATTCATGGTGTTATAATGGAAAGCATAATGACAGCAAATAAAATGTTTGTTGTTATTGCAAACATTTTAAAATCACCTTCCTGCTTCAACACACAAATTGAAGAGCCAAGTGAAATTTGGCACAGAAGATATGGGCACTTGAGCTATAAAAATCTAGCTTTGCTTCACAATAAAGGGATGGTTCGAGGGCTGCCAGACATCAAAATTCCAACAAAAAGGTGTACAAAATGCATGTTAGGAAAACAACAAAGAGAAGCTATGCCAAAGAAGAGCAATTGGAGAGCCACAAAGAAGTTGCAACTCATACACTCTGACATATGCGGCCCTATTTCGCCTGCTTCGTACAGTAAAAAGAGGTACATATTAACATTCATAGATGATTATAGTCGGAAATTGTGGGTTTATTTTCTAAATGAGAAAAGTGAAGCTTTTGTGACTTTCAAAAATTTCAAAATAATGGTAGAGAAAGAGTGTGGTTTATCAATGTGCAGCCTGAGAACAGATAGAGGAGGAGAATTCAACTCTAAGGAATTCTCAGAATTTTGCAAAACACAAGGCATAAGAAGACAGCTCACTACACCATATACGCCTCAGCAAAACGGAGTTACGGAGCGCAAAAACCGTACTATCCTCAATATGGTGAGATGTTTGCTTGAAGAGAAAAACATGCCCAAAATGCTTTGGCCAGATGCTGTGAAGTGGACGTGTCATGTTCTCAATCGGAGTCCAACTGCTTCTTTGAAGAACAAAACTCCAGAAGAATGTTGGAGTGATCTAAAACCGAATGTTGAATATTTCAAAGTGTTTGGGTGTGTTGGAAATGTGCATATACCAGATGCAAAGAGATTAAAATTAGATGCAAAAAGCCAAAAGCAGGTTCTGATTGGCTATAGTGAAGAGTCCAAAGGTTAAAAAATGATCAATCCTTTTACAAAAAAAATCACTATCAGTAGAGATGTGATTTTTGAAGAAAATGAAGGATGGGATTGGGAGAGTACAAAAGAAGAGACAAGGGATATACTTGATTGGGGTGAAGCTTATGAGGAAAACTTCAATCAAGATGAAGAAAGTGAAGAAGAAGAAGAAGAAGCAAATTTAGATGAAGGTGGTACAATAGATGAGAATGTCACCTCTGGTGATGCAACAACCTCTTCAAGTTCAGACACAGCATATGAAAATACTACTTATGGTATTGATGCAGCAACCCCACTTGTACGAGAACGAAAGGCTCCGGCATATCTAGATGATTACACAAGTGGAGAAGGACTCTCCGAAGATGAGGTACAAAATTTTGCTTTACATATATCTGCTGATCCTTTGTTTTATGAACAAGCAGTGAAATCAAAAAAATGGAGGGAAGCAATGGACCTTGAAATTAAGGCAATAGAAAAGAATTGTACCTGGAAGCTCGTAAAGGCTCCCGTGGGAGAAAAAGTAATAGGAGTAAAATGGGTGTATCGAACTAAATTGAACGAAAATGGAGAGATTGACAAGTGTAAGGCGTGGCTGGTGGCCAAAGGGTATGCTCAAGAAAAAGGGATTGATTACGACGAAGTATTTGCACCTGTAGCAAGATGGGACACTATTCGAATGGTGGTCGCATTGGTAGCAAGAAATGGCTGGAAGTTGTATCAATTTGATGTTAAAAGTGCCTTCCTGCACGGGGAACTCACCGAAGAGATTTATGTTGCTCAACCACAAGGTTTTGAGGTGAAAGGAGAGGAGAACAAGGTGTACAAACTAAACAAAGCTCTTTACGGCTTGAAACAAGCCCCAAGAGCATGGTTTAGTAAGATTGAAGGCTATTTCATCAAAGAAGGGTTCGAAAAGAATTGCGATGATCACACTTTATTTGTAAAGAAACGTGAACACAACAAAATTCTGATTGTAAGTCTCTATGTTGATGATCTTGGAGAGATGAAATACTTTTTGGGGGTGGAAGTGCATCAAGGTGTCAATGGCATCTACATCAGCCAAAAAGGATATGCTGGTGAAATACTTGAGAAGTTCGGGTTGAGCAACTGTAATGGAGTAAGAAATCCTATAGTTCCTGGAAATAAGCTGTCAAAAGAGGAGAACGGAGTAAAAGCAAATGAAACTTTGTTCAAGCAGATTGTGGGAAGCTTAATGTACATGACAGTAACAAGGCCAGATATAATGTACAGTGTTTGCCTCATAAGTAGATTCATGTCTAATCCAATGGAGACGCACATGCTAGCAGCTAAGCGAATACTGAGATACATTCAAGCTACTGTTGACTTCGGTATTTTTTATAAAAGAGAATGCAGAAACGAATTAATGGCATACACGGATAGTGACTATGCCGGTGATTTGGACGATAGAAAGAGCACCTCAGGCTATGTATTTAAGCTAAGTGGTGGAGCTGTGGCTTGGGCGTCTAAAAAGCAACCTATAGTAACTTTATCATCAACCGAAGCCGAGTATGTTGTTGCTGCTTCTTGTGCTTGTCAAAGCATTTGGATGCAACGAATTTTGAAGAAGATTGAAGGTACTCAAACTGATTCTATTAAAATCCGTTGCGACAATTCTTCCACCATCAAGCTTGCAAAAAATCCAGTTTTTCATGGGAGAACTAAACACATTGATGTGAGATTTCATTTTCTAAGAAATCTTACAAGTGATGGATCAATTGATATTGAATACTGTGGCACAAACGAGCAAGTAGCGGATATCATGACTAAACCATTGAAGCGGGATCAATTTGAGAAGCTCATAGAAGCTCTTGGTGTTAGAAGTAGTTTGGGCATAAACTAATATGCCGCACGCATGTTTAGTTTATGGGAGGGATTTGTTGAGAGTTACGTGTTTTAAAATTGGTCTTTCTAGTTGCTAATAAAGTTCCTAAATATTAGGAGTAGAAGTTTGTTTTAAGTTTGAATTAGTTTTTGCTGTAACCCAGTCCTTCCTAATTATAAGGAGGAGTTATCTTTTTCTCTTTGCACGTTCTGTTATTTGTAAGGCTATTTAAAGCCATGTTTGATTCTACTATCAATAACAAAATATCTTTTGTATATTCTGTTCAATACTTATCAAATTTAACGTTAACTTTTTTAATGATATATTTTTTTATCAAAATATCCCAAATTTCTTTAACAGATTTGCGAAGGCTTTATTAATAATACAAATCTTCAATAAGTTCATTAAGGACATAATTTTTAAAAATATAATGTTTCTCATTCCGCTAAATTAATTTTGCAAAGCTTTTTTTATTTATTATTTTATTGTTGTTCATCTTTTCATCAACAATTAACCTCTCTTAAATAGTGACAACTTTTATTCTAGTTCACAAAAATAACATTTTTTTATCATCATCGATTTTAATGATTTTCCTTAAACATAAATGATTTGTTAAAGTCATAAATAATTGAACCAAGGTTTGCAATTTCTTCGGTATAGCTAGCTGAAAGAAAAATCTTAAAATTTGTTGTTTCTTATAATGAAAAAAGTTTTAAAACAAATTTTATCACTAAAAAATTAATGGATTGAGTCGTCTACTAAATTGTTCTCTTTAAAATATTTTGTAATATTATTTAAAATGGTACAAATAAAACTAAAAATCATAAATACCCCAAAATAAAATAACGTAAATACATTGTATCAGTATCCTAGTGCACTCTAAGTACCGTTCTATAACTGGACACTCAAATACGATACAAAGAGAACTTTTTAATAGAATTTCTCCAAAGAGAATATTTTCAAAAGCAACAGAATTAAATGGGAGAAGAGACTCAAAAAATTTAACAACACTATTTTTTTGTTTGTACTTTTTGAAAATGATATATTAATATATAAACAAATTGTTCATATTTATAAATAAACTACTTGAAATAATTAAACCTTAACTTTTTATTTTTAAGTAAAAGTCATATAAACGGCACTATGTAGTTTTGGCAACAATAAAGAAGTTACAAAATTAAGCATGTACTATACAACTTACAAGAAACATAAAACCTATTTTATTTTTTAATCAATTTATTATAACCTTAACTTAATTAATGTTCTCCAAACAAGAATAAATAAAAAAGCTTTTATCCATAATCTGCAAACCCCTTAATTTAATACTCCCTCTGTCGCAAAATATTTTTATGACATTTAAAAAAAAATTATTTATTTCAAAATATTTATCACTTTAAATTATTAATGTAATTTAAATTTTTATCTTCCAATTATACTATCTAATTATTACTTTTAATTTATTATTTATTTTGCATTAATATTAATTCAAATCTATTAATAGTTAATAAAGATAATTTGATAAAATCACTGTTCTCTTTTTTTATTTATTATATTTCTTAATTTGTATAAGAGTGTCTAATATGACAACTAATTAGAGACGGATGATACTCGATATAAATTTAAATACAAAACACTAATCTTCTAATCATTCTTCTTTTCATCATCGATGATCTCGTCAAGAATCACAATTAACGTCTTAGTCATCTTCTTCTTCACTGCTTTCTTCTTCTTCTTTTTCTTCTTCTTGTTCTTCTTTTTCATCAACGTTGATCTCATTAAGAATCACAAATAACGCTACTATAAAAGCATAATCAACATTAGGATAAAGTGTAACCCCGAATTGGTCTTTACCAATTAAAACACTCTGAACAATGTGTTTTTTGTTCATCTGCAATTACAATAATATAAAAAAATTAATTTATAATTAATTAAATACTAGTTGTACTAATGGTTATGTATAATAGATTACCTGGGCAACAATGTTGTTTGATTCACCAGCATAAATAGCGCAAGAACGTTGGAGCCAACTACCATTAACTTGAAAATCACAAACACTCTCTTTTGTGTTACCAGCTAAATATACATTTAATTTGGTCTTAAACTGATTTCGAGATGATCTCTTCAAGGTAAATATAAGATCATTAGCTTTTGTGCTTTCACCTCTAAAAACTACCCATCGATCATGCATAGTAACTCTCTGCACCAGAAACAGTGAATCTTTTACAAAGAATTCAAAACCGAGTTAATTATTTTTTAAGAAAATAAGAGAATAAAGATGAACCTTGCGACGTAGGGTGGCGATGGGGTTGTCGGCGGCATCAACCAAGACACGGCGGTGGGTTAAGTGAGAGTCTTTAACTTTTAAGAGGATGATGCCGTTGGGATCACTGACGGAGAAGTTCCCTTCTGAAACTGTCATAACCTTTTTCATGATGACAAGCTCTAGCGGATACGGAATACAGAATTGAGAGCCGAATATGGCAGCGGGGAATAGCGGCATTGGAGCATAGGAAGAAGGTTGTGGTTCATTAGGGTAAGCCATAATGATTGTGATGAGATCGGAGTGTTTGAAGATTGAAATATAATGACTTTTCAGATCAATATATTTCAATCTGTTTGTGACCAGAAGATTGTGTTTGATAACAGTAAGCAACAAAATGAAAAGGAATATATATATATATATATAAGATAACGGTATTTCCTTTGTTTCAGTTTTTTTGGTTAAGATATAGTCTTTACTATTTTTATTTTGTTTTTGTGGTCAAGATATGAAGTCTTTTCTATTTTTATCGTGTGGTTTAGAGAATAAACTTCTAAGTGATAAAGATGAACAATTAGTCTATAAATAATGATAATTAAGCATGATAATCAGATAGGACGACTATTTTTTTCTTTCTTAGAGCATGATTAACTGGTTGGAGTCATCTCCATTTCATCTCTCATTTTTTCTCTCAATTATTATAGTTTTGAAGAGTTTGATGTATATAACAAATAAATGAGCTCATTTAATGTTATAATATTATATTTATATTTTCAATATTTTGGTAATAGAAAAAAATGTATAAGACAAAAATGGAGAGGATTTTAATGCGATTAACGGTTGAAATATATAGTTGCTACACTACTATCAAATTTATTGTGTCAGAAATGGATGAATATTACATAGCAAAATCGTTGTTCAATTTTCACACTTCTCAACATTCTTTTTTTTTTAGAGTTTTTTGTGAAGTATATTTTGAATTTTGGTGAGATGTATTTTGAAGTTTTGATCAGTTGTATGGATGTTTAAAAATATAGTTAAGTTATTTAAATTATTTGAAAGTATAAATTAATGAAAAAAATTAGGTGGAACACATTTAAATAACTCAAATGAATATAATAGATACGTGTGCTCTTCTATCTTTGATAAACCTTCATTCTTCGGTACGATCTCTAAAATAATGAAGAATTGAATCCTATATTTTTCCCTTACGAATTTAAATTGGGTTAGCGGTATCTCTCTCTATTCATTAACTTTGCAATGGAATGATTTTTTAATAGACATATTATATTTTTCCAACATCAAATCACATTTTAAATAATAAGTAAAATAGTTTTGAAAAATTTCAAACATATATTTCAAATAATAAAGTAGAAACTAAAATATCAAAGCATTAAAATTAAAATTAAAATTTTAAATTATCAAAATTAAATAATAAAGAACAAATTATTAAGAATATTCTTTAATAGTCATTTTATACTAATACTATTATAAAATATGAAACATATATTTAGAATATATTCTATATTATTCTATAATATATAATATATTCTAAATATATCTATAATCTTTTTTTTTTGAATGATTCATAAGCAATTACAAAAAAAATAATTGTTTTTTCATTACTAGATTGAAGTGGGTACTAATATCTCTTGTATCCTATCCAATCATATGTTTTGTAATAAAGGAAAATTTTAAATTTTGACTCAACCCATTCAAAATAAGTTTGTTGAACTAGTGAATCCAAACACAAAGAGGATTGGATTTTTATTTTTAAAAATTGATATTAATTAATAAAAAATATTTAAAATGATTTATGTTAGTTCAACAATTGCAAAGAGATAATGTAGCGGAAAAATAGAATACAGAGAATTAGAGAGGAAGGATTTTTTATCCATGAGGCACAAGATTACGACACTCTTGACCTTATCCATCGTCTTAGTCTCCTTTGCTTGTGTTAGACATGTAGACATTAATGTTTCACCCTTAAATAATTCAATATACTTTGTTGTGTTACACTTGCTTGTATATTCACTTTTCACAATCCAAGATAGATGTCTAAAATAAAGTTGATATCTCATTTATTATCCAATGAGCTCACTTCTAAACAAACAAAAATAACCTCTTTCCCATAGTGGGCACCATTTGTTATGACATTTGTAATCA